>VXBW01006434.1:0-157999 GCA_013400375.1 Thinocorus orbignyianus
TTTAGTTTTCCTTTCCCCCAAGTCTCGTTGTGGGTTCACTGAGCTATGCTCCCCTTCAGGCAGAAATGGAAACCAGAGGAGTTGCATTCCTTCAGTCCGTTTCTGACAGCGAGTGCGGCTGCATCAAGCTTAGCAGCTAAAGCCTTGCCCATTACTCTGTAGCGCAGCTGTGCAGAACTTGGCTGTTTCGGATCACTGTGCTTTTATAGAGACTTTCCCAAAGATTTCACTTGGTTTGTCGCTGCTGAACTGCACTTTGAGACAAGCAAACACCACAAAAATAAGAAAAAAGAGAAAAAAAGAAAAAAAAAAAGAGTAACATTCAGTGGAAATCCTTGCATTTCTTCTGGTTTTGTGTTGAAATTGCATGGTGCTACGCAGTTTGTATGATAAAGAGGAATAAAAGAATTACTTGAACCTGGGCCCAGGTTTGCTTTGAAATGTTTGTGAACCATAGGAAAACTTTCAACTGATGTAAAGTAAGATTCAAGTTTGTAATGAAACCAGGCCATTTTACATGGATTCAGTTTTCATAATGCAGGTCTCTTACAGCTGTACTCTCAAAGGAACATATTCCTATCTCAAGATGGGATTTACATACTGTATGTAACTCCTCACATATCCCAGCAAGATTATTACTTTCTTATATAGCCGTAAATCCTAGAGCTTTATGTTATGTCAAGGGAACGGATAATCAGCTCACTAAGGGCCAAATCCTACCCCCTGAACAGGCATGTCAAGGCCCACAAGGTAAAAGAAACCCTGTTCTTTGAGGAGATAGATTAGCAAGGCACATCCTCCACAGCAGCACAGAATATGCTCGGTTCACACCGATGTGCCAAGGCCTCCGAGGAAGAATGTGGTCCAGCCCTGATAGCCACATACAGAGCAGCACAAGCATCAGCAGCTCTGCCCCAAACAGATCCAGCACTAGTTAGGTCATGTCAATCTTGTCCTGACTCACATTATTCTTTTCCATAGAAGCATTCCTGCAACTTAAATTCAGAGCATATTGACCAGCTCACAAGGGCAAAGTTAAACTATAGAGAAGATAAACAGGTACTAGACTGAAGTGCTACAGAGTGGAAGTGAGGGAAGAAAAAGTAGAATAAAAAGCTATAGCTTTCCACCATATTTAATTTTAAGGAAACTAGAGTGCTTTCTTTCAGAATCTGAATATTCTTTATTGTGACTTTCCTAACAGCAAACAACCTGAAGAACCCAGTTCTCTTATATACACACCACCAGCACTCCCCACTATCTGCCTGCTTAGTTCCCATGATTTAGGATCCCTCCTACCCTGACCACACATGGGGGCCCTGAAGTGCACCTATGTGCATAGTGTGATATACTGACACACCAACAAGAAGAGGAGTTACAGAACCACAGCATTTCATAAGGAGCATTGCCCTGGAAAATGAAGTCAGCAAGGAAAAATGCCCTGTTTCAAAGGCCAAAACAACAAATTTCCCTTCGCAGCAGCAGCAGCCGCCGCCCTCACGAGAGGCTGGCTTGTTTGTTCTCAGCCAAAGCACTGCCCACATCAGACAAGCACCAGAGAGTAGGACATCGCCTTGCTCAGGTCTGATCTCTAACACTGGACCCAGCTTCCTTCCTCTCTGTCTCCCTGCCAAACCAAAGCCCACCCAACACACCCCTTTTATGCTGTTGGTGGAGGGGTGTGTATAGGAAGCAATTAACTCCCCACAGCTGACCTAATTCCTACAGGATGGAGAGACAACTGTGGTCCCTTTTCTAGCCGGCTTAAGGATTAACCTCTTCTTGCCCAGTGTCTCAAGGGGGTGTGCACCCTCACAGACAGGGAGTTAGGGTGCAGCTCTGAAGGTATGTAACAGCTGACTTTGAGCAGCGGCCCCACATCTGAATGGCAGAGTGCTACATGCCTTCAAACAAAATAATAATATCAGTAACAGATTAAAAAGAGAGTTCTGCATTTAGTTCATTACTATAGACCTGGGTGAAGCAAATATAATCACGTCCTGTAGAGATTAACCAAAAGCATAGGAAAGGAAGTCAGAACCATACAGTAAAATCTTATTTCATTCATGCAAGTGATTAATATATAATTGAATGATAATATTACAAATAATAATACATGGCACTTATATAGCACCTGCCATCTGAGGATCTCAACACTTTGCAAACAGCTACAAAATCTCACACATGCTAACAACATGGCTTATGATCTTTTCAACCTAACCTTTCAAAATTTTACATGCCATATGAGTGTGTTAAAACCAGGAAATGAATATGCCTGTGACTTCACAGAATTCGACATGCTTTTAGGTCTAAATCTGGTGCAAATATGTGCCCACCCTATGTGAATCTGGCCCCAGAGTGGCTACAGTTAGGATATTATTGGAGTGAGGTATATGTTTGTGTGTGTGTGTGCATACATATTTAACTACTATCTGAGTTTTCATTCATTTAGGGTGTGTCTTGGTTCAAGGGAAGGGAAAGAACTTGTGGTGCCAAAATTATGCGTATGCCTATGCTTATGCTTACCTTATGCTGCCTGAGACAAAAAAACTCGAGGTGGTACAGCTCTCAAAGTGCAGCTCCTGAGACACACATACACACACTAAAAAAAAAAAAAANACAAAAAAAAAAAAAAAAAAAAAAAAAAAAAAGTTTGGCCAGGTTATACAGAAGATTCATTAATGTGCCCTTGATGCGGTCTCTACCACAGGTGCTCATATAAAGCCCAGCCAGATGTAAAATCTAGATCAGAAGTTAAATTTCCTCCTGCAGGTATGTTGGCAAAGGCACTTGGTGCAGAGCTCCACACATGTACACCTGATTGGTGACTGTGAGGAGTGGTGGGTGAATGATGAAGGTACGTAAAATAAAGATTAACAGATTCAACCCATGTGCTTGGCAGATATATTAAAGTGTGCAGATTGTCATTATGTGCAGGGTTTGGAGAATGCAAAGGCTATTCCTGCCGAGAGGCACTGAGAAATAAATGGGCTAGACCTAGCTCCAGCTTCTCATATGGCCTTAAGCACATGCAGTGACTGAATAGGGACAGTGGTGGCTTATGGATATGGCACCATCTTAGGAGCCCAGGAGGTTGGGATTTATCTGCAGTATGGCCAGTGGTCAAGAGTGTCACCTCAGTTAAATAATTTCCATATTTCTGCTTTCTTTCCATTTCAAGATGAACTGTCCTTTTTAAAATCAGGTAGGATTTTTAAGGTATTATTTAGTTCCATTAAGAGACAGTTTCTGATGGCCTGGTGGACTCTGTGACAAGAGGAGACCCAGGTACTTGAGAACAATGGCCCTTCATTAATTCCTTGTTCTTGGCAAAGCCAGTATTATCGATTGGATATCATACCAGATGAGGCCTTACAAAACTACTGTAATTTTAATATATCTTAACTTCAACAATATGAAATACTATGGAGCATCATAACCCATTAACTGAATATTTTTGTATTCAGATAAATGTATCTATCCAAATACAAAGTTCTTTTAAGAATAAGAGGACACATTTTCCCTCTTTCCCTCTCTCCTTTCCTTCGTTCCTTCCTTCCTTCCCTCCCTCCTCTTCAGAGCTATTCTTTCCCATCTTCATGCTACAGATATTTAATCCTCTTCATACGAAACTCTTGAGTGAAAAATCAACCTAAAGCACCTATTTCCCAAAGCCAGCCTATGCCATCAGGGACCAGAAATAAAACCAGGTGAATAGTCACACACAAGGAATAACTTAAAGTAAATAATCATAGTGTTCAAATTACAGATAATTCATAGGGTACAGTTTGCTCACAAAAATAATTCAGCAGACAATTACAAATAATGAACTAATTTGGGAAAATCGCAATCAGCTTGTATGCATTACATTTACAGAAGAGCTGAATTTGCTGGATGAATTATTTGTTATGAAGAGTTCAACCAGCTCCACTATTTACTCCGTAGAGTAACTAAATCCAAAGAGCACACAGTGGAAACCACTGCAGAATGGAAATATTTACATATTATCTATGTTCGAAGTGTGCAATGAAAGTTGGAGAGAATGCACAGCTAAAAAGGCATGCTAATCACCCTGGAAATCATAATGCAAAATTAGCATGCAATAGATGTTAAATGGCAAGCAAATAAATGGAGACATGTGACCAAACTAGGTCAGAAAATTCCAGATCAGTATCATTCTTCCTCACTGATAGCATTCATCTGACGTGTAGGGGAATGTAATGATGTAGCTACTCTTGTTGCAGGGCACAGACCAAAATTTCAAACTCATTTGACTGACATGCACACACAAGCTTCCTAATTTCTATCCCATAGAGACTGACTGATGTTACCAGCTCACACTAGAATCTGATGGAGTGTGAGGTGTGAGTGTGTTTGGAGCTGCTTATGCAAAATTGTTTGAGCTGTCTTGAAGTTTTGAGCCTAAATTAGCAAAATTGGAATATAATTGGATTTCACAGTAATTCCATTTAGTTCTGGTTCTTCCTGAAGACAAAGCAAGAAATGGAACAGGACACATGGGCACTGGAAGGAACTTAGATTTAAACGTCTCTTCTGGGTTAATCTCTCCTTGCCATATTTTGGGATCTTTCTTTGCAGGAGCTCGTCCTGCCTCATCATAGCTATGGGATTTTCAAGTATACCTTCTACAGAAAAACATTCAGTTCTGACCTAGCTCAGACCGAGTTTTAGACCAGAGGATATTTATTAGACAGCTTCATGGTTCTAAAAACATTTGCACTATTCAACAGCTTTAAATCAGGAATTTTTCATGAACAATATCTTCTCTCAATTTCACAATTCCTATTATAGACTATATTTATAATCCCTTGTGGAAAAATATTGTTAAGGCAACACTGAAAAAAGGAGCTTAAAATGACCATATGATATTTTGGTAAAGTTAATAAATTATAGCCTTTCTTTTTCTCCTTTTCAACTCTTTTTTGTTTCCCCTAGTTTGGGTCAGTCCAGGTCCAAATGAAATTGAATAAGGATTTAGGGGTCAGTTTGGGATCAATCCCTTTCTAACAGTGCTGTTCTTACCACACCAGAATGTTACGCAGTTTCAGAATTTTCTCTCTTTGAATGTTGGCCATCATTTCAGCCTTTGTGCTCTGCTGCACAGAATTCAAGATGTAAGTTGCAGAAGTGTCCCAGATTTAGCTTTGACCAAAACAGTGAGTTTCCTTAGAACTCCATAACCCCAGCATTGGTAAGCACTTATATTCCCTACTACGACATATGGCACTGGAATACTCAGTGGGAGTTGAGGCAGTAGAAGAATCCTGGGTGAGGCTACATGGAGCTACAAACACCATTTGAAAACTGAAGTTGTCTCGCCACTCTGACCAGAAAGTCTCCACAAACCACTAATAAATGTACTTCAGACCACAGTTGGGGAAAGGCTGAGATAGACAAATCATTTAATAACCAGAACATGCTCTTCATTCACAGTGCTTTCTTTAAAGGCGAATGAAAAATAGGCACAGAGTTTGACAAAGCATTTCCTTTAGGCAATACAATACTTACTTTTAATTTATAATCCAGTTTACTTGGCCAAAATGACTTTTCCTTCTCATTTTGCTGTTATGCACTTTGCTGGGAGCCAGCTGGTCACCACTTTCTGCCCTAGAGGTAGCTGCTTTTCACTGGTGCTTTATATTGTTGTGAAGTGCTTAGGGATTTACAAGATGGAAGACACTATAAATGTGAGAAATTGTGGAGCTCGTTAAAGTTATTACGAAACTTCCACTTTGTATTAGTCAGATCTTTTCACAGCCACTTTACCACTGAAGCCATCAAAATGTCATCCATCCTTTCAACTAGGAGAGAGGGCTCACTAGATTCATTCAAATGGCATTATCCATCCCAAAGTTCTGTACAATTTGGATGACTAAAGCCTGCACCCAGTTAATCCCCAGTTTTGCAAAAATAAAACAGGCTCACACTCTGCAAATTCCAAACTATTTGAATTTGAACTCTTCCTAAATGCAAAGTTGGTTAAACACAGACAAATGTAACCACTTCATCTCAAAAAACTCATGTTGTTCAGACAAATCCATATCTTAATTATCCTCTGCTTCTCTGTAGTTATGGCATGTGGCAAATCATGAATGAAAAGGAGATTTGATTTACAGCTCAGGACATCATAGACAAAAACAATCATTACAGCACATGCACGTACACAAAATCTTCATCAGCTTAAGTTAGTCCAAATGGTCCGGCAAGGAAACAAAGAATTAACTAATTCATTGTGTGAGCAGCCTGGTCATTAGCAGCTCTACAGAAAGAGACGTCAGCTTAACTAAAACATTATTGTTGAAGTGAAAAAAAAAACAACCCACAATTATGACATTCAATTATTCTGTTAAGTGAAATTAACTATTCTTCTTGTTCTTTGAAAAGAGCAAGATAAAGCACAGGATCCAAATAATTAGGTCAGCAGCAATGAATTCCGAAGAAAAAGCTGTCTAGACTTCTATTTTCATTTTCAAATTTGAGTGGTTGGGTTTTGTGTGCCTGTGTGCGTTTGCTCCTTTGAATTCTCAGGGTGGTCACGTTAATAAGTTTGCCCCGGCAGGTAGAGTGAAGCCTGGATCAAGGTGTGGCATTCTCGCTTTGATGTCGGCTGTCACGCTCGGCTGCCTCTCGATCTCTTTGGCTGCCATCAAGTCTGTTGTCGTGGGAGACCAGGTAAACCAGGGCAGTTCTGCTCCAGCACAACCCAGAGGAGAGTCAGCTCAGATATGCCGAGAGGTGTTCTGATCCTCACCAGCTAAGTATACAAACAGAACATAACTCCTAACAAAATTTTAAATAAAAAGGCCTTGATTCTCACTGGACTTTTAGCAGAGACCACAGTATGTTAGTGCAAAAGCAGTTACTGAGGTCTGTTTGTAAAAGGTCCTGCAAAAGGGAACTATACAATGGAAAGGAAATGGTGGACCAAGACAAACAGTGAGATGGCAAGTATCTAGAGATTTGGAGCACGATTCACAAAAACATCATAGAGGAAAGGTGGGGGGGGAGAAGGGAGTGGAATAAGGCTTCCTTCCACTGGGAATTTACTGGACGCTTAGTGAAAGGAAACAGAACACATAAAAAGCACTATTTTCCTACCTTCTCTATTCCTACAAACACTAGTAACTAATAGCAGCTGTAGATAGATGCAAAACCGAATGAGCAGTTTTTAAACTTGGAAGAATCCAATACTAGCTTTTCCTTGAGCACAGGGAGGTCTGTTTCAAAGGGGAGCTCAGTAGGTAGAGTCTATTATTTATTAGTGTGACTAATGCGAGGAACTCCCATGGTTCACACAAGGAAGTTCTTCCCTGCTTATCTCAACATTCTGTAGCATTAAACCTTTCATGCACGTTGTCCTCAAATGTCAAAAATGTTTTCATCTGAAAAAGAGGGTAGAAAAAAAGTGGACTCATCCCAGAAGCTGAATCATCACACTGCATTTCTGAGATGATGCTATGATGTAAACTGTAACTGCTCCCAGCAGCACTGAACACAGAAGATTTTAAAAATTAAACATTTTAATAGAAATATGAAAGCCTCTGTTTACCGAAGACTCAATCTGCTACCCTTATTTTCTCGTCTTTACCCAGGCTGGTAAATGATCTCAAACCCATGGAAATTTTGTGTGAGAACTGAATGAACACGGGACCTCTGAATTTGTTCCATTTAATTTTGAACAAAAATATGAAAATGGAAAACCAGCCATTAGCCTCAACCTTTTCTAAAACTGCAAACCAAAGCAATGCTTGTGCATTTCTTCTATTCTTTCAAAGTTGCTTCATTGTGACAGAGACCTAAGGTCAAAAGTCATCTTTCAAGGACATCTCAAACTGAAGCTAGCACAAAAATGCAATGCAAATAACTTCTGAGGATTTCTGGAGGATTATGGGCAACCACATACAATCCAAATGAGCTGAACTACTGGAAGTCATCTTGCTGCATGTCTTTTTCAGCAGCAAAATGAACAATACCGCTGTCTTCACAATAAACCTTACAATCTGAAAACAAGGCTGAAAACACTGCAAGCACCAGTGAATTTATGAATAACTTTGGAGGCTAAACATAGCAAACCAGGAACTGGTCCACTGCCTAACCTCAAAGTCCTGCTCAAGGATGCTCCTTCATTTCATGGTTGCCTCACACTCCTTCTCATGGTACTTACAGTTTTATATTCTCCTTCTCCATGGCCCATGCAGCCTGGACTGTCATTTACTCATTTTACATTTAATCATTTTATATTTACTCTTTACAAATGCAGATGATTACCTGGAACTAGCCTAGTGGGACATCACTCAGCCTGGGAGGGACTGTGCCCTACAACATGCAGGAGTGCACCACTCAGAGCAACCCTACCATGGTGTAGCAAAAAACAAATTTTCAGACCTTAGCGAGGTATAAAACAAGAGATAGTTCATCAGTTTCTCAAGAAACTACAAAGAAAGTATCTAGGGGGAAAAAGTGTCTCACCAGGAACAGCCTTAAAATGCACTGTTCAAAAGAAAATTAACATTTCAAAGGTGTAGACAATCCATATCTAACATTATGGAGAGAGAATAAGACAGAGCATTGACTTAAGAACTGTCTGTCCAGCAGCAGAGGCTTGTAGGAAATGTTTCCATGATGTGAATATGAGATACGAAGATGTTAGAGAGCATCATATATCAACGTAGCACCAGTCTAGTCATTTGTTACTTGATGCATATTTGGAGCAAACTGCCAGGACCTTTTAGGCAAGTTTCAACCACAAGATCTGTGGAGTTATTTCTGTGGTCAGTTCAGTTCCTGAAGTTCATAAGTAATCTTATTTTTACTTTTTCTTTTTTTTTCTTTTACCCTTGTGGACTATAAGTGTTCATTATTTTATCAATGTTAACAATGGAATATATGAGTAAAACTTCCAGAGGCACCTAAATGACTTAAGGACAATAAATCCCATTGGCTTTGGATTCTAAGTCAATTAGATACATTTGAAAATTTTACCTTTTATCTGCATGCTTCATTAGTCAGATTTATTAACCAATCATTTAGGAAGGAAAGGGCCAGAGCAAAAGGATCCCCAAAGTGTAAAATTTACAACACTGCTATCTATCCTCACCAATTGCTCAAGTTTAATTCTTTAATTTAATTCATTAATTAAAGAATATGCTAATTGACTGAAAACTCGGGCAGAGGTTTCTCTCTGAGCTCTTTACCGTTGAGAAAAATGATCCCAGTTCCCAACAAAATACACATATCAAGCATAAGACCATCTAAATTCTTTTCAGATCTGAGCTCCTGTTTAGCACAGGAGTACTTTTTCCTGTTGAATATACTGTTTCACCTGAACTTTCTGAAGAAATGGGATTTTCATAGTTTGCATTTCTCATCAATTATCTGGCCCATTGCATTCCATCGTCAGCAAGTTCATTCCAAGTATTCCGTCCTGAGTTACTTTCCACTCACTTAATTTCACTCATTCTTCCTGATCTCTGTGCCCTGGTCCTACCTAAATAATTCCTCAACATTTTCACCAAGACTGAACCAAATGGACAAAAAGCCTAAAGGACTTTAAAAAGCATCTCTGCAGAGCAGAGTGTTTGTGTTTCACTGTAATTCCTTTTTTTCATACTGCTAACATCTCTGCAGGTAGCTTTTTTGCCTCTGGGCAATAGGGTCATAGGTTCATAGTACAGCAAAGGGGGAAGGCTGGAGAACTTCCTTTCCTCTTGGCCCAACACGGCATGTGTGCTATGCACTGTATTTCTCCACTGTTCCCATCTGCTACATAAACATTTAATAGCCCACAACTGTGTTGAAAAGCTGATAAATTCTGACACATTGGCCCATTTTCTCACTTAAGCCTATGGTACGAAATGGTATATGGCCTTCTCAGCAGGAGAACGCATTCAGGTCCCATCCCTATTTTTTCAATGTTTTCAGTACAAACTCTCTCAGATTCAGAGCTGAATATCTTACAGCAACTATTGACCTCACACTCATGATAAAAAAGAAATCAAAACCCCCAAACAGCATTGGGATTATTGGCCTGTGAATATTTCTGTCTATTTACAGTAGATCAGAATTAGTAAGAGAGATAGAATGGAGGTTTTATATCATCAATTTAACATTAATTACCTAAATCTCTTTGAGGACATGTAACAAAAAGCCCCCGACATTTGTGTCACAAAGATTATTATAACATATTGCCAAGTCATAGCATTGCTGCGCTGGTAGATAGAATTCAAATTCAAATCCAGGCTAAAGATGCTACAGCTGTCACCCTTGCCCAGCAAAGCCCTCTTAGGTTCAAAAGTTAGCCGTCCTCCTGCCTGCCTCCACCAAATCAGCTCCTGATCCCTGGAGATTACTAATCCCGACTTCTCTGCACATAGTTGACAGGAAGAATAAAGCTATTGTGCCTTCCTAATAATTCAGGCTAATCACATATTTATAAAAGAAAATTAGGAAGAAGTGATTAACTCCTTCCAGCTCAGCTATCGATAGTATAGAGTTAATAAAGAGGCAGCTGGAATAGCTTTAAAATGTGTTTAAATTTTAACGCACTGTTATAGAATAATAAATGTTTAAATAACTACATTTTGGATTAGCTTAGTTGCCCAATATTGCACCACCGTCACCAAGGAAACATGGAAAGGCAACTTGACAGAGGCTTTCATTTTGGACGCGTGTATTCAATCTGAAAGTGCAGCTGGAAGTCATGGAAGATCCAGTTCAGGTGTCCACCTTTCTGAAGGAAAAGGGCCCGATAGCCATTTCAAATAGAACATTCGTGTATCCAGGGTACAACTGGAATCCCTACCAGTTAGGAAGGATTTCAATCTTTGGTTTTGTGTGTATTATAATGCCATGAATTCTAGAATGATTCTGCACCCAGTGCAACGCAAAGCAAAGAGATGGCTACTACTCTTCAGTGTTTGCAGTATCTAGCAGTTTGGTATTAAAAGAGTATTGTTAGACCTAAAAATGACAAGCCAGAAAAGCCTCAAAAAAAGCAAAATGCACTCACTTTTCCCCACCACACCATGAGCTTGGGCAGGAGATGCTCCCCCCATCCCTGTGTTCTTGGTATTTCCCACAAAAGTACTGACTCACTTCTGACTTTGTCATGTTCCCATTTGAGGAGAGGCCGAGCAGTGCCATCAGTGTGTAACAAAGTCACAGACACACAGCACCTTTCAAGAAAAAAATCAGTATATCAGCAATTGGGGCCCATGGTGCATAAGGTCCTCTAGGAACAGAGCAGTAAAGGGTATATTTAATGAGAGCAATATGCTGGAAGAAAGTGAATTACTGAATCCACCCTCATATTGTCCTGTCCCCAACAGCAAGCAATTTAAAACAGTGTTTTCTCTGCAGTAACACTTTTAAAAATAAAGTGATATGCATATTTCTGTTGTTGAAAATCCTTACTTTTATCAGGCACCAGACTCTATGAATATTGTCAAAAACTACTAACTTTTAGATATTTCTCCACACACTGACAATCTGTTCAGGCATCCAGGAAAGAATTGGTGAAAACTTTACTAATGCTTTGAATATCAACCTTTAAGTTCAGTCAAAAAATTTCTGTGGAAATCCAGCTACATTTCAGGTACTTCATTTCCCTTGACCCAACTCCATTTTCACTTCAGCTTCAAAACTGTTATTTAGGAGAGAGAAAAAGCAGGAAAGACAGACAAACAGCAGGAAATCAAAGACCCAAATCCTACTTAGTATTTGTGCCAGTAACACAGGAGAACTGAGGCTGTGCACACGAGGAGGGAAACCTATTGACAAACGTAGGATGTTTGCATGGGATGAAGGAACTGCAGTTTCAAATCCTTGCTCTGCTTGACTTTGTTTTTCACAATGAATATTTAATAGATCTCAGTTCAAACTGTTTCAGAACAGGGACTTGAACATAACATTCCGCATCCAACAAAATTTTCAGAATGTCTCCACACTGGATGAGTAGAAATGTGTTCATATATTAAAAAATGTGGTTTGAAATTTCTGGACAGTCTTATTTCAGAATAAGATTTGCAGCACTCTATTTCATTTTCCCCATTTTTTCACTGACCAGACTTATAGTCCACTTCTCCAGTAGTGTTTAAGAAACAGGAGCTCTGAGAAGCTACAGCTGAATCAGGATAAGTTTTATCTGGGAAAACGAGTGTATTCCTAATGAATGCTAAAACCAGAGTGAAAAGAAACAGGTACAGCTCTAATGCATTTTAGCCAGCTGAAGTAAATCTCATTTGTTTATCCTGACCCGTTAATGGATTAAAAAATGGTTCAGCACTGTACTTACCTCTCATTCTGACGCTGTCTAAAGAATGGATAGCTTCTTTAATTTTTTTTTCTTTTTCAGTCATCTTAGAAGACTGTTCATGAATGTTTTCCTCCTAGCCCTTCTCTCTCTTCTTTTATATGATTCATGCTGAATGCTTGTCATCCATCCATTGAGTTGTTTGGTCATAGACATTCCCAAAGAAAATAAAAGAGATTCTAAATTAAATACTAAAACCAGGAGCTTACAATGACCTTTCAGTATGAAAGAGCAGGAGAAAAAAATGAACATGGAGGAAAGAATGTCTTGTCTACAAACATTTATCTTTAACTATTAACTATTTATGGGGGGAAATAGCCACAGATACATGATTGGCAAATTGGCTTATGTTTAAATAATGTGTCTAAAGTTTGACTGAACACAGAAGTTCATCTTTAAATAAACAAATCGTACCATAATGTTATAGTCATTAAATATAAACAAGTGGTGGTCATGGTACCCGCCTGCCACACTAAAGTTGTGCAGAAGCATCCGAGTTCCCTTAAGCTCTTTCAGTGAACCGTGAAGAGGTTCATATCAAGGAAAGTCACTGAAATGTGTTATGCTCACAGTTTTCCCTTTCATTGCCTCTCAGTAGCCAAGTCTGCTGGTGAACTGAGGTTTCTGGGAATGGAAATTAAAGGAGCATTTCCTAATGTTGCAAGCATAAATAGGTAACTTGAGGTCTCTCTCCAAATTGAGAGAGAATGAACTCCAAATGTGTTCTTCAGCACTCACTGTAGAATTACATTTAACGTACCTCAGATGTAATACCCTGTTTGAGGTGCAGGAGACAGTGGCAGAAAGAGGCAGGTGAGCAGAGAGTTATGTTTGGCTGATTTGCTGGGTTTGTCTCTGTTGCTGAGCCCATTATTACAGCATAAACTGCTGGCAACTGTCCATCTGTCTGGTCCTCATCACTCACGGTAGCACAGTTGCACGGCCAAGCATCTCATCCCTGTTTTGCTGTTGTGGGGATTGACAGTTTCTCATTCTCACAAAAAGGATTTTCCATTTGCTTTTTGGGGAAGTCAGGTTACAAAGAAGGTAGATCCAAATCTGAAAAGGTGAGAGGCACTTGATAACTGCAATGACAAAAGTATTCTAGAAAAAGAAATTAATTAATGCCTGTTGTCCCAGGACCAGATTTCTCCTGTGACCGAAATAGGAGATAGGTTCACCATTTCCAAGGGGCACAGCTGCAGGTGGTTGCAGTAAGAGGAGCTGCCTGAGAGCCAATGTTGTTCATGGAGAGCTCACTAGAGTAATCCTGTGACCCTGAACCCAGTATTTAAATCAGACACAAAGGAGCATCCAGAGCACTCAGATCAGTGTGTCCCTCTTGCTAGGCTTACTGAACAGGAGGTTTGTGTTCTTAATAGGTTGGAACTCTCCAACCATATTTTTATACATAATTTAAAGAATACATATAAGAAGCAGTTTCTTTCTCAGTTCTTCCTTTTTCCATTCGTAGTTGTGTGAAATGCATATTTACCACTTTAGGAAAATCACATTTAAAAGTACATTTGAAAAAGCAGGAGAAATTCTAGCAAAGGCTATGGAAATGAAGAGACATTCTCCACTGGGGCAAGCATGATATCACTAGTAAGTAGCCTCTGCCCATCCAAACCATGCTTGGCTTACCTACCCAAGCTATCCAATTCACTGTGTGCAACAAGTCTGACGCATCATTCTTTTATACTTCATGAAGTTGTTTCCACAGATATGAACTGGCAGTGAAATGTTACCAACCCAGTATTAGCTACCTGCTTGTATCCATTACTTCATTCTGGGCAATGGTAAATGATTTTAAAAGAGTCAAGAACATAAGGAATCCAATCTTAAACATTTTAAAGACTTACCAGACCACATTGCAAACAACGTAGTGTGTTATGGGAAGCATTTTTATCTTGGGGAATGCAGATGAGAAAACACAGGGATCGAGCAATTAAAAGCCTTGATTCCCCCCTCCCACCTCCAGCATATGGCAGGAAATTGGACCAGAATCAAGTGATGTCTCTCCTTGGTGGAGTCTGACTTCTGACCTCTAAGACAATGGAGTCACAAGCTATCCTGAGGCTTGATTGAGAAGCCACTTCAACATTTCCATAAGTCATTCTGCCATTGCAGATCTGTCACAATTTTGTCATAAAGTTTGCAGAATTCTGTTGACATTGTGTCATCTCAATAAATGCAAAGGGAAAAAAAATGAGTCGGGGCAGGTGCGAGCACAGATTTCAAGTCTAATGCGTGGGCTGCTGCATGTCTTCTGACATAATCTAGGCTCTCATACTTGATGTTTTTCTGGAGCCGTGGTGAACTCTTCCATCCTTTAAAGCAATCAACCTCATTTGACTAATTTGAGAAGAAGAAAAAAAAAAAAGAAAGAAAAACACTTCACTTCCCCTCTCAATGCATCCTCGGCCAACTTGGATTTTTAAAAAAAGTAACTTAACAATTTGGGGCCTGGTTGTCATTTACATGAAGGTCGCTTCACACTGATCTGGCTGTGTAAACAGGCCATAAGTTACTTCTACACCCACTTGAAAGACCTCTTACGGTTGCCAGAATGATGTAAAATGGCCTCAATGTAAGTGAGAATTCAGGCTCTTATTTTTAAAGCACTATCCCTTTATGGAGATGCATCAGTCAAACACATTATATTCCACTCATTATCTTAATAGAAGCCTGCAGCTTGCAGAAGGCAAGCAAAATGGCCACTGACAGCATTAGAGCAACACCATGCAGGAAAGGCATGCTCCACAGCAGAAGATCCCACAGCCTCCAAAATACCTAAATAACTCTTTAACCTTTAACATCTGGCTTGCTCTGTTGACTGTTCAAATGCTCGAACACATGAGAGTACTGGTAATTTGAGGCCTTTTAACATGGGAAGGTGCAACCGCCCAAGACGTGAGAGATCTGTTAGTACTAAGCATGGTCAGGTCTTTCCACTGTTGCTGCCTTAGTGATTGCTTTACTCATATGCTCGGTCCAGCTGTGACAGGATGATGTTTCTGCAACCAAGCCTACTTGCATATGGGTTAATAATTGCAGCTGGGGGTCTACAAGTGAGAGGGTGTTCATACTCTCCTGTATGCCAGCAGCTCAGTGCTGTGTGGCTTCATTTACATAGAGGACTTGTCAACTGTGATGATGGCTTTTGATTATTTTTAATAGGAAACAGCTTGAGATTACTTGTATCAAATGAGCTAATGAGTAAGCAACAAAGAGGAAGAAGCTTCAGAAACTTTGGAACTGATAAAATTTCACTCAAATATCAATGGGTTTAGTAGTTTTTTACCTTATTCTTCAGGGTGCATCCATACTCCAGTGTCTCTCTGGCTGTATTTGAAAAGCATTTTAATATTCTCTGTAGAAATTGCATTTTTGACCTGGATACTTTGTGCGAGAAACAGGATGAGGTAAGTTAGACGTAAGATACAAATGGCAAGAACTGAGAAAATAATTTTTTTAGGTAGAGTTTGGTGGATTTATTGCATTTGAATTCCCTTTAAATCCCAAAGAGAGCTCAAAGAAGTTAGAAACACAGAACTCAAACTGATAAAAAGAATTGTGTGAAACATGATTTGAGCCCAGTCCAGACTTCAGTTTTGTGGGTCCTGGGAGAGCTAACACATTCAGATCCCCAGGCAGATGCCTCCCAAATCTCCATCACTAGTCCCTTAGAAGCCTTCTGTTACTCTCTCATCTCCATCAGGCTGAAACAAACCTTCTCACCTTTGTGTAGCTCCTAAAGCAGGCATACCCAAATTGCTCTTAACTTTTGGAAGGAGATGGCAAAAGCAAAATCTTCATTAACTAGTTTTCATCACTGCCTACAACTCCTGCATTATTTCAGTCAATTATATGATATTTAATGAAACGTTTAATGAAAATATTCCATTTCACACTACCATACTATGACTTTTAAAACTATAAAAAGATACAGCCAAAAAGCCTCACATGCATCTCAACCATTATGCGTTTGACCTTTATTCCCCTCATTCTTAATTTAAGGTCTCTTATTTATCTCCCTAACCAGTGGGCTTGTATAAATCAGAACTCATTCCCTTCAAAGTAATTATCAACCAGGGAGTTGTTAATTTCATTTTAGATCTATTTATGTGCAAAACATGAAAAACAAAAGGCCCACATGTTACTGTGCCTCCAAAGTGTGAGCATTAATACCTTGGAGTACATACAGGTATTTCTTTAAGACAAGATGGGGAGCTGCCTGACAACTGTGAATTTTCAAGTACCAGTTTTGCATCCTGTGTTTTTTAAGCTATGTGTTTCTGCTACGTGGCTGCAAGATGAATGGGGTTGGCATTAGGTTGCTGGGCAAATTGAGGGAGTAGAGAGCCCAGAGGTTCCTACTGGAGCTTTTCCATCTCTGGTCTCCAGTGTTGCAGTGGACTGTATCAACTTCAACACACATGCAACTTCCAGCATCTCCCATCAGAACTGCTCTCTGAGCCACGT
The DNA here is from genome assembly GCA_013400375.1 of Thinocorus orbignyianus. Taxonomy (NCBI): domain Eukaryota; kingdom Metazoa; phylum Chordata; class Aves; order Ciconiiformes; family Thinocoridae; genus Thinocorus; species Thinocorus orbignyianus. Next base: position 16,817 of record VXBW01006434.1, read on the forward strand.
GATGGCTCTCATCTTAGAGCTATGGCTTGTAAGACAAAGGTAGTAGGGACAGGAATTTTAAGGAACTGTGTCCTCAGCCTAGCAGAGAACCATTCTTTGTGCAATCTTCTTTACATAGATGGATATTGCCATGTCTAGAAATGACAGTCGTGAAAGTCCAGCAGCCAAACAGTAATAGCAAGGTATGACATTACTACAACACACACTGAATGTCTCATGTTGTCAAAGAGGCACATTGTTCTACCTGGTTTACGTCCTGAAAGTCCAATGCCAATTGTTAATGCCAAGAGGTATATTTCTTTAGAACTGTTTTTATACTTGAACAAGAACAGTTATTGGAGTAAAACCCTCTGCCGACATTTATTGGGACAAAACCTGAATTTCTCATCTGGAGTAATAGCTGGGCCTGAAGTGAGTATGCAGTAATTTCATTAATCCTAGTAAAATGTAGCTATCTAAGGAACGTGTTATCTTTTCTTCCCCTTCTCTATTGAAAGACTGCAGTTGCGGCAGATACACACTTTCATCCATCAGTGAGTGTTTCCCAAACTGGACAGGTTTTACTTCGAACTCATCCAGGGATCCTCCTGCCCATCATTACTCTCTTCTAAAAAGAACAAACATAAGTTTTGACTGAAAAAAAGATCTAAGTTATCCCTAAGGCAAGTACTTGAACAGAAATGTGTTTTGCTAACGGACATGTCAAATAGTTAAATGGCTGGCACATAGACAATGAAGTTACCTCCTATCACCCAGCTCCTGCCAGAAGGACACATACTTCCATTTCTTCTCCTCATTGGTGTGCCCCGACTTTGCCTGGAAGTCTCAAGAAATTCCATGTCCAATTGAGAATGCCAAGTGAGGGAAAAGAAGGCAGGAGGTAATCAAGGAGAAAGTGTGAGAGCAATAATATGAGAACTGAAGGCCTCTGACCAGTGCCTGGGCAGTATGCCTGGGAGAGGTATAATGAATAGGTCTGGTGCTGCTCTGCAATACAGATTTCATTGGCCTCATGTATCCCATTAGGCACAGCACAACCGAGTTTGCCAAGTCTGGAAAGGGCACTGGAGGCTTCTGTTCTTCTGACCTTCTCTGTTTTGTTTTCCTTTCCACAGACACAAACCAAGAAGGGAACAGAAAGTATTAGCGCTGGGAACGCCCATTGTTTATGAAGCAAAGTCAGCACAGACCAGAATTATGAGAAAGGCTGCAGAAAGCAAGATGGGGTGGGACACATAGAGCTTGTGTTTCAGAGTAGCACCAGTGTCACTCTCTCCTCTTCCTCCCAAGCAGGACCACAAAAATGACTCCAGATGGCCCTGCTCAGAAGCTTAACTTCTGGAAACAGCAAGCTCCCCTAGTCATGTTTTGCCTTAAATATAAGAAAACCAAAACTAGAGCCTGGGGTTTTTTTGTTTGTTTTTTTTTTTTTTTTAATGCTGAGTGGAAGTGCAACATCAGTATCCTCCTCTTATTTGAGAGGTCACAGGAACAAACTTCAGTTCTCTTCTGGGACAGGATACAGAGAGAGATATACTCCTTTAGCTTTTGTTCCAATATTCAGAAGATATCTCAGAGACATAATTGTCTTCTCTCACCTTCATTCCCTCACCTGCTTTCCAAATCTGGGACTCCAAATCAGCTTATTCCTAGGAAATGGAGGTCTGATTTTACTGACAGTTTTCTCCTGCTCAATTTACACTCTGCTGCTGTCTCTGTTATTATATCCATTGCTGTTATTCCATCAACAACTTGAAATAGCCACCCTCCCAAGAACACACCACTCCAGATTCACTTATTGTCATGACTCAATAAGCTCCAGCTCCAAAAGTTGTTTTCCTCGTGAGATTTTTTGAATCAAATCAGTGTCTTCCTTCCTGCTAGTACTGGCATGATTTGTAACTTCACCTGTCATAGTTCAGACTAAGGGGGATCTATCTCTCTGTACAAACAGAAACCTAGCAAAAAAGTCAGATTCCACCCCTCTACTACTCATGTAGCTGCCAGGACCATCACTCAGTCAGGAGTTTGCAGCAGACTGCACAAAGCAGTGTGAAATAAAGTTAGTGCTGATCATTGCAATTTCCGATGTCAACAAAAAAGAATGAACAAGGCATAGCCTCATCATTTCCTAAGTCTGTAGTGTAACTACCACTAAGATCTCATGGGAGGACACCACACCCTATTTTGTGTCTTCTTCTGTGCTTCCTGCCCACTATTCCTCCATTCCCCCTTTTGCATAGGATAGGGTAGGATAGGATAGGATAGGATAGGATAGGATAGGATAGGATAGGATAGGATAGGACAGGACAGGACAGGACAGGTCTGGAAACTGATTAAGCCCACTTATTGATGCCACATTGCCCATGAACTTGGCAATCTTTCTGCTACTAATTAGACAAGCTGTAAAATGACTTCTTTCTTTCATAAAGGTTAGCCATAGGTGGACAAAGGTGAGTTAATTCTAATATTGGCGGCTGAGTTACACATGCTATGCACACACACACATGCACAAAAAAACCTCATTATTAAATCACAAAGCAATTAAAAAATTAAAAATTTCATAAGACCCTACATAAAAGAAATACAAGTGTTTAATGATGGATTATAAAGTGAAAGTGAGAAAAAAGTAAAAGCTCAGCTGTCTCAGGGGCTTCCCTTGCAGCCTGTGATACTGATTTCTGTCTTCACCCTCACACAAGCCGCAAGAGCTAATAAATTCCTGGCTCCCCTGCCTGGGAGCCAAGGCCGATTAATATCTGCCTACCTTGTTACCTAATTCATTATGGAATAGCAGTTAATTTGATTTGATATTATTTTAATAAAGTTCTGTGATATATAAGATTGTTTCAGGCTATCAAAATAATTTTCCAATTATTACGGTTACTCAAGCAAGTCTTTTTTTCCCTTCATGAGCGGCAGTTGGTCTGACTCAGAATACATTAGCTCCTACAGCTTCATCCTGGCCAGAGGAATACGAAGTATATGCATGATTACACCAGAAATGTTATTGCCAGTAATGTGAGCCTGCAGATCAAGGCACAGAGTCCAGATTGATGTGCAATTATAGGCCCCCATGACGTCATGACATCGCTGATTACCCTTCATCTACAAATGAGTTAATGCATTAATATACGTATACATGGCTACGCATACACATATGTGCAAGCAAGCATGCATTACAAGTATCTGTTGTCTTCTGTATCCTGATACTCATGTTTGAAGGGCAGCGACACATGAAGGCAACATGGGATTGATGCTGCATCTCACAGGAACTTGTGTGACTTGCTCCTGGCATGGGCAGTGCCAGCCTGGGCAGCAGGAGAGGGTGGACGGGTTTTGCAAGCAGTGGGAATTGCCTTTTTTCACTGTCATCACTTTTGGCCACTTCAACAAATTGCGAATCACATCCCTGCTTAGGAAGTGTCAGGCTGCTCTTTTCTCTTGGTTATAGCAAATGTCTAAGAGCCAGAGAAAAGAGAGGACATGGGTGGAACTTGATTGAAATAAGAAAAGGCAGCCTAGACAAAAGAGCAGGTGCAAACACAGCCATTCCATTTGCAGATGCCCTGAATGTCATAACATTTCTGCCTGGGTACGTGAGAGCATCTTCATCATATGCTTCAGGGGCTGAGAGGGTGGCATACCAAACACTGGCATGGCTTGATCCTAGTCCCACTGGACTGACTAGGAAAGAGTTTGCCATCATCTTCATTAGGGGCAGAACTGGGTCTGCTGTAGTGATTTCCTATAGTGCATACAGCACAAATACAGTTGATTAGCAGCTGTATCTCACCCTTTCTATACCACTTCCTCAAAGGGCTTCTGTTCACGTGCATATATAAAATATCTCTACCACCATGCTGTGAGTCAGTAGAGAGTCCTGAATTTTAAATGCTGGAGGAAGGTGTTGTTTGGACCTCAGAAATAAGAGGTTGCCTCTCTCTCAGATCATTATTCCAGAGAATACTCTGACACCTTCCTTGCACTCCTGCCGGGGCCCATCCCATGAAAATGTTGAAGTTCATGGAGAAGTTCCATTTTGTCATTCTGATTTAACGTTTCCTCACCTGGATTGAAAAAAGAAGTGTAAGCATCTGAGTTAAAGCCGTTGATCACTTTTAAGTGATGGTTTTCCGCCTTATACAGTACATCACAGTTCCTTTTTCATATTCTGCCTCCAAAAGTGGTTATTCCCATTCCATTCAGCTATCTTAGAAGAGTGGTGGCTGACCCATGGGATGTATGTCAAATATGATTTACAACCTTTTTCATGCTTCAGCAGAAATCAGCAGAAGCATAAATGGATCAGAACATACCCTACATATGTGAGGAAATACAACTTCTTTTTGGTTTAGTATTTGTAAATTGCTTTATTATTTCCATTGCTTAGCTATCATTAGGTGCATGAAATAGCACCGTTAATAGCAGGGTGTTGCAGCAACGCTTATTGTGCAAAGAGTTTATTACGAGTATGCAACCTGCGAAGTGAAAGCACTATCATATCAAATGTAGAGGTTAGTGTAATTTTCCTTCTGTGCATCAATGTTTCTTAACTTACGTTCGCATTCGGGTGGGTTTCCATTGTTGAGACAAAAATAATATTGTCTACTAAAGCAATATTAGTGAAAGAAGGGGGGGATGGTGTGGATGCCCAGCATGAGGTTATTTGTCACTCTAATCCTAGACAGTAAGAATGTTCCTAAGTTTCCTTTTTAAAATCATAGCATTTTTCTACAAACTACATTTTTGCAATGCCTTATAGGATAAAATATAACAAAATTGTTGGCTTGTCACAAAATTCACATACACGAAAGACTGTTGAAGGCATTCACTGTTTTAAATACACTTATTTACAAAATGAAGCTTCCTATACGGTGTTTGACGACTAGAAAGCTTGGCTTAAAAACTGTCTCTCACTAATTTTTAGCTCTTGAATATGCATGCTTTTTTACATGACTAATAATTTAAAAGATGTTTTAAATGTAACTACCACATTTTAAAAATAGGCAGAAAGACTTACAAAGAATCCTGTCTTTTATCTTTTGAAAAATATCCCAATTTCATTAATCATAACTGTAGTTTTTCAGTCACTCAGTTTTCGTGATGCTGAAGTGAATTAACTGAAAGGCTTTCATGCGTCTTGATCTCAGATCCCATGCCTGAAACCCTCAGTCATTCAAATCTTTCTTACTCACGTACGTTGTCCTATTGAAGTCAATGTATCTCAGCATGTAAGTAGTGTTTGAAGGGAGGCCTTTGGTATATGAAAGCAGGAAACAGTGTTGGTTCTCATGATTCTTGCATAGAAACTGGTAGGTTTACATTCTTTTCAACATCTCTAATGCATAATCAGCTAAAATGATTTTAGATCCTAAAAATTGCTACAAGATGGTTATAAATTCTTTGTGTGGACAACTTTTCCATTTAGTGGTAAAACTGGAAGGCCTTATCACTCTTTTATAACTTTCTATATAATTTTTATGAACGCAAACATAAGGCATCAAAGACTGTAGGCTGAAAACTTCTCTGTGATCCAAACCAAGTGGCAAAATTAAGTCCTGAAAAAGTTAAAAATCACATCTGGTTTATGGTCTGCTTAGATGACTTGGCCTGAGAACATAGCACAGGAGTAGATTGATGCAGAATAAGGCTCAAATTTAATAATCAAGCTTGGTTACTGAATACAGCTATAAAGATGGATGAAATGAAAAGTTTGTATTACATGTCTCCACTCATCACGTAACAAAAGAACATAAAATAAGGAGATGCTTTAAGACTAAAAGAATGGTCTGTGCTGAAAAGACATCAGATGTAAACAATATGGGATTAAACTTTATTACGAGCAATACCCGAGGACGCATGGGATGTCCATTGACTGATAATGAAAGGGGGCCCCGAGAACCTTAGGTGCAAGCTGCTGCCACTCTGTACATGTGCTTCTCTTTATGCAAGTGACTGAAGGTCACAAAATCCTTTGTTATTTGGCTGCCAATGGAGGGCTCTGTCAGCATATTACCCTTGCGGAATCCCTGTTCTCCACCCTTCTTCCCCTTTCCCTTCCCTTCACTCCACCCCTCTTCCCTCTGGGTAGCCATTCTCTTTGCTGGCCAGCAGCATTGTTTTGGTAACTCTGTATTCTTCTCATTCTCCTCTGATCACAAGTCCCGCAATACAGCCTGTCTTGGGTGGCATACAGTAGAAGAGAACATTTAATTGAAAACTTACATGCTGTGCTATTATAATAAGTGTTACTATATACATTGTTTGGCTATTCATCCACATCTTCTGCAAGTCACAGGACTACAAATCAAAGGCACATCAATATCTCTGAGGCCCTCAAAGGTTCTCCCAAATGTAGCTGTGGTTGCAGGAGCTGGGGTATGGGCCTGATAGACAGGAAAATCCTGGAAGTGACATAGCCCTGGGGAAATGTTCACACAATAACTGATGACAACACTGACAGAGGAGATTTTGTGTGCTTTTGTTCCATAGCTGGGATTTCTGAACTGCCTTGTGAAAAACTGTGGCCATACCAAAGATTTCTCTTTCTAGATATCCATTTTAGATATATGCATGACCCACTCCAGTGCCTCAGCCTCTTGCTTTGACACATTAACCTCCCAGCGCCTCCTCTGAACTGCTGGTCTCACCTAACAGCTGAGGACTTCAGGCTCAACTCACAAAAGACCTATGGGCATCCTGACCTTTCAAACATCTTTCAGTAAGAACTGCTAGGTAAGTAAATCCAAATTATTTCCCCTTACTAATATGCTTTGTATTTTAATTGTTATTGCACTTACTGAAATCTATAGTTCAGACTGCTCAGAACTAAATCCTCTTTATCACATGGAATGACTTTTAGGTGTTGTTGCACAGTATTCCTGCTAAATCAACGCCATAGTATTTCTCCAGGATTTTTGATGAGCAAATGACAGTCATCTTCTTTAAGTAACTTTCCTTAATGTATCTTGAGGGAACACAAACTGAGATTCTCAGTTTCTCCTTAGGTGGTTTTTTTTTTAAGAATGGAAATAAGTACCAGTGTACAGGAGGAATAAAACTCCGACAAGATCAGTCAGTACAGAGTCAGTATAGTGACAATATCTACTTTTTCTATAGAATAACAGATATAATCAGCATCTCAGTAACGAAAAAGGTCAAATAAAGGACAGCTCAGAACACATCCACACGTAGAGGAGAGCAGTTTAGATGTTAATCAGCACACAAATGTTACCAGACTTTTGAAAAACAGAAATATTCTTTGGGTTCAGGAGCCTCACCATCTTCAGTCTACAGCTACACAAGCAAGGAAACTTGTCTATAGAAAGAAGTGGTACATATTCCTCTTCCATAAACTGGGGTGTAAATCAAAGGCAATGGTTGAACACAGTAATTTTATCTGGTTGTCTAAGTATATCACAACTTCAGGCTGAGGCCTCACAGTTTATAACACGTACATGTGTACAGAAGGTATATGCTTAACTGACTTCAGAGAAAACTGTAATGGAAGTTGGTTTAGTGATTCAGAAAGGATTAATGATGGTTAGTGGCACTAACACTCATAATAGATTTCAAGAAATTAAACAGAATGCCTGCTCTGCCCTAGTCTTCCCATGTAACTTTGGATGAGTCATTTAACATTCAAGTTTCCCAGCTGTAACACAGGGACAATGCCATTTCCCAGTTTCACAGAGATGGCCAGAGGATGGAAACGTTGAGATAATGACCTGCCCATATCCAGCCAAAAGAGGCCTGCAGAACCAGTTACTCATTCAGCAATTTGCCCTTCTAGTCAGCAGAAATGAAGAGCCGATGATCCTAGAGGTGAGCAGTTGCACAAGAGACATACAAGGAAGGTAATTAAAAATCATTGGGTAGAACAGTGATGAAATTTGAGTAATTGCATTCTCCCTACTTAAAAAAACAACTCCCTGAAGCTTCAATTGGATCTAGGACTTTTTTCTTTTTTTTTTTTTTTTTCATTTGAAGATAGCAGGTGTTGTGCTATCTCACTGTGCGTTGTTAATAAGTTGCCATGTTTCTCCTTAGCAGTGGATTGGCAAAGTGATTCCCTTTAGTATGTAAAACACTTTGTGGCTCTCTGAGGTGAAAGAATATATAGACGTAAAATCAGTCATACCTGGAAGGGCCTGATTTCTTAGAAGCATAAAGCAGGGTTTATCATAGAATCAAGTGGTTAAAGCAGGTTTCTATGGAATGGAGCAGCAGGACCTGGTTTCTCATGGGCCGTCTCAAGCCCAGAAGTGCAACCACACCCATCGTCTGCTGGTAACTGCCCTTACCATTTCCTTGGTGGAGCAGACCATCACACAAGTTTGTCACCACCCAAATCAGTGAGTTTGAGTCAAGCTGCTTTTGGCAGTACTGTAGACTACCACAGATGCTTTCACCTTCAGGTCAGTGAAGTCTTTTCTATAGTTTCTGTTCTACCAGCCCTGTTCTATGAGAGGTAAATTCTTGAGAAGACCAATGATGAATGATCTTGAGAGAATGAAGGAAGAAATGCTCGAATTCCTTTTAGCCATTTGTAAAGTAACCATATATCTAAAACATGATCTTTCTTAGGACCCTCACAAGCTCTATGTTTCTCTCAGTAAACTCCAGGAATATGGGGAATCCTGTAATGCTGGTATAAACAGAATTACTAGTTTTATTCTGAACTTCTTCCAGGAGTTATGCTCTATGCCAGCACACAGCTCTATGAATGAAATATTCTGGCCACCTTTTGGGCACAAACTGAGATTAAGCAAATTCTTATCTTCCTACTGGATAGGAGGAACTCATGAGAAAGCAAAGAGCAGGACTGACAAACCTAACAAGGAGCTCCTCCAGCAGTTTGATACCATCAGTTAGATGGAAAGACAACACTGAAAGAGTGGATAATATTAAAAAAAAAAAAAAAAAAAAGCTAGGAACAAATCTTCTCGTATAACCAAAATCTGCTGTTCTGTTTTCAGCTGAAAATCTGATTTGGTGAAAACTTACTGAATATTGTCATTTCAATTTCCTGTACACTTCTTTCGCCATTCAAAAAATAATCATAAAAACATGTTGGAATCACTTCACCCCTCTGTGGAGGTTATAATGATTTTTATAGTAGATATGGTTACTAAAATAAGATGGACTGAAAACAGCTTCTACATTTTTATATTAAAACTGATTCACAAATTAGGAAAAGAACATGAAGGAAAGAGAAGAAAGTCACAGGCACACCTGTAGCCTTCAAAAATTAGATTTCTTGCCAGTCTCTTCTACTCTCTAGTTCCTAAACCCACTTTCGAGTATGATATCTGAACCGCATATGACAAATCAGTCCTGGATTGTTTTGTCAGGTTTGGGCCGTTCTGGGAGAAAGTGGTTCCATATATATCTACATTTAAGGAATAAGTCCCAGAAAATCTGTGTCGGTAAAAGGAGGTATCAGAATTTCTGATGGTTCTTCATTCCCAATAATTTATTCTGCAAACTTGAAATGAAACTCTCACAATACAAAAAAAAAATTAAATTCCATGTAAGATATTCACATTATTTCGGGTGCTCATTTGCCAGCAGAGACTTCAAAAACTGAATATGCATCAAATAAGGTAGAAAAAAAGTAAAAATATTCCCTCCACTTAAATTTCCCATGTGATTTTTCTTTTAAAGGGAATGTTAATTGGACTCAAAAGGGAGTGCGTAACAAAATCACAAGGGTATTTTGAGAACCAAGTTTTAAACGCCATAATGCTCGATTGTCAGCTTAGTTATAGCAGGGTAAATCCAAAGTAAAAGTATTGACATCAAATCAAAACCAGAATCACTGAAGTCATTTGCTCCAGATTTAGAGTGCCATGACTGAGATTAGAATTTGGCCCATGCTGTTTAGATAAGGTCAATGTATATAAAGGAAAACAGAAACCAAGAACGGCAGAGTACAGAGAAACTGAGTTGATAAATAGAATGGAAGCGTTTACATATGAGGAGAGAATGACTTAGTGTTAGAAGAATAATAAAGATGATTAAGAGGTGACATGACTGAGATATTTAAACTAGCTGAAGATTATAAAATTAAGCTTGATGATCTATTTGAGTTTGTTGAAGAGACCAGAACTAGAGGATTTAGGTTTAAGTAAAGTGGGAATATATAAAAGAAGAATTTAAGGAAGTACTATTTTACAGCGACTGATAATAAAATGGAAGGTACTTCAAATTCAAATGTTAGAAATGCTGCATTAATATTTAAGCAAATACAGTAAGACTATCTTTAGATAAATACATTTAAGTGGTATCAGTTGGTTTTCTACTTGGAAACAACCAATCATTTTTACAGAGAGCTAATTTCCACTGATAATTTCTTCCCCCAAATATCTAGATCAAATCAAGGATGCAGAGCTTAAAGGTGTGCAAGTTTTTGGAGCAATTTCAGTTTTCACTTGGTTCAGATCTGGTCTTGTGCTTTTCTTTTACTTGGTAAGACTGGCAGGTGCCCTCTCAGGTCTCGGGAAATTGGTTGCACACACTGGCAGGGTGGCATGAGGAAGCTTACACTTCTCCTGTCCGCACGTAACCTGTTTGGTAGGTAATTAAAGGATTTTAATCTCCAGCACAGTCAATCTGGCACCTTTCAACAACTCAAACTGACAGGAGCAGAACACAAAAAAGAAAGCGTACTCTTAATTCTCATTGAAAGAGGAAAAAAATAATTATGTGGAAGAGATAAATAAGTCGTATGAACAGTGCATCATTGTTATTTTGTATCTCTGAATCACTGTTGAAGAAGATAAAGCTCAGCCTAATGCCCTACCTCCAAATGCCTTTACATATGTAATCTGCCTTCTCCAATATGTGCAGTTCTGCTATAAGTCTGCTTCTTGAGTATATTTTTCATGAGAGTAAATGATTAGTGAGTCTAATCAGTGCTGTATATCCCTGCAAATTGAAAGATAAATCTGGAAAAGATCAAATAAAGAAATAATTCAAAGTTCACTTTCATAGTTCCACCTTACATTTTGTCCTCCTCCCTTACTTTCCCAGCCTTAGAAGCATTACAAATGGGATTAATCAAAAGAAAGTTTTAAGTCACTTTAAAGAATGGCAATAGGAGAGAGTATTAATATTTTATCTTTTTTTCTCTCATATCAGATTATCTTATAAGACTCAGAGGAAGTATTATATCAGGCATATTTAAAATCTCAACCTAGTTCAACTCCTTAAGGATCACCTTTAACTCAGACTGCAGGGCTCCAGTGTTGTTATGTGAATATGTCTCACACCATGTTGGAAAAGTTTTGCCAAGAACGCTTCAGGAAGGGGTGCTTTTTGGTCAGAAATGCACCATTCAGATGGGAGACTGAAGTAAAATTTCCTCAGGATACAAACGCCCTAGACTCCATTGCTCACCAGCAATTACTCTAACCCTTTAAGCTATCACCACTCCCGAATCAGTTTGAAAAGATGACAGCAAATCTGTCATGCACAAAGAAGGGAAGGGCAGGGAAGAGCACTGCTCCATGAATGCTCCAGAGGGGTGTCATGGTTTAACCCCAGCCAGCATCCAAGCACCAGGCAGCCAGTGGGATAAGGGGAAAAAAAAGAAGAGTAAAAGTGAGAAAACTCTTGGGTTAAGATAAAGACAGTTTCACAAGTAAAATAAAAGCTACTCACACAAGCAAAACAAAACAAGGAATTAATTCAGCGCTTCCCATGGGCAGGCAGGTGTTGGACCATCTCCAGGAAAGCAGGGCTCCGTCACGCACAATGTTATTTGGGAAGACAAAATGCCATAACTCCAAACATCCGTACTTTTCTTCTTCTTCCCCCAGCTTTATAAGCTGAGAATGATGTCATGGTATGGAATATCCCTTTGGTCACTTGGGGTCAGCCGTCCTGACTGTGTTCCCTCTCAACTTCTTGTGGTCTCCTTGCCTCCTCGCTGGTAGGCTGGCGTGAGGAGCAGAAAAGGCCCTGACTGCTTAGCAACCACTAAAACCATTAGTGTGTGATCAACATTATTCTCATTCTAAATCTAAAATATAGCACTAGCTATGCTAGTAAACTAGAACTGCTAGTAAGAAAGTTAAATTAATCACAGTCAAAATCAGAACACAGGGGGACTTGAAAGAGACAGAAAAACTGAGGAGATGGGTGGAATTTCAGATGATCTGCCACCACATTTTTCCTTTGTGAATCTATGTTGTTGGTTATTTTCTCTTGCTTTATTCAGGGCTGCCTCCATCCTATTTTATTTAAGCAATTAACTGAATGTCGGAAGTAAAGTCACTCTGAGTTTCTTACATAACTGATGAAGAAAGCTGGCTGTCTTCATAGGGAATTTCAGCTTTCAATCAACTACAAGGGAAATTTCATTTTACACCTGTACCTGTCTTTCCCTGACCCATGTAGGAAGACTACAGTCACTGCACTTCTAAACCAAATATCTCTGTTACATTTCTAGTTAGACACCTTAGTGTGTAAATGGTTGTGAAGTCCAGTCCTGAGGCACCTGAGTCTTTCCACAAGCTGTATAGTACAGATTTGTGAATTTGACTCCCAGAACCTGCACTTCAAATGTTAGGTGAAAAATACCTTACTAAGTACCTTTGTGAATCTTTCCCAGGGTCAAAGAAGTTGTTAATTGAACTCATTCCACTCATAATTTAGGTTATTATGCTAGCCACTGTAACATCTTTCCTTCTTTTTAGTCTTGTTTCCTTGAAGAAAGAAGACTGCTGTGATTATGTGGGTTGGCTGGCTGGTTGTCCCCACCCTTGAACAGCTTTTTCCCTGAATAAATCCATTGACCAATTTCAATCACATGCAAAACCATAAAGATGCATGAATTCCAAAGTACTCATGAAAATCAGTAGGTAGAGGAAGCCAAAACTGATGCCACCAGTAAAGGAAAAAAAAAAAAAAGATGAAAACAGTTCATTGTCCACTCTGTCTGCCAATGACCAGCTGGCTGATCAGCCACAGCTTGTGATATTTTTTGCTCAACAGGGATAAAAGGGAAAGGTTGAGGGAGAATCTATTACAGTGTGCCAAGTAAAGGGAAGTTTGTGGGACAATAGATTTTTTTTTTTTTTCTTTTGTCACTAGCATCTAGTAAACAAATATAGGAAGAAACTGTACTTGCCTAAATTTTAAAAAAAAAAAAAAAAAAAACCAAACAACTTTTTAAATAATTCATATTATTATATTTTTATATTATTTTACCTCAGCTGAGATTATTTGGGGGTTTGCACTTAATTAAAAGGCAGCAAATGTGTATTTCTTTGTGTGCAGCTTCACTTCTGCATATACAAGTTACAAATGGAAAAGCCTGTTTCTTTGTAAACTGCAGTTCGGAAAATGGCAAAAACAGTTCTAGGGGCATACTTAATAGATCAAAAATGCTGTTGCCACTTCAGGCAAAATGCAGAACTAGTACAAACTCATTTGGCCAATTCACACTTGTTTGATATATTTCAAAAGCAAAATTTTATGCTGGATCAGCTATCATCTGTCTTCCTGCAGCCGTCACCAGGCCAGGGTAAACACTGTACTGTGTGCTCTGATTAATTTGACATAAATACTGTCAAGTTCTCATACCTGAGCCAGGCGTTTTGCAGAGAGGATGATCCAGTTGTGCACAGATCTGGTATTAATGAGCACAGAACCAAGGTTTAAACTACAGCTTCCCTGTCTGTGTAAGTTATAAATGGTAGCCAAGTACAAGTTACTGGTTATCAGTCTTCTCTGATGCTGGCCAGTTTTCCATATTCAGTCCAAGTACATGAGCATTTTAGCGCTATATCCATACAAATCTCATTTCCCATTATGCTATCCCAAACATTGCACTGAGCCTGCTTTACTCCCAGATGATTATACATAATGGGCAATGTCTGGACGGAAGTGAGCTGCAGGGATTGTGAGCAAATGAGCTGTCTCAAACTTACAATGTGGGACTGCTCTACCGTTAACAGAATCTTCTGACATTATTTCAAGCAGTGAGATTATTAAGTGTCATACGACTAAATAGGAGAGGTCATTCAATGGAAATATCAACAAACTCAGGCACATAAAAAACATACTACCAAGGGCTCTGCGTGACATTAGCCCATCTCTGCCATAAATTTATAGAAATTCTGTCTCAAAATGGCATGTGAAATAATATAATTTTACGTATTGCACGGCAAAACAATGCTAACTCAATGCATAACAGACTTTTCCTGCAGTGGAAAATTGTCCATGCTTGGGCCCTTGGCTTGCTGCAAGGAAGAGGGAAGAAGGCATATCAATAATGCACATAAAAAGGGAACTGGACAGTTTAAGGGAAATATGGTAACTAGACAGCTGGCAAGACATCAATTTTAAGAATATTTGCATCAAGCTGCTGATCATAGAGAAGGTTAGCCCATCTTTCTAGGTCTGGTAAAATGGCTTCAAATTATGTATATATATAAATATGTAATAGAAATAATTTTATGGAAAGCAGAAGACACCATAATCCCAAAATATAAAACCTGATACCTAATCTTTTCTCCCTGGGCTTCAAAGAGGCAGCTTCAGCCCTTGGTAAAGTCTGATCTCAATTTAGGAAATAGCCATTGTGCTTGAGGGAATGGGAACAAGCAATACTCTGACATGAATTTAACCTAGCTGGATCATGCTGGATAACAGCACTAGCTAGATGAAGTGGTGTCTCCATCTCAAGGAGAGTGCAGTTCTTAGTGTAGGACTAAGACAAGTAGAGAAGACCAACACAAAGTAAAATAGGATCTCATGAACAAAATATTAGATTATGACTCAGGTACTGGAATTACTCCTGGCCCTATCACTAGCCTGCTGTGTAAAGCTGTTGCTTCATATTTGGCCTCCCCTGCTTTCCCGTATCTACCTTTTCCCATTTGTTTCTAGAGTTTCTACTATAACAGAGCCTGCCCATGTTGCTGTGATCAAGCAACAACAACAGTGGTGTGGGATAGCCTAAGAGCAGAAATGTGTGCAGGAGGAAAGAAAATGTGCTCTGTGATAGTTTGCTCCACAATACGACACTGCTCCATGAAATAAAGCTCATTAGACCTTTGGAAGGATGGAAAGGATATAACGCTACTGTTGAACAGTATAAAGGCAATTAGGTCAGTACGATATTTTTAAAGTATCTGGAAGAAAATGGTTAATTCCTGCACACCCAGCCCCACCTGTAAACAACTGTTGGTGTGAAATGACCTGGTGAACTGAAAGCATCTTACAACACAGTCAGGAGGTTCTACCATTAAAAGGATGTAACAGAGATGGATCTTATTTGCCAGAATTGCATTGGAAACTGAGATGAAAGAAAGGATGCCTTTATGGTGAGGGGAAAGAATTATTCCTACAATGCAGGAAGTTCAGTTCCAGCCTAGTTCACTGATGCTCGTGTGACCTTGTGCACATTTAAGCTCAACTTCTCAGTGGAGGTGCCAAAGTTCCCCTATGGAAGGTGCCAAGGCCAGAGGTGTATTATGGGTCCAGAGAAGGCTTAGACTCGTGCAGGGAGGCTATCCTTTAAACATTGTGGTCTGAATGACCTGGGGGTTTTCAAACCTCATCAAATCTTAGTAGAGAAACTGAAAGGATGTACCAAGGAAAGATCTCTTCACAGTTGCTTTTTTCCTGTGCTCTCCTATGCTTTCATTACTGCCCCTGCCAGAGACAGGATACTTGAAAGGTTGTTCTTCTGCTGAGGAATGGTTGCTCTTCTGTTACAGCTATGTTTTGATATAGATGATTCAGCGCAGGTCTCAGATTCAGATCTCTGCAGGTCTCGGTTTCTGCTGTCCACCCTTTGTCTGTCTTGACTAATTTGGCTGTAAGTTTGAATCCCAGCCCCACTGGTTTATGGGAGTTTTGCCATTAGCTTCACTGAGCAAAGATTTTCTCTTACATTCTTTGAGCCCAGGACTGTCTCTTATTATGTGTGTGCCGTGTCTAGCTCACTGGGGTGCTAAAGTCAGTTGGGACTGCCAGATGCTACTGTAATGTGAATAAATGTCAGTATACATGGAGGGAGAAGAGAGATTGTATAGGTTTTCTTTTAACCATTACATAAAAATCCTATCAAACCTGAAGGACTTCAAGATATTCCATTAAAAACAGCTTTTTTATTATTTTTTGCAGGATCTCCAGCATTTTTCATGTGCAGTCCGAGGGCTAACAGCTCTTCATGGTATTTACAGGAAAAATGCATAGTGCTAAATAATCGCCACATGCCATGGGAGGAACTTCTGTTTTTAATAAAACCAATCTGGTCTGGATCAATGATAAGGGGGCATAATTTCTTCAAATGGGAAGCCAGCTCTTTGAAAGGAATCTTATAGTCTACATTAATCTCAGATCAGGGTCTGCAGGGTAAGCAGAAATCAGAGGCCTGGCCGTTTTTATGAATAAAGAGCATTGTCCTTGTCTGAGGGGAAATTCTGGCAAAGAGATTTTACTGGGAGAAAGAAAGAAGGTTTCGATGCGCAGAACAAAGTGCTCTGGTGAGTGTGGGGCTAATTGCTGCTCTCCCTTTCCTTAGGTGTATAAACACTCTCAAGAATATGTTTACTGGATGGGTAGCTCTTGCTTTAGGGCTCCCCTTTTCCAGGGAGCGAGTCCTCCTAGTTGCAAGGCAGGGAGTAACGACTGAGAAGAATTGCTGCCCACATCATAACTGCCTTTAGCACTGTCAGCCCATATATTATATATTATACCTCTATTCACTGCTGGCAGCCCCTCTCCCCAATTTGTGTGGGTGAGTGGCCCACTGCAGTTGCATCAAGCTCCACTGATATCTGGGCAGAGGGAGTGGGGTGGGGAGTGTCGTTTTCACACAGTGGTCCATCTCACTATGAGAACCAAGCAGCCAGAATGAGGTCTTGTTATCTGCTCCCCTCTGTTACATCTTTATCTTGCTGCTGGATCCTCTCTCCAGTCTCTCCTCTACTGTTCCTGCAGAAACAACGTTAGTATTCTCCACCCTGCATTTCTTGCCACGATACAATCAATCTAATCTTACTGTCCATTGTTTCTGTAATTAATGCATTGGTGCGTGACAAATTGCTAAACAGAGGAAAAAGAGAGTGTTGCCTTTGGATTGTATGGATCCCAAACAGAAAGTGGAGGGAAGAGAAGAAAAAGACAGCAGGTGTCCAAGCAAGCCAATTGTTGTCACTGGACTCAAGGACAGCATCTGGGGGTTAGCCACCAAGAGCAGATCATGATTTTACGCCACTGTCCACTCAAACAGCTACATTTGCTGCAAACACAGTGTCTTGCAAGTGGAAATGTATTTACTTCAAGTTTACATTTTCAAATATTACAGGTGAACTAAATCCCATGGATTTTCCTGTTTTATAATAAACAATAACTGTAAGGCCATATGTAGTACCTTAATCCCTCTCATTTTAAGGTGTTCTATAAACTCTAAGGATCATTCTTTTACAGCTGAGGAAGAGCAGAAAAGAGATTTACTCAAGGTCACAATGAAAATCAGCAATAATCTGAAGAACAGACCACAGGCCTCAATTTCAGCTCTATATTCATATCGGTAGATCTCAGTTGCACCTCTGGGGGGAGGGAAGACAGGACAGGTACCTACCAACTGATTTAATTTGGTGTAAAACACATGGGCACAGAAACTTAGGATACAAAAAAACAATTTTGCTTTAATTATATGACTGCTTTTGGCCAGATTTTGTGCTGCTTTAAATGCATATGTTGTAAATACTTCCTTAGTTGTATATTATTACAATTTTCAAGCAGCAGGTTGTCTGAAAGACTACAAGATTTTTTCCAGTTTCTGCTATGGATGTGACCACTGGGAAGACAAAAATTTCCATGGTGTTAGAAAAACAGGCAAACAAAACATATAGCCAACCATAATAATTACTTTTTGGCAAAGTGCTTAGTGGAAAATTTCCCATTGTCATTGTACAAACAATGCACGTTCTCCCATGAAACAGTGTCAGAGTGTTTCTCATAAACATATGCACCATTTCCTCTTCAGAAAGGTCAAGTAAAATAGCATCTATCAAGAGGAGCATTTAGAAGCAACCCACCTGTTATTGCCAACCAACAGCAAGTCAGAGAAATGATGCTAGTGTGTCTTGGGGAAAGACAACTGGGTCTCTGTCTGCAGTGGATTTTTGCGGCATAAGAGAAGAACACACTGGTTGAAATTCACAATCCATTACTTTAAACTGGCTTTGTGAGGCCCATTAAAGTCAGTAAAGATAAATCATTGAGGTTTGGATTAGATGCCTCAATGGAGTATTGAAAAGATATGCGCTAGCGTATCAATGGAAGAAGTCTTTTGAGGCTTTCTACAAGATCCTTCCACTTAGGGGGCTTCGCATTTGAAACAGGAGCTATTACAATCAGCAGATATCTTTCTAACAAATACAGCACATCTCAGCCAAACATTGTGTGTTTGAAGCAGAAATGGCTGGACAAAATCCTTCAATCCATGTTATGTAGGACAACAGACAATGTTGTCCTAATGATCCCTTGGACTTTATGAATCACAAATCTTTACTGCATTACAACCCATTTATCTGTGCATCCCTGATGCGGTAAGTCAGGTCTACAGATATGGGAAAGCTGATGGTGAAAAGTTAATTTTCATTCTAAAATATAACATCATTGGGCAATTTCTAAAGGAGAGAGGGGCACATCACTAAGAGAAAATATTTATGGTTCTACCCATAAGGAGAAATTAACTACTGAGAACCTGTAAATAATCACTCCCATGTAAATAAGACAGTAAAAAAAAAAAAAAAAAAATAAAAAAAAAAAAAAAAAANAAAATTACAAAAGTATCTTCCATGTAAATGAGTCCTATTTCTTTCCAATTTTCAGTTCCCCCACTATTCTGAACCACGACTCCAATGTGGGTATCCTATATATATATACATGTATATATATTTTTATATATCAGTATATAGGTCCTGTGAAGAATGTATCCTTTAGAAATCTGCAGTCAAAGACACTGGATGGTTCAGAGGAGAACTATGTCAGAGTAGTTACTGAACAAACAGCACTGAAAGGTTTCTGAGTGACTATAATGCACATGACAAATGGAAAGGGCCACTGAAATCTGAAGTCTTACAGAAGAGAAGTTTAATATGCAGGTCATCAGGGAGAGGAGGAAGAATTGGACAACTTGAAGGGCAAATCATGCTAGAATTCTGTGCAAGCCACTGAGCACAAATGACAAATACACCCAGAGACAACACTCATGTGCACAAATATGCCGTATAATCCCAGACACTGTAAGAAACATGTAAACATTCAAGCTTGCATTTGCATACATTCTGAAAATGCTAGAGGACGTTTTTGCAAGCTATTATTTAATTTATTCACAAGGTCGATTTGGAAACAGTGTTCAAATGTTTTGGAAATACGTCAAGAACATCGTTTTATTTCATGGTATTGTGGTAGCATCTCATTATATTAGTCTAATATGAATGCAGCACAATGAAAAAGCTATTGTGATGGTATTGTACTAGGCTAAATAGATAGAATGTTATTACAGTACTGTAAAAGGAAAGATTTATAGGTTAGCATTTGCATTTATGAGTAAGAACAGCACATGCAGCCACATACTTGGCTATTTGGACTCCCAAGGAAACTAAACCTTTTGTTATATTCAGAGTAATCAGACATTTGAGTAGCGAACGACCCTGCTATTGCTGGAAAAAAGCAGCAGCAAGGGAGAATAGGTGTGTTGACTTTGCTTCTGGAACTGTTTCTTCTGCCACACTCCCTGGAGGTTTTATCCCCTTTCAACAAGAACATCAGGCTCCCAGACAGAATAGGATCCAATTGCACATCAAAGCAGCCTTTTTTTTTTCAGGATGGACAACTAAGGGGCACGATTTTAATTTCTACAGAAATGCAGCCAGTGGGGAAACAAAACTACCTTGTATGAGCTGAGGAATGTCTTTGCCTTCTCCGGGATATTTTCCACTGCAATTAGAGGCAGAGGTGATAGAGGAGAGCTGAGGGGATTTCTCTGTTTCCTTGCTAAAAACATTTTGCCAACCATGAGAGGTTTTCAGTAGGGCATCTCTTCATCCCCTTCTCTCCCTTGCTGAGTTTGGACTGCTGAGCTCTATGAGGTTTCTATTTAAAGGATAAAATCCCTGTTCTCTTTCAACTTAGGTGAATGATCTGGAGAGGAAAAAAGTCCGGAGAGCCAGATCCTCAGTGTTGTCAACACCATAGTAGTGCTGACTGGAATGAATCTACAGTAATTTGTATCAGCCAAGGTTCTGGCCCGTTACTGTGAACACACCTTTTTAAACCATTTTTGTTAAACAGCTCTCCATGCTATGACTGTGTTGCTGCTGTCTCTTGAAAGAATAGGTATTTTACTGACAACTGCTTCCAACAGGAAGCTTAGTATAATAATAAGTCTTAAAAGCAGGAAATACCACTCAGCTGTGGAATAATGCGGCTTGATGCAAAGCCTGTGGAAACCAGTGGGGATCGTACCATGACTTCTCATAGGCTTTGGATTATTCCTAGAAAAGAACATGAAAAAGTATCTGAAGGAAACAGGTGTTTCATTCTCAGCAAACACTGCTGTAAAATGAGACATTAGTTCCCTTAGGCCCTAGTGAAAATCCCAAATAAGATCACTGATGTAGAAGACTTTCACACGTTAAGTGAATTTTGGTGAGAGATTTTTACTGTGAACTTCCAGTTGAGCTGGACAGATCCTGGGTGCTTTCAAGAATCACATCCCTGTGTTCACTTTGGCAACACATGCATCAATCGGATGTCAGTCTGTAAGAATGGGGTTTCTATCTTATTTTATAGGGCAGATATCTTTGTTTAATGAGGGATACCAGCCTGTGAAGTGTTCGATGTTTTCTGCCAGATGCTGAATGTCTTCATTACTGCTGAAAGTACTCCACATCTTGCCAAAGTTGGATAGCCAGACAGGAGGACAGTGTTTGGAGAAAGCACTCCCCTGCCCTCACAGAAACGGGGTTGACATTCCACGCTCCTCCACACCAACAATGAGCTTATAAATACACTGGCTTGTGTCATTAAAAAACACATTAAAATCATCAATTAATAACTTCTTATGAGATTTGCAGTTATTATCCTTCTCCTCCATCTTCCAATGGTGGAAATAACTTGCTTCAGACTTATCCATACAAGCCAGCACACTTCCATCAGTTCTGCCAGCACCACTCCTCACCCTCTGAGAAAAGAGGAGGACCAGCAGTTCCATTGCTGTTCAGCCTCTGAAGCTGCCTCAGAAAATCATGATGCAGGAGGTACTAATGCTGCAGTCACATACTGCCCAGCTTTCTTTTTTGAATGAAGTCTGAGTTCATCTTTATTTGCTTATCACCGTATGTGCTACAGAAGCATAATAAAAGGAATAAATGGAATTCAAAATTCAGGAATTTTGAAGGAAGAAGGACCAGCCAAGCTGCTGGCATGCTGCAGTCTGAGGAGCACTATACCATAAACCTTCCTGCAGAAATGAAATCTCTTAAGTCTTGAACTCATTGGTATCAATGTCAAGACATATTCTATCACACTGCCAGGGTTTCCTCCCAGCTAACTTAAAAGATTTTATTAAACTTGTTCAGAAACAAAATCTCCTGAGGAATCTGTGAGACAAGAATAAAATAATAACTAGACCTAAAAAAAAAAAAAAAAAAGTAGAAGGTTTGGCCAGTTAAATCTTCTTTCTAGAAAAACAGAAGATCCAAGGTCTTTAGGATCCTTACTAGAAATTTTACCCAACATATTGATTTTAAGTAGAAAGCATTCAGATGTTAAGAGAAGTAACAATATATAACCAATATATTGTGGACAGGCAGATAGACATTTGTTGATTAAAAACAACAACTTAGAGCTTTATATATCTGAGGAAGGCCTTTGCCCTTCTCCAAAAAATATAGGCATATAAATAACAATCTTTGAGATGCTGGATCCTGTGGGATGCATAAGGAGTTTGTTAGTTTTAGCAACATTATAATATCAATAAGCAGATGAGTTATTGCCAACAAATAGTTCCTGTTAGAGTTAGAAAATAACATTACTGACCTGCCTCTGGTTATAAGAAACTTCTGCTCAGGAATATCAATTAATTCTGTTCAATGTCTTCAATTATTTAAGACAAATTTAATCACATTGAAACTATTCAAAAGAAATATTTTGAATTTTATTATCATAACATATTCCTCATCATCTTTATAGGTGAAATCAAGCATAATTCATCTCTGGTTTTGCTACCCACATCTTATTGACATTACACCTTCTTGCTGACTAGCAAATTAAAGATTCTTCCAAGGGTAATGATGAAGTTTAAACCAGCAAATATTAGGTGTTATTTTTTGCTAGAGAATTCCTATCCATTTGTTACCCACAGAGCTATCAGAGTGAGATCTGCACAAAAGCCCAGCTGCTTTCATTCAAATTGTATTTGGAAAGGAAGATGAGTTTTAGGTACCTCATGGCAGAAGTTGCCCATCCAAGTCAGTGTCTTAAAATGTGACTGCTAGGTGCCCATTCAAGTCACTGTCTTAAAAAATCTGACTTCCAGAAGTATAATCCATGCTCTGTACTAAAGAAAGATGTCTATGATCTTCTCATACACAAAAAAAGCCATCCTCAGCTCTGAAAACAGCAGAAAATTAGAAACTGCCCTGAATGTTCTTTGGTACTGGCTAGCCCTCTGTGGCTTTTTCCTCAGCATCTCAAATTTTTGTCTCACATTCTGGCTGAACCAGGTTTCTCGTATTGACCATAGAGGAAAACTAAACAGGTAATTTCAGTCCTAAAAATCACCAGCTAAGGTCAGGTAGATAATTTTTTTCTTAGCAGATATGTGAAAATGAAATATTTCTTCAGAGTCTTACTTTCACAACATGGAAATAAGTCCACTGACTTAAAAAAGAACACATATGCTTAAAGCTAGGTATCTAGTTAAAGGTCTTGATGATTCAGTACCTTTATGCTAAAGCTGAAAATAATAATCAACTTTTCTTTTTTATACTATCCTCTCCCAGCTGAATTCAACTTCCAGAAGCTCATCAGAAGTGCCACAACATTTTAGTTTGATTCTTCTCAATGGGTCATATCTTCAAAGAACAATCATGTCACACATTTACAAACAGAAATACTTATTAAAGCCAATGTTCATCCCAAAGGGATATCCCCATATGAGTATATTGCTGAATTTTTGCATTTTACAGGAACATAAAATAGGAAGTAGTTTATTGCTCAATACAGAGCCCATGACAGACTTCTAGCAGGAAAATTGGAGACCATAAAATATCAAATGGTCCTATCTTTCATTCCTACTGTCATGCTTAAAAGGCAATGATTTAGTACATTAAATATTCCACAGGTTAAAAACAAATTCTCTCCATTTGTGTTTATTTGCAGATCTAAAGAGCTACTGAGTTCACAAGCCTCTTCTGGACTATTAAAATCATCCAGCACCAATTTTAAGCATGCTCGGGAGGCGGCTTACAAGCAAGTAGCACCCAAAACCAGGGACAGACTTTCAGAGAGCTCAACCTCTGGCAGATTGAGTTTATTTTGGGGCAAAAAACAGGAACCAAGTCCTTCTGAAAATCTGTGCTTCATTATTTCTGAGTATTATTGAAAATCTGGCACTCATTGAAGGTGCTGAGTACTTAAAAACTCAGTGCTAGGTTCACTTGAATTTCCTGTTGGAAAATTGTTTGCATGCCAGAAAAGGTTTTTGAGTTCAGAATGTGTTTTAAAGGATTTTTGAGATACAAATCCAGCTACCAGAATATCTTAAAAATATGTTTAAATCCCTGGTGTAGGAAAAGAGAAGGAGTGACTTTGTTGAGTGATGACATCACTACATATCACACACTCAGTGTCATCACAGAGTCAGAGAAATAAAAATGTGAGCAAGTTTGTAATAAAGAGTTGAAAACAGAAAACATTTTTAGTTGAATTGTTAATAGTTATAGTATTCTGAAAACAGAAGATAACTTACGGCTGTTTCAGTTGATTCAGGTATCTGGATTAATTGCTGACAGGAAACAAAGTGGTAGAATTTGGAGAAGCAAAGACTCAAATCTAGGAACCTTACATTTTAAAGCTACCTAAGCAAGCAAAGGACTCTTACGAAGTCCAAACAAAGGCAGTTAAAACAACAGGCCTGGGAGAAATTACTTGAACTGGACACAACAGTTTAATACTGACCACTAGACATAATTTTTCTCTCTGGTCCAAACCATTTTTCTACCATTTTTAATAAAAGAAAAAGCAAAAAAAGGATATTATTGTTAGGACTTACATAGATACACCTTCCCCTTTGCTCTTCATAGGAAAAACTATGATGAGATCAACTAGACATTGTCTATATGAAATAACACCAGAAGAGACAAATTCTAATGGGCAAAATACTGTAATTAAGTTTAGACACTCTTGGGCTTTTTGGATATTCAGCTTCAATTGTTTGTATGTTAAACGCCTTGGTTTTTAAGAGGCATTTGGACAGTGCCCTTAATAATATACATTAACATTTGGTCAGCCCCGAAGTGGTCAGATAGTTGGACTAGATGATTGTTGTAGGTCTTTTCCAACTGGAACTATTCTATTCTGTTCTACTCTGTTTTATTCTGTTCTAAATAAAAGTCCTCTTTGGAGACTGATGAGGTCAATGGGAAACATAAAAAAATACCTGACTTGCCACAGGATACAAAAAACCCACTCTTTTGGGAATACACTACTGGGATTCATGAGGAAGAACCTGGCTACACAAAGAAAGCTATATATAAAAATACAGCTAAATCAATGTGTAATATAAGCCAAATATCTTTTAAGAGAACAAGAAGAGGGAGTGTTTCACATTTATTTCTCAGGTAGTCTGCAATGTCCCATCTGCACTGTAATCTGTGAAACATCTGGGCCTGATCTGACTGCTATTCCACCAGATGTGCTAAATCATTTGTCCCTTCTCAGGTGCAGCAACGTGGACACTGCCTGCTTGATGAGCTCATAATCTTCCATCTTGGATCCTCATTGTAGGGAAGGCTCTGATTCCTCTTCTTTTGTATGATTTCTGATCACACGTTTCCCACCTCTGCCTTAGGTGGAAGCAAAAAGGGTATGAGTTTTTGAGGGAGATTTAGGGGAGACCAGTAGTGCCACAGCCACCTCCTCCTGGTGGCCACTGTTTGGTGGATCCAGGGACAGTCTTGTCCTGTCCCAGCTGCAGGAAGATGTCTATGGAAGGCGAGAATAGCTCTATCTCAGCATCCGCCCCCTAAAAATAGGTAATTTCCACCTGCAGCATGCCAAGGCAGGGTAACAGGGAGGTAAGACTGTTGTGTAAAATGATTTCTGTTTCATTTCATCCAATTCAGCTCAGTGAAAAATTAGTCTTACACCTACCAACGCCCTTAAAGGGATATGCTGCTTTTAATGTGTGAGATGAAGAATGGTGGGAGGGTGAGAGATGAAAAAGAAGAACTGTGTTAACTGTGGGACCCAGAAGGTATAGTGTGCTCAATTAATTAGAATCTTCACTTGTTTAAAAAAATGGTCTCTCTGTGCACATATTTAAAAACTGGTAATAAAATATCACTACTGTACTGCTATGGAGTCTCTTTGAGATGCTCAATGAAATACTTGAATTACAAAGTAACAATTTCTATTGTTAGGAGTTGCTGCTATTCTCTTTTTATTGATGTCATAAAGTAGGTATTTATGAGATGAGGTTATTAAGATCAATAGTATAAATGGAACACCTAATTCTCTCTTTTTCAGGCCAGCACAAAGCATTCCTCCAGTGGAATCTCTGAGAATAAAAGGTGACTGGATACTGTCAGTTAACCCTAATCCAAATGCAAAGAGCTCACCCTATTAACAATGAGTTATTTTTTACATGTTTCTTAGATCTAAAACTATCTTGTCCCTAAGTAGCCTTTATGAAATGTACAGATTCGAATTCATAGCAGGACTGGATTTGCTACACTTACAACTAACACTGAAACTCTTTTTTTTTGCCTTTTTTAAAATAATAAAGCAAAGATGGAACATTTTACTTTAAAATCCATTTAGTGGTGTGTTTTTAATAAATATGATCCTTCTTGTGAAAAAAGTCCTGTCTCAAAAGCCAAAAATCTCAGGTAATAGGGCTAATACTCAGTCTTCCCACCTACTGAGTAATGAGCTGCAAGGAAACTATGGTTTAAAAACTAAAATAAACTATGGTTTAAAATTAAATAAAAAAAAAAAAAAAAAATTGAACTGGTATTTGTACATGCACTGTTTCACTACTTAGCCCAAGTAGCAAAAGACAATGTTTTAAGCCAAATACAGTTAGCAAACCCTCTTAACTAGTTCTAGTGATCTGACTTTTGTTTGCCTTTTTCGCTTGTAACCATCAGCATCATTAATCGCTACTAATTTAAGCTCATTATTAAATAATATCAGCTTAGTTTAGTGGTCGTCATTAAGGGAAAAGATTTACCAACAGCTGATCATGTTGTTGTTCCTAATAACTCTGCTGGTAGAACTCCAGCCTACAACCACTTGCTAAGATTTACATGAGAGCAAGGATTTAAAAGTTTTTTTGGTCACAAGATGCTACAGAAGATGGCGAGTGTTCTCCGTTGTTAAATGAAGAAAAATTTTACAGAATTTTTTCCTACATTTATACAAAATACTTAGAAACTTCAGATTAAATTCAGTAACAGAAAAAATAAAATAAAATAACTTGTAAAATAATAGCATGTTAAGATTTTATTATTTCTCAGTACCCCACATTAATCCTATAATTTTAAAAGACATGGGTTTCATACATGTATTGCAAAATCTGCCATAATACTTAAAAACCTCAGAAAGCACACAAAAAACCTTTAACATCTTATTTCACATCAAAAGGGTTTTATTATCCTTTATGTTAGCCATTTTGTTTAGAGTATTGCACAGTAAGTTATTTGAAACTTAGTAAACTGAGACATGAGTTCCCACTATAGCTCTTCCCAGTGAAACTGTTGAATGAAAGTCCAGTAGTTCACACAGCTTTTCTAGGAGCTTTGTACCCATCCAAGTGACTGTTATCAGGCATAGTAAATTCGCTATGAAAACCAAAGTACATAATGTGTTATAGCCCAACACTAACAGCAGTAATTGACTGGTAAATTCTTTTCCACCCTCCTTATACTTCTCTAAGGGTTGCAAAAGTTCTAGTCAGGCTATGAGTGCGTATTGCACTGTCAGCTCCTGCATGTCAGCATCCTGGTGACAGGGAAGGGTGTAGAAAGCAGTGCTGGGCTGGGGTGAGAGACATGGTGAGACTCAGCTCCACAGTGTGTCCCCAAACACTGCCCCACACACATGTAGGGCTCCTGCTCAGCCTTCTTCTCTCTCCTGGGGCACCTTCCTTCTGGGCGTGCAACTGGGCGCTGTGAAACCTTTCCAGGGCTAATACAAAGCTAGCATTTGTATCGTGCTGAAAAGCATTTGAGAAGGAAAAGACCCCTGCTTTTCTGCCAGCCTGTCTGTTCTCCAAACTGTACTGAAAGCCTCTTTACTGTTATGCCACAAAGTGTGAATCAGAGAGAATAAGGAACAAAACTGTTCTAGACAGCAAATCTGAGTAACAACGTGAAAGCTACACACTGTGCAGTGCCATTATATGACTTCAAATTTTTTGTTCCAGAGAACATTATACACCTATTACGTGCTTAAATACAGGCATTGCTATAGCATAATTAAAATGTTTGTGATTACAGAAATAAAAGGAAATAAAAGGAGAAGTTAAAAAACAGCACTTTATTACCTTTACTTCTAAACCCTGCCTGTAGGCAGCAAAAGAAAAGCCACCAGCATGAGGCAAAGGGCGTACAGGCCTTTGGCTCCATCTGAAAAACCAAGCTAATAGGTAGAAGGGCAATTCTCTGTTGGTATAGAGCTGTATGAAACTAGTTTCTCTTATTTCTGTAGGCATGGTTCCTTGAGCAATATTTCCATACCTGAAATACTACTGTGGACATGACACAGGGCATTGGTTTTAGTGGGAGCTGTGCTATTCTATGGTAATACTTGTTAACCTGTGCTAATACTTGCTGTACGTTCTTTTCCTCTATTGTGAAAACTGTATATTTTGTTAAAAGGGGGGGGAATAAAAGACTTGAAGTCCTCAAATTTATTGATTTTTTTTTGCAGTTGCCACAACTGGGAATCCTTGGTTTAGCTGACAAAGACCTAGCTACAATGTCCTAAAGATGTAAAATTAAATGAGGACTTTGTCCTTCTTTTCAAGTCTGATCCCAGAAGATGCTTGGGCTAGATTATCTTCTGTAACGTGTTTTGTCACAGTCTCAAGAGAGGACCACCTCCTTAAAAGGAGAGCACAGTAATCTAATAAAAATCCAATCTATGGAGATCCATTACTGTGCAACTGGGAAAACCAAACCAAACAAGATACTAATGTAAAAACCTCAGTGAATTCCTCAGTGCCTTATATGTACTACAGCATTTACAAATGACCACATGGATCGTGTAATATCATCTGCTGTGGAGAGTTTCTTTTATAGGTCCCTGTGGGCTGAAATGTTTAGACACAACAGAGCTGAGCAGAGGGGCCAGTTGTAGATTTAACTGAGAATTCCTCTGGTTTTATGGGCATGTATGTCAGCCTTATAATTCCTTTAA
This sequence comes from Thinocorus orbignyianus, assembly GCA_013400375.1. Taxonomy (NCBI): domain Eukaryota; kingdom Metazoa; phylum Chordata; class Aves; order Ciconiiformes; family Thinocoridae; genus Thinocorus; species Thinocorus orbignyianus. The sequence goes on from VXBW01006434.1 coordinate 45,500, forward strand.
AAATTGCTTTTGTATTTAGTAGTAGGAGAGCTTGACCTGAACGTAGCAACAACACATGTGTCCCTTTAACTAAGCTCTGCATAGGACTGCAAATTGCTATGTGGAGAAATATTAGCTCTTCGAGTTAAGATGTCATTAGCTGCCTAGGAAGGGTAACTTTGTCAATTGTCATTAACACATTTTTTATGCCGGTACTTTAGAGATCAGAAGTGTTAACCTGGAAATGGCATTGTGATTTAAATCTCTTTAACGTTTGGAAGGATTGGTCATTTCTTTATTCCGCCTTGCTCTTTGAGGAGAGTCCTTCCTTTGTTCAGCATCTGTAAATTGCTTGTATGTGGATCTCACTTAAGAAAGGAGAAAAGGATCCTTTCAATTGTTTCATGAGTTACTCAGATCTGTCATAAAACTGTCACTTTGGATTATTGCTTAAATGTTGGCTGCAGGCTGAAAACAGTATGTCCATACAGCACTCACCCAGTTCAGGTGGGGTTTATAAAAGGGAAATTGTTTCTCTGCAGGGAGATACCTGTTAACCTTATTCATTGCTAAAACTGGTTACATATTTTGGCACTCGCCTGTGCAGTCTGACACTGACAAAGCTTTTGACAAGATGAAGTAGATACATGGTATTTATGTAAGGTTCTCAGAAAGTGCAGGTTCAGAGCAAACTTTATTAACTAGACCCGGGGCCCTTCTGTGTCAGCTTTGCAGGAAGGGCCTCAGATCTTTTGCCCTTTTCCCTTTAACAAGATACAAAACTGGAATGCAGGTTATGGAGGACTGAAAATTAGTAGTTCCACTTTTACACGTGTTCTTCTGTTTTGTTATTCAGATGTCCTTTACCAGGATACTGGTGGTGTGGGACACAAGGTAGGAAACAAGAAGCTTATCTTTGAGATGTTTAACAGCTTCAATTCCTATAAACACCAATTCCCAGAGCAATGAAGGATTCACTCAGCACTTCATCGGACTAGGTTCTGTATGACCATGTGTATTTTGCTTTATAGTAAAGGAATAACCTCTAAATAATGCTAAATTGAACTCAAGAATATTGTAAAAGTTTACATACATACATAGCTTAGTGGGTTTGGGGTTTTTTTATTACTATGCCTTAAATTCTTGACTATTTTTTTTTAATCTGGAAGCTATTTTTCTACAGTTAGCATTGGAGTCTCATCATATCAGGAAGTTCCATGAGAAGAACTACAAAAGATAAAAATTATGTGGACTAAAGCCCACCTAAATTTTGTATTTATTATGTGGTCATTATTGTTATGGGCAGTCTGGTTTTGCATTGAAAAAATTACTGGTTTCTGACACAGTCTTTGCACAGATTTCTGATATGGTAGGATTCTCATAAATATTCAGAAGAATTAAAAACATATGAGATATTTTATCATGACCAAAATCTTCCACCAAGAGAAAGAGTTTCTTTACCTGAGCTGTGTGTCTCCCTGGTTAAGGTGCAAGAAAGAGACTATGAGCAAGAGAAGTGTGGAAGTATAAGATCAGGTGATGGAGGTAGGGAGCCATTGGCCTGAAGCTGAACTGAGATATAATCTATCTCCAGGAACATATTTCAGGAAACTCCATCTGAACTTTCAGAGGACTGAGGCTGTGAGTAATTTCTAACATTAGACTGCCCGATAAGAAAGTTATATATCTCTGGCACCCAGTACCAAATACAATATGGTATGTCTGGCTCACCTTTCCAGTGCTTGAGCAATTACTCCACTGTCTAGGACACGTTGCATGTACTGCATATGGGGTTCACAGTCAGCTTGTGGACATGCTATGAATGTAATGATCCACCCCTGCTGCTGACTAGTACTAATATGGAGGGTGCCAAGAAGAGAGAATAAACCAGAAGCTGTAACAGTAATAACAATTTCTGTGATTTTCTTGTGGAAGCAGATTTTGCCAGTGACATTAAGATAGTTTAAGGCATATTGTTGGAGGCACATGATTTCTTCCAATTTTTGTGCAGGACTAAAGTACCCACTGCAACCTAGAACTGTCCGATGGTAGTCTCTTACTCTACAACAGTTCCTGCATGGTTATCCACCTCACCGTATCATCATGAGTTTCCTTTGCAGGCATGCTATATTGCTGCCTCACATCGTGCCTTTCCTTGGACACCCTCTTTCTTGGGCAGAGGGGAAAAAGACTGTACAGTTTCAGGCTGTTGGCTTGCCTAGGGATTTCTGTTGGGACAGATGGAAAAAGACACTTCCCCAGCTTAGCCCAAACTCTGAGTCTCCCTTTCTACTTCCAGACTACCCATATTTTCTCTTCTACCTTCCAACCCTACTGTGACACAGCAAGACACTTGGATTTTTTCCCTGATTACGTACAAGCTTTGCAATGTAACTGCCGTATTGCAGGCTGGGATTTCATATATTGTAATCAAGTATGATCAATTCACTGCAGGTGCTATGGCAGGCACAGGATGATGCAGTCCCTGTTTTACAAGTGCTCCCAACCTAACCTCTAAACATTGCTACCAATAGGGTGATTGGCAGTGCCTTCTCTGCTGCGAGGGGATAATTGTGGTGCTATGGTATAAGAAAGTGAGACTCATTCTGTATTTTTGCTATCATGGAAAAAATTTCTGATAAGAGCCATATGGGGTAAAAGACTAGGGTTAGGGCAATACAATTGCAGGGTTGTTGTGACAGCATAGGGTGTGACTGAGATGACAAGTGGATCTTTCTACCATATATGTATGCAGCAAAAAAAGCCAAAAGACAGTAGAATCTATTTCTAACTCAACTTACTGTGACCACTGAAGAACAGGAGAATTTTCAATGAGGTATTAATGTTATGAAGAGGTTTAATATTATATAGCTCATGGCAAACCAAATATCCTTAGCTCTTAGCTCATGATAATCCAGATAGAATTTAACCTACAAAATTCAAAAGGTGAGTCTGCATTACTTTTAAGTAGAGAAAAAAAATCTATTTTATACTGTCATTCAGGTCCAATCTACAGCTCTTAAAGTTAATAGGTCTCTTTCCCTCGATATCAGAAGGCTTTGGATCAGGTCCTGATAGTCACAACTCCAAACTGTGTGATATGTAGAAGTGTCTTTTCTAAGTGCTCCTTGCAATCAGATAAAACTCTTTCCTAAATGGCATCATTCAATATACAGATTGTAGCAGGTAATTGTAATTGTAAATTACTGTAGCAAGCTTAGAATCAACTATTTAAGTACTCACCTGGCAAAACTGCAAAAGCTAACTTTTTTCTCCTTACTTTCCAGTATATATCTCATTTTTCATGGCTCCTTAACTCAGATATTGCAGTGGGCAATTTGGATTGAAACTTGGCATAGAAGTTGTCAGCCTCCAAGCAAATATTTGTCATTTAAAAATCATGAAGCAGTTGAGTAAAACTTGGCAAACTGCTCTGAAACTGTATATATGGCAGCTATGTCTGCAAAGTATTAATGTACAGGGTATGCACACTTTCTGGCAAAACACACTCTCCTGCACGCACGTGTGTGCAAACACACAAAATACACAAATATCATTTCCTTTCACATCAGTACTTTTCATAATGTCTTGCTGATGATTGCATCTGAGAGATCTGAGTGTGAACATCATTTTGGATGTGCCTTCCATAAAAAAGACTGCTTGGTATTTTAGATTCCCTGGCATAATAGAGTCTAATCCCTCCAAAAGGGATCTTAATGACTAATGCACAGAGACACACACTTTGAAAGCAAATATATGGAAATAGAAGCATAAAAGGTAAATTTCTAATTTCACACATAGGATAAAATTGTAGAATATTAGGCTTTTTAGAAATGTCTCAACAACATGGGGGAAAAGGAAGGAAAGGACAGAGGTATTTCAAGACACTCCATAATACCCAATGCTTAATTATCTAATAATAATTACCAATTTATAGCTTCATCTTGCCAAGTGCAGAAGCACGGAGAAACCTTCTTTATTGAATTTAATGAGAGGTGAGGCTGACCAGCAGCTAGCAGGACTTGTCAAAACTTTTAGGACAGAGCTCTTTGAACACACTGTCATGGTCCCTCATAAGCAAACAAGACACCTCAATGGATGGGAGGAACTCGCAGCCAGGAATTAACTGCCTAAAGTTGAGGAAGCAATTAGGGATGAGAATAATAATGAAAAGTGTCGTTCATGCCAAACCAAACATGAGGGGCTAAAAGCCAGCACACTAACAGAAGGAATGACCTAAGAAGATCACAGGTCTGCCAGTGCACAGATATTTTATCAGCTTTCTTCTTCAGTGGCTGTAAGTGACTCAATATATTAACTCATATGGCAGACACTACACTACAATAAAAAATAACCAGTTGAATTTGGGGCAGATTGGAAGCTTTAATTTAAAAATGTCCATACTTGTCAATTCAATTAGATGGGAATTTACTGGCAAGACAAGCTAACTAATTCTTGCCAAAAATATAAGAAAAAGACAGACTCATCAGATAACTGTCTGAGGCAGGTACAACCCACCAGACTAGGCATTTCCCTCTGCTTTAAAAGTTTCCTGTTTCCTTCACTTCATCCATACATCAGTATTGTCCCATCCTTAAACTGGGGACAAGTTCTTCCACTGAGAGATGCCTGTTTTGCCGTCCCACTCCTCTTTAACTTGTGTCAGCCTAAATTCTTCCTCTTTTATCCTGATGCAACAGGGGATGCATTGAGGTGTTCGTATCTGCCCATCTCTAGCTGCCTTCCCTACTCACTTATGACCTAATGACTGTATTTTCCATCAGCTTAAACTAAGAGGCATTACACAGGTATGGCAGGACAGACCACTGCTACCTGGGGTCTCTCCTGAAGCTCTTACAGTGAGCAACACTGGGCTGGGTCCTTGGTTTTTTTGAGGAGGAGGATGGGAGGGGCTTTGAAACTCTATACAGTAAAAAAAAAAAAAAAAAATTGAGCTGTGATTATACACCTAATTAAAATGTACTAAAATTGTTGAAGTATTTTACTGAAGTCATTTTCTTTTTCAAGCGACGGGTTTACCAGCTGATAAAACTTGTCTTGTGGTTTCTCTGCCTTTGCCAAGAAGCTCAGAGCTAAGAAGAGAGGGTGGGGTCAGTCCTGGACATCAACCCCCCCCTCCTGTGAATCGCAGTGTTTTTCACTAAGCTCTCATGCTCAAGGCTTAAGTCAGGCTTTTTGCCAAACACTCAAGTCCAAGACAAATAGCCTATGTGGGTGTTTTGTGCACAAGGATGACTGAGGTTCATTTTAGCTAGATGGATAAACCTTTTGAAATCTGGCTTGTTAGAACGGACTATATTATAGATCAGAGTTAGCTGTTTATTGAAAAGCACTGTGAGAGGAATGTAAATTGTCCGTGAATCAGAATGACCTGGGAATGAAGCACCAGAGGCTCCTGGGGGATATATTGTCACCTATTCTCACAAACAATGCAACCATTTATGTACCGTCAATTTTTTTTTTAAATTATCATGTTCCAGTTCTGTCTTTTCAAGTTCTCCCTTGTTACACAGAAAAATGATATATACATTTATGGAATTTGCAAGAAAAAATTCAAAACTCCCGAAGTATTCTGATTTTTAAGAAAATATTTAATATAGCTCTGTTCCATAAGGGTTATTTTCTGTTGGTGGCAGGGCTGAAATTTCCTTACCAGTGAAAAACCTATGTGATTCTAAACCCCACTGAGACCCTAGTGCTCCGGGGAGTCCAGACTAGCTTTATGTACTAGATTGGTGGGGTTCTGTTGTGGTTTTTTTTAATGTCAGCAGTTGAAACTCTGGTTTATTAAATGTTGTACTGTCCCCATTGCTACCGAAACACAGAGCATTCCTGACACATCGTGCACCTACAAGTTCCTTTGCCCCTTCAGGTCTCCTCTAGCTTGCTTCTCATCACTTTTCAATGCCAGCAGAAAAAAATAATAATAATAATTAAAAAAAAAAAAAAAGTAAGAGTATGTAATTGTTCATAACTGCCCAAAACTTTGGAACGCAGAAAGTGCAGCCTGGGATATCACCTTGTATGATAATTCAGGGGAAGGGAACGCATCCACAAAATAGTATCTCTCACATCAAAAGCATTTCCCTATGGTACTAAACTACAGTTAAAAGTTTTATCTTCCTTCCAGGGACTCAGTATTTACCCTTTCCTTTCTCTTGCCTTGGAGAAAGGTTCTGTTTTCATTCTGAAGGTTGACTCCTACTCAATTAACAACAAAACCAAAAGAAGTTGTGTTGTTGAAAGATCCTCCAGTCTACCATGGTCTACAACCATGACGAAAGCACAACCTGGAAAACAGTTCTACCATGTATTTCAGTTGCATTTTGTGAGTCCTGTCCATGTGTGCTCAGTCCTGCCGTCCTTACCAAGACTGCCAGTCATGTTGTTAGTCAATGAATGTTATTTAACACATGGGAATGTCACAGAGGGACACTCAAATGAGTTGAGCCAAGGTCACAGGCAGAGTTACCGGGTTAGCTCACAATTCCACCAAGATGATATATCCTGTTCCTCAGTACTTAATTTGATCAGAATAAATCTTTACTGTGATAACATGGTTATTCTTTTGCTGCCATGCAGTAACTCTTCATTGTACTTATTGTCCAACATAACAATAAGTCGCAAGAGCCAAAGCAACAGGACTCGGAGAAGTCAGCATAGCCTAGGACATGGACTGAAAAGCACCATGTAACTTCACATTAGAAATGAAGGAAACCAGAAGATCGTAAAAAATTCTGGTTACCAGTGACCCACGCTGCATTTGACCCAACATTGATGAAAATAAAACCTGCCAAAATTTGGTCTTGGTTAATTAGTGTGGTGTTGACAGCACATAAAGGGTGCTATTAGAAGCACGACAATTATTATGGTGTTTATGGTGCATCTCTATGGGGTTTGCAGGATTATGCATTCTGCACACATCCTAATTACAGAAACATTCAGGAAATACCTTAACAAAATGAAAAAGCACTTGCAGGTAAAATTGGCATGTTTTTGTAAGGTAAATGCAGCTCTAATACATCCTATTGATCAATGTACATTTTGCACAGACCAAATAATGGAAATAAAACGAAATACAGAATAGCAACTTATTCCATATACACCACTCATCCTGTCTTCAGAATAAACCCTAGACTTTATAGGAAAACTAAAATTATATAATTAACATCAATATAAACCATATGCATAAGTGGGTTAAATTAAAGATGAACAGTCAACTTTAATTCCGGCATTAACTAAATCTGATTGCTTTACTTTGCTGTTATTAAATACTGCTACAACAATAATAATATTGCATGTTGGTTTAATTTTACTTTTTATAACACTGTCTAGGGGCTACTTTTGTGGAGCAGTGACCATCAAAACTGTGTTCCCAGAATAGCGAGAGGAACTGTTAGGTGTTGTATTCATTGTAAAGTAAATATTTCCAAATAATCAACAGCAATTATATAAAGATACACATCGCATGCAGTAAAACAGACATGAATTTGGCACGTGTTCCCCTTGCCCACCCAGGAACAACAAGCAATGCAGTGCATGGTTCGTGTCACCCGATGTGCTGTTCCTGTCCCCCACCATCAAGGTGGCTTTCAGCCCTGCAAGTACCAGTTGCTAATAGGTCTGTTTCACAACTTTTTCTTCAAAGGCTTCTTTCTGTTACACTCCTGGCATCTGTTTCTTCCCCCTAAGAAGACGCTTAACCTAGGTGCATAACACTGTTTTACAGAGAAAGCCAAGGCCTGATCCAGCATCCAGAGAAGTCATTTTTTAATACAGTTTGGTGGGGCTAGACTAGCCAAAGTAAAAGATGTAAAGAAGACAGACAGGTCATACTGACAGGTTTCTCTAGAGTCTCTCAGAGGTACATGAAGAGGCTCAGTGACAGAAGGACCATGGCTATCAGTCGTGTAAATCCATGTGCCTGTTTGTAGTTAGTTTGCATCGCAGGAAGCAGCAGGTTGTTACAGCCTCTGTGGTTTCTCCCCTCTATGCCATCACTAAGCACATTATCCCCTCCTGGCTCCCAGGGAGAAATCTTACTCGATCACAACATCTTTCTGGAGTCACATCTTGCAAGACTTCCCCCTTGCATGGGATAAGTGGATCAGGCTCTTACAGACGAGAAGCAGCTGAGCCAAGAGGGTTTTACACACAAACATTGACCCATTTCTGTATTACCTGGGACCTGTTTCTCAAATAGCAAGGTTAAATTGCTTTTGGGCTGTGCAACAGGTCTCCTAGCACTTATAGCTACACAGTAAGAAATGAACCTTTCTTCTGATTCAAACAGCTTTCTGTGCAACATCTCTTTATTTATGGTTGTAAAGCTGGAATTGCTACCTCATTTTAAGTCTCATCACCTGAAGCGGTACAAGATTCAGGGTGTGAGCAGGTCAACCACAAGCAGCTGAGGTTCAGCCCTCAGCTGAGACTTGATAGCTGCATGTATACGTGCCTCTGGCTCGTTGCAAAAAAGAAACGAAACTGGTTGCCTGAAACCAAGCTCACAGTGGATTTAAGCCACTTCCTGGATAGTTTGAGCTTGTTTGGTTTTCACATGCATCAGATCTACACAGACATGTCTCAGCAGAGGGGCAGTAAGTTTAGAAGACTGCTTCTGTCAATCAATGCAAATCACCAGTCAGGCCTCTAGCATGTGAGATGTTTGGGAGAGAATCAGGTTTTGGTTTTGTATTTAAGTAAAACTTGTGGAATGAGTCTCAGTCTATTATTAAAGTTACAAGGCATCCATTATTAAAGTTGATAAGCATAATAAGGTATATAAACATTAGTGTTTTGGTGTCGTGGATTTGGTTGTAACATGATTTTTTCAATCAGAAGGTTAATTCATTGAGGTCTGAAAAAAATTCGGAGGTCCCTGTAAGAAAGGAGTTAAAGAAATGCAAAAGTGTTGCTTTGGTATTGTGTTATTTATCAGCTGACTGGTTAGCATTTGTGCTCAGTCCGCAGGTTTCACATGTAAATCAAATGCAATGAGTCTATGACAACTCACAAGATTTACGCAGATGGGACTTGACCAGCCTCTCTGAAGTCACCGGAGGTGGTCTGGGTTCCCTAATGATTGCAAATAGGAGACACAAACATAAATATAATTTACTTTTATAAAACTTTTAATTAGGTTAATAAAATATCTCTGCATAAAAGCCTATAGGCTCATAAAAACTCAGACCCTGTGCATACCAGAGCTGGTGTGGATCAGGATAATAGACACAAAGAATTGCATTACCATGCTAATACAATAGGGAAGTCTTCTGTCTCTCTTTTGAATAACCTCTCATGCAAATTTCAAATGTTGACCATGACACCAGACCTTCTTAGGGCACTGAGTTGTGCTTCCCTGTGCTTACAATATATTTGATTTCAATACAAAACTGCAGACTCATCAAAACCCCACCTTTCTGCCAGCATTCAATTATTTAAATACCATAGAATGTGGGGGGTTTTGCCCCTGAGTCTTGCATAAAATACTTCAGGCAAGCTCACAAATAATGTAATATGAAAAGGACAAAAATCCAAGCAGGAAGAAATTTTAATCAATGGCATATTTTTTAGCTATTAGTTTCTACTTTTACTCACTCTTGACCGGTTGTTTAAAATGCTGATTCAGAATGCATTGAAGTATACAACTAACATATATATCCAAACTATCTCCACAATAATTATTCTGTAATCTTCTTGAAGTCAAAGGCTGGTTTATTTGTAATTGGGGTCATTATCTGCCCACATGTTAAATTGTTTGACCACATGCTAAATATTTGAACTACGCAAAGGTTCATTATTGTTATCCAATTACAATATGTTTAGTTTTTCAAGCAGCTGAAGATGGAATATTTATAAATATGCAGGTGCTTCATGGTAGTTAAAAAATGTTCACAACAAAGTCAAAGAATAATACATATATAAGGATATTCCATATACACATACACATACATATAACTGCTGTCAACAAAGAATTTTTTATTTCACGTGCCATATTCTGGCCTCAGTTCCTAGAGATTGCAATACCAAGGAAAAGGTAAAATAGATAAAGACTGGTTTCAATTACTTCCCCTTCTAACAGACAAAAGTTTTCTTTGTCTTGATCAATGGGACTTGTGCTAATCGTATGGAACAATATTACGTTTTTGTGGTGTTGGTGTGGGTTTTTTCTTGTTTGTTTGGTTTTTGGTTTTTATGTGTGTGTGGTTGGACTCGATGATCTCAGTGGTCCCTTCCAACCATGAAAATTCTCTGATTCTGTGATACGCTTCTTAGGGACTAAGCAAAATCAGAATTCCTTATGTGTTTTTAGAAAAATCCTCAAAACATAAAAATTACAGAAGTACATCAAGTTTTGTGTTTGAAAGTGTGATGCATCAAAATTAAGAACCAGCTTCTTTTTTATAGAATCATAGAATCACAGAATGGCTTGGGTCAGAAGGGACCTTAAAGATCATCGAGTTCCAACCCCCCTGCCACCTCCCACCAGACCAGATTCCTCAAAGTACCATCCATCCAGGTTTTGATTTTTAGTTTTTTTAGAATTTCTTTTTTTTTTTTTTTGAATGTGTATAAGCTGTCGTACCCATACACCAGTTTTCTTCTTCAAAATCTAAAAAATCAATGACTCTGTGGTTTAATCTCAGCACTATCAGCACCTGTCTTTGTGGAGCCCTAAACAGAATGGCTCCGAAGAGCTAAGAGGAGCTTCTGTCCAACCTGTGACTGCATTGCATTCCTAATTGCCACAGTCCAGCGTGCCAGGACAGGGACCCTTCTGACACCCGCCGACTGGAAGGTGTGAAGGTTTACCATGAGTCACCAGAGGCGGGATGTGCCTGTTCTGCATGTCCACCCAGACTGCAGCTCCGGAGGACGTTTAATGAGTTCAGTGTATTCCTCCCCAAGCCTAAAACACTTCCTGCTATGACAGGCATGAGACACATCCTCCATGGATTGGGGTTCCACACCTCCACTGGTCATCTCTGGTGCCCTGTTTCCCCTCTGTACTCCATGCCTGGCCTCAACCAGTACACCCAGCTCACTCCCTCTCCTCATCCCGAGAAGGAACAGTGTGCAGGACCCAAAGTCAGCTGTGTTTGAATGAACCACATTGCCCACTTTCCTTGTGCCAGATGCTGTCCCCTTCAGACTTGTCTCAGAGCTGCTTGAAGAAAAGAGAAAATCTCCCCCAAAATTCAGTGGTTTTAGGGTCAGATTCCAGACCCCAGACAAGTTTTGCTTCAGAGGAGCTTGGAGTCTAGGATATAAATCTATGCCTTTGTTTCAGGTCTAAATGTAATTCGATTCCAGTAGTCATGATTAGGACATAAGAAACGTGGAAATATCTGCATGTTCCCTGCTCAAACAGCGGGTGCCATTAAGAAAGCATAATAGTGTTCCGGGCTATTGATTTTACCACAGTATTTCCTTGCTTAGAGTGTTTTCCACTATGAGATATTTGCGCCATGCCATGGTAAATGTTATTTTTAACATAGCTCACTGCAGTCTTGTTTGAGAAACTATGTGAACAATGTCGAGTTCTCTTGCAATGCCGGGCTGTCTGATGTCCTATGTAAAAAAGCAGGTAGGAAGAGTCAAATGGAACGTAAAGCTAAAACGAGGCAAAAGACAGATACTAAAAATACTAAATAGTGGAAGCCCCGTGAAGTAGTTTAGATACTACTGGTATTAAATAGAGGACTATAGAGGTAGAGTCTAGATTTAGATTATATTTGCCTGGAACAGAAGCCAGCACTCAAACCAGACCTCATTTATCTTCCAAAACAAATATAGCATAAGCCATATTAGATGTGCTCTTTTTTATACCACTTACTTTTCAATTATTCTGTCATCTTACTAAGAGGTTCTCTTATTCCACTGTAGGCTAATAAAGGGAAAGAAAGTAGTGGGGTTGGGAAGAAGGCAGGATAAAATGGATATTTGTAAACCAATAAACAAGGAGAATATGCTTCTAAGTTACAACCTACATAGTTAAATGTAGATCAGCTCACCTGTCATAATGAAGTTCATTTAAATGAAATTGGTATAATTTTTGTCCGTCACTCAAGGCGGAGAAAAAATAAGCTGAAAACAACCAGACCTTTGTTGATATGAACTGACACATCTCCCTTTTCCCGGATGAGTTCTTAATTTCATAATTTATAACAGCCAAGATTTTGCCAAATGTTATGATGAAGAGTGGGCAAATAAAATACTAGTGAAACTCGACTAAGACTAATATTTAGTAATATCTTCTTATCCTGGATGGAGGCGTTGAGTGTTCCACGGGCGTCTGTCTAATGCTTGGCACTAATTTGTATTTCATTAATGACTTGAAGATGGAATAAAATTTACTTGTAGAAAACGTACAGATGATACGCACCTAAACGACACTTCAGGCACTTTGGATTGGACTTCAAAATTAATTGGATTAAATAATGGCCTTGAAAGGTAGGATACACTTTAGTAAGGGCAAGGGTAAAGTTCTGTGCTCACTAAGGAATACTCCCTATGTGTGAGGTAAGCCATGTTGTAGCAAAAAAGTAAACAATATGTATAAAAAGTGTAATCTAAAAGGCACCTGGGTAATTTGTCCTCTCTTCTGAGTTGATACAACCACAAAAATTGTGTCCAGCTGTGGCCCCACACTTGAGGGGAGATGTAAACGCAGTGAGTAGACTGTGGGATGGGGCAGCAAAAACCAATGGAGATCCAGCAAAGGACATTAAAAAGCAAAATGGAATCATCTGTTCTCTACAATATGAAGCAAGAAATAATGACTCAGAAGAAGAGATATTAACTGTAAGTTTTTGAATACTTTATCTAAAGAACTGATGGAATCTGTATCATTAGAAATTCTTAAAAGCAGGTTAGATAAAGGTGACAAGACTAGCTCATCCTGCCCTAGGAGACAAGGACAGTTCTGGGTTTTTTGGTTCTCTTTCAAACTTATTTCATATAACTGTATGTTGAAATTCCATTACAGTTATGATAGAGAGAAGAAATTCAATAGGAGTATTCTCCCATGTATAGTGACAGGAATCCCTTGACAGGACCATTTTCATGGATACCCCTGACAAATAAGACACTGTGTCTTTTCTGAAAAGTAAAATCCTTCTTGAGGTCACCAGAAAACAAAGGACTGGACTATTCAGAAACCAATATAACTGGAAAAGGAAAAACCAGACTGATGGAGAAAATTAGCTTCAGGCATACATTTTCACTAAGTCTGCAGAGAGTTGTCTCAGAGATTTATCAACCTAAATTACCACTGGATCTACATAGGAAAAAAATCTTCACAGTTATCCACTTGGAAGAGGAAGGGGGGAAAAAATAAGAAAAAGAAAAAAAAAAGAAGTTAGGCCCCCTGTTCCAAGACGCATTTCAACATATATTTTTTACAGACTTCAGTGAAAGTTTTTATTGTAATGGGCTGTAGATTATAGCAGGTACTTTTACTCTTTATTTTGCTTTGGGTTTGGGAACGGGTGAGGAGTGCATGGGCAAAAAATTCAAAACCTGAAATTCAAGGATTTACAAATATTGAACCATAAATTCCATGATGATGCTCTATAAGAACTGTAATTTAGCTATCCTTTCTCCCCCACTTATTTTTCTTAATATTGCACTTCCTACTAGGTCTACAATTCCTAGAGGATCTCCTTTCTTCTTCTGTCCTCTCAATGCATCATAGCAATCACACAGTTACAGGGCATCATTAAAGTGATACTCCAGTGAAGGAAAATGGAACCATGTAATACCTGAAATGGAGTTCCCATGAGGTCTGTTCCCATCCATACTTCAAGTCAAAATATTTTCAATTTTCAAGCAGTAGATTTTTTGCCCTACACTGAAATTATCTGCAAAAAACTGACCCTCTAAATGAGATTATCAAAAAATGTAATCTTCTCAGTTGTGAACGTCTGCTCAAATTAAATGAATTCAGCATCATTCTAGAGCATGATACATTTTAATCCATTGCAGCACCATGGTTTCTTGACATTTAAAAGTTACAGAATTGAGTATGCATTGGACTTAACTATGTCAACAGTCACTAATCCTTCACAGAGTGCATAAAAATAAGCATAAAAATTATCTACAAAGATTGAATTATAAATTTATTAATAATTTTAATTGGCTTTCAGATTAACTAAATTTGAACATGTACCAAGAATCTGTCTGAAAACTGCGTGTTTTCTGCTCTGTTTAATCTACAGATCTAGGGAAAGAGACTATATCAGAGTAGACATCATTGGGGAGTTACCATCTCCTCCTCTTTCACAAGTGCCACAACGTTGATGCTGCTTGAATGACCAGGCACTTACTATGGTCCTCAGCTTTCATGTAGCTGGAGAGTTATTATTTAAATATAAAAAGGAGACTAGACTTCACTTCAGTGAGTTTCTAAAGGTACACAGGGGTTCCCTATTGCCAGACACTGCTGATTTGGAAGAAAGATGTAGACTGGTGGAAGAAATTCTAGAACAGGCCAGTAAGAACTGCCAAGAACAAGAGAAGATTTCTCAATGCAGAATGGAAATCCTGATCATATCCAGTGATACTATAAAGAGAGGACAGCCTGACATTCAAGCTTGTTATTCCTAAAGGATTTGAGGTTGGTGAAAGAAGGGAAGGAGGAATACTGTTCAGAGTTCAATGACTGCTCTCACAAGCCATGTTTAAAGGAAACAACTGGCTCTGCAGGCAACATTTAAAATATCCTGCACTGAGTATATATTTGTAGGAAAAAGAAAAAAAGTAATAAAAAGAAAGATGAGTGAACAGTGCAGTGGGCTGACCCTGGCTGGACACCGTGTGCCCACCAAAGCCACGCTATCACGAGGCTGCGGTAAATGCAGTTTCCAGCTACTTGCCGCCATAGTGACATAAACTATTGCAGAATATCTGGGTTTTAAATCTTACCCCATTCACTTCCAGCTGCAGTTCAATCTGCTGCAATTCACCATGTCTTTAAGACGTGCTTCAAATGGACCTCACCAAATGAGATGCCACTTTCTTTTCTGTATAACAATTGCTGGATGGGTCCTGACTTGGAAACTCTTGATCTCAGTTCAGAAGAATAATTTCTGAGGGGTCCATGGCAGGTCATTCTGAAGACCAATTCTCAAATTTCTGGTTCTGATTCTTCCACAGTTCAGGTCAGGTCACAATATTTTTTTAGCTTCTTTCTTACCTTTTAAGCCTACCTCCTGCTTCTAGACAAATGAATTCCTAGGATGTCTGTGAGGTCCTTAATGCTCAGGAATTTTGGAATAGTTTGGTTGAGACAAACATCAAAATCTGTCAATCAGGTATGAAATTCAAAGACGTAAGACTTAGAAAAGTGTTTTAATTATGGTGAAAGCTTCAACACTTGATCAGTATTCCCCAGTTATAACATTTTTTTTAAATCTCAAAAAAGAAAACAACCTAAGGTGAAGCTGCCTATTTCATGGGTAGGTTATGTTTTTCAGGGTTAGGAATAAGCTTTTGTTTAAATGCTACAGTGACAGCATCTCTATCAATCCATCCAATAAGCAATTAAAAATTGTCTATATCTGTAACTTTAGCAAAGAAGTGCCCATTAACTGCAACAAAACAAGAACATTGTCTGTCAACAGGCAACTCATCTACTCTACTGTAGTAACATTCAATGGGAGAGCTATATTTCATACAGGAATATCAAAATCAGCTTACATGAATGTTTGAAGAAAAAGTCATGCATAACCCACTAAAGAAAAATGAATACCAGAGTCAGTGGGTTCCCAAAAGAAGAAAGGAAAAAGTAGCTATGAACTCCACAGAAAGTGGAAATACAGACATTGTTATACAGACCTCTAATCTCTTGTGCAGTGCTATACGTGGAGAGGAAAAAATGCCTTCCTGACCTCTCCAGGTGATCAATTTACACTCTGAAGCCTGAGAGCTGATCTGTATCTATTCCAAATTAACTGCATGAGGCTAAAACATAAAGAAATAACACTGTAGAAAGCAGAAAGTACCTTATTCATCAGTACAGTCGGGATGTCATTTGCTAGAAAAAGGAGATATCTTCCTTTCATAAATATGCCTGTGCAGATTTTAATATCAAAAGTACCTCAGAACTCTCAGTAAAAATAATCTCTGCAGGTACTGGTCCAAAGCCTACTGAGATCAATAGAAATACCTCCCTCCAGTGCAGTGGACTCTGGATCAGGCCCTTTCCCTATAACAAAGGTTCCCTCCATCACAGGGCTGCAATGTCCCCTCCTTCCCGCCCCCTTCCAGTACACTCAACTTTTGTTTTGAAGCCGAGAGAAAAACAACAAACAACCCAGATGAACTTAACTGGAAATTTCCTTTCAGGTGGTAAAAGATATGCGAAATCACATCAGCTTTACCCAATGTTAAGATAAGATGTCGTGTGACCTACAATCCGATGCACTGTACTGTATGTGATCATCATGTGGTATCATTTTACAGCTTTTTTTTTTTCCCAGGTCTACTGAACTTCTGTTCTTTCCAAAGAGTTAAAAATTCTCCGTTTGCTAATATAAATGATTATAATTGACAGTGCATTGTCAATCTATTGCAAAGCTGATTTAATTAAGAATGCCAAGGGGCATCATTTGGGGCCAGGTATCTAAGCTGCAAAATTTTTTTTGATCTCAACCTCTCCCTATAGGACCGTCCACACTGGCACCAAAGGCTGGAGGGCAAGAGAACAAAGGGAATTTTATGTGTCTGAATTCAAATTCTTTCCCTTTGAAATGAAGCGTCCAGAATGGGCAATAAAACTGTGAAAATGGATTTCTGGCCGCATTTGATGTTAAGCCTTTAGTGTCAAGAGCCAGGTCTTTTTTTCTCTCTCTTTCTTTTAGGGGTTTTTTTTTCCTTTCCCTGAATGGTCTTGTGGGGGATTTGTCCTATAAATTATTTCTTACAGTTTGTATGCATACAGTATGGCCTTGTCTCATAGTTAAAACTCAAAAGTAGGCTATTTCGTGCGTGTGTGTTTTAATTAACTTGTGTTTTCAGTAAAATTGCAATGGAAAACATTGTGCTAAGAAGCTCATTTCATGTGGCTTTTTTCCCTATCAGTCTGTGTGTGAAACCTTAATGTTTATTAAGCACTTCTGTGGAAAGAGCAACTTTCACTCTGGTCCTCCTTTTTCATACCCAGTAGTCATAATCCTTTGTGTCATCTCTTCCATTTCCATAGTACGACATTGCAATGCAATAAGAAAAGCAGAGGATTAGGCCCACTTAGAATGATCATGCAGAGGGATCTATTATAGCAATGATTACAACCATTTTATCTTTAATAGCTAGCCACCGACGGAAGGGCAAGGAGGGGAAAGGAAAAACAGAGAAATGAAAGGAATCTTGGCATATTGAAATGATTTGTTCCTAAGCTTTGATTGTGTATGAAAATTGATCTTTAAATATTTATCTGTAACAAAAGCAGTTGGCAATACCTTATTAAAGCTGGCTAAATTAATTTAAATTGTTATGCACCACTTAGGCAGTATATTCCTGCTGTCTGAGGAAAAAAATTGTGTATGTGTATGTGTGTGCGTGTGTGTGTTCATGTAGTTTAATTACAAAACTTTTTTTTAATAAAGCTAGTAGCACTTTACTGTCGATTTCTTTGCAGATTATGATTTCATGAAGCAAGATTACAATGATTAGCAATTCTTTTACTACCCAGGGAAGTCAAGATGTTATAAACAAAATACAGTTCCACAGGTATATGGAGACCATTTTACCAGGAGCCAGACTCGTAGGTTTTCAGAGAATCACAAATATTTAATGACATACCTTTTGCCCCTGTTAGGTAAAAAAAAAAAAAAAAAAAAAATCCCAAACCCAAAATCCAAAACAAAAATCTTCTCTTTGGTGTGTTCATGGATTTCATCATCTCTAGTCCTACATCTCTTCTCTTTCAGCCCCTCCTTTTTTTTCTGATATCCTTTTCTTATATTTTTCTTTCTCCAGGCCTCCCTCAGGCTTCCTGCCATCTATCTCAGCTTATTCTCTTTTCCATTGACTCTGGTTCATTCTGATCTTTTCTTCTTTTGTTTTACATACTACAGTTAGTTCACCTTTTCCTCCTTTCTCACATACAGATTTTCCCTACCTTTTCTGTTTTATTTCTCTGTCTTCATCTATGTTTCTAAATCTCTATTTTCTGTATTTTTAAACAAACTTTCCAGACTGTGATATATATATATATATATATATGCCTGTGCAAATAAAGAGGAGCAAAATTGCAATCAAAGGAATTCTTCAAGATTTAGGCAGCCTTCATTTCAGTCAGCATCTGAAGCCAAGAGATTTACACTAACAAACTGATATATTGGTGGCTAGCACACTGGAATCAGGACCAGAATGCTTTAAATGACAATAGTAAAAAGTTGATAGGATAGGAAATTATGTTCTCTAGTATTGCTTTATAGGAACTCTCACTTACCAGAATGTTAGTCACAGTACGGAGCATCCTTACCGACTTTGACCAACCTGAACTCCATCAGGATGACCCCGCGGGAAACACAGTTTATCCCAGCACTAAAAAGCGCTGGTATGACTTTCAGGCAAACCAGGTTTTCTTTAATCTAATTAGTTCTCAAAGGAATGCTCCTATAGTATTTATGTAACTCCAGTAGCACCCTAAAAATCATGCTTTTGTTTGATTTCAGGACAATGTTCAAAAAACACAAGGAGCTGTTTAATAAGCTATTTGAGGCAGAGGATTTTTGAACATTTAGCATCCTGACTTTACTTACAAAAGATCATATGCTGTTACTCTGTCCTTTTATCTTTGTTGCATTACTATAATCTCTCACACGCTTAATACCAATGGTAAGTAAGTTTATATAATAGATACTGGCATATTTGACTCAAAACCTCCTTTTTTCTGTAGATAAACACAAACTTATATTGCTTCTCTTTGGTGCTCACCTCCACCATCATCTCCAGATAATAAAAACTTATAGAACTGAGTGACTCCTATTCAAATCTCCTTCTTCACACACCAGTTTAGTGAAATATATAAAACTTCAGTTTAGTAATTGGGTCCTAGAAGGCATCAAGTTAAGCATCTGCAAAAATTTTTTGTTGAAACATCATTTTTACAAAGCAATGAAAGTTATACTGAGACAAACAAATAGACAGAGGGTTTTAAAACAGAAGGAGCTCTACTTTTTATCTGTATATAATAGTTTGGTAGACACAGACTTGCTAAAATATACTCTGGTATGTTTGCTTGTACAACTACACAAAGACCAAATGTCTTCCATTTAATTCAGATTTGTAACTGAAATACTGTGTTACCTCATTTATGTGTAGTATAAAAATCCCAGTTAGACACAAAACTTTGAAAATCTGGAATAGGATTTAGGAATTCTCATCTCCCTTGCTGCCTCTAGGACAGACGTACCAACTGCTATGAACACTCAAAATGATTTAAACATTTTTCAGCCACAGAAAAAAAGAAGCAAAGCAAAACCTTTCATACTAAATATTCCAGTTTCACAGACACTCTGTGAAATAGAAAACAGGAACATGTAAGATATTACACATGGTTGTATCGAAACCACAGCCAGCATTCATGTATTACATCTGTTAGCCAGGCAATGCTCTGTCCTGTCCAAGATGTGGTCAGCTTTTGAATTAAGATTTGCTGAAACAAGTTTCCCAGGATCCATTGCAGCCCTACAGCCTCAGGCTGTGATAATGGGAGATTTTGGAAACTAAATAGGATAGGGTTTTGCCAGTAAGTGGAGAGGAGAAGCCAAGGAGAAGCCAAGGCACTGCAAAACATTTGGCTGTTTTTCATTTCATGGTGGTTTATACCTTCTTGCTGAGATGGACAAGATGTTTCTCTGAGGGTTCTGGCATTGTGTCCATGGTCTGTGGTTCCCCTGTCCTGACCACGGTGAGGCATTGGAGATTCCTCGTTGCTGGTTTACACTTCAAAGCTTTCTAACCCCACCCGGCCTTGCAGCAAGAGCAGAATGGGAAATAAGTGAACAAATATCAAATTATTTAATCTGGGTACATCCTTCACAGCTTCCTGCCCTTAATGCAAAACCTTGCTACCCACCAGCTACCGTACTCCTCTATAGATCCACCTGAATTTCAGTGACAGGTATGGTTTTCTCTTAGTGCATCTTAGAAATCATAAAATTATTATCTGTCACTAAGATACATTTTTCCTTATGAATATTATGTGTATGCTGTCTCATAAAGTACTTCTATATCACAGAAGTAGTATTCACACTAAAATTACCTTTCTTAATATTTTTACTTTGAACTTTTCAAAGCACAAAATAATTTCCAGAAGCCCTCTTAATCCTCTTTCTTTTTCCCCATCACGCTCAAGCTACATTTTCACATCACGAGCCCTGCAGTATCAGATATTTCGATATTTTCCTTGGTATTTCACCTCATTAAGTCAAGATACTATGTGAGAATCTAAGTTTTCATTATTTTAAAAACTTGAAAATATGTCCCATTTACAGAAGTGGGAAAATCCAGAAGCAACAAGGTAAGAAGCTGAAAATAATTAAATAAATAGCTGCATACATAAATTGATATTTACTCTTGTTATTTTTAAAACAGGTTTACAGGGTTGATTTTCATGCGGTTTATTTTGAGGAAAATGAAGTGAGCCCCAGCAGGGAATAAACATCATTTTTAAACAGCGTGTAACTGATGTGCATGACCTCTGTTCAGCCACATGACGCAGTCACTCAGCCGCTGTATAACAAAAATGTAGATGCTAGCAGAAAATGCATTACTAGCTTATATATTCTTTTCCTCTCTTGGTACCAAGGTCATCACCAGCTAGCAACACGCTCAACCCAAGCACTCCAATTCCAGAAGCTGAGCTCTTGCCTGTCACAGACACACACTCGCACGCATACACACCCCTGTGACTGTGTAAACCACTTGGTGCAGGGCACCATGCACAAAGAGGGAGATGAGAAAACTGTTGATACAGTCAAAGTGTTCTGTCTTCTGGTAACACGCTGCAAAACCTCTTTATCAGTTTGAAACCCTCTACAAGGCTTTAATCAGAAATGCAAACCTTAAAGCCTGAAAAGATTTCAGACAGGAATGCTTGAAGGCAGAAACACCTTTGCTCCACCTCAGGTCCTGCATTCACAAGTCAGGTTACATGGTGACCAGCTGGCTGATAGGATGCAAGAAACCCAGAGCAGCAAACCTGCAGAGATGAGCCCGACCAAAGCAGAACCGCGCATGCAAAACTAACGCACACCCTGAGCTAGCTCTGCCATGCTGCAGCTGGTTTCAGCTACAGCAGTAGATGAAGTCTACCCGGATGTGGTCAGCACTGTAGTAAGCTACACAAAATATGTTTTTTTCCCCAGAAGCCTTTGCAGCAAACCCACAAGGTGTCTTTTTTCTTTTGGAGGTAACTTCACTGCACAGCTTTCAACTTGCTGGAGGAACTGCAATGGTTATTCACTGCTGGTACTGTAACAGTAGCTATTTCCATTCTTGAGCTCATTTCATTTATTTTCTTTCTTTCATAAATGGCTGAAAGTGGAAAATATAATACCTGATGATTAGCTAGATACCTTTTGGGTATAAAACTTCAAAGAAGGGAGAGTAATGATGAAAACATAATAATCAAAGTTCCCTCTTAGATTTATTGCTTATTATTACTATGAATATTTTTCAATTTTTAGAATGCATGCCATAAAGAAAATGCATGTGAAGCTTTCAGTTTTTAGCATTCTATTTATTAACAATAGTTCCATTCAATGTCCATAAACAGCAGATGCAATTTTAGTGAAATCCATAAGCAATAAACCTACTCATATTCTAATTCAGGTATCTTGACCCATTATTATCAATTCTGGTTCTTGTGATTGTTTAGTTCCATTACAACAGTAAGTGCTAAGTGCTTTCTAAATTAAGATTCATGATAGTCATTCCAGTTATGTTAAGAAAAAATAGCTTTTACCTAGTTATCAAAATGACGTCTTACACTAAACGCACAAAAAATTGAATACTTTCTTGACAATTCCCGTAAGTTTTCTCAACGGTTTGACAACATAATAATTAAATGAAACACATATTTTATACATGCATGGAATTTATTGATTCTTCAAAAACTTCAGGAAGTGCAGCTAAGGTTATTGCTTATTTATCGTTCAAAGGCGCACTAGAGGATTTCAGAATTATTAAAAATAAAATTTCCCTTTCAAAGTATGACCTAATGGCCAAATCCAAAATCCATCATGCCCTTTCATGGGCGCTACACTCTGTCCCAGGCACCCAGTAAAATCCAGCAGGTGTGTACATGACTAAAGAAGCATAATCACATCTATTGTGATCTTTGTTCTTTCTCCTTAATTCCAATTAATATTTGCTTATTACCCTCTATGATAAATTGCATCAACAAATAGGTGTGCACTTAGGGAGAGTCATGTCTGCCTTGCAAAGTCTTGGATGGTGGACTGTCAACTGTGATTGGGCACACACCATACACACCTCATTAAAATCAGCATGAAGCACTTGATGAGAACTATTTTACATTCAATCACAACATTCTACACTTCACCTATTTGTGATAAAAGCTTGTTGGGCACAGGCAAAACTTCAGTTTGACGGTTCAGTTGCATTTGAGAGCAAGACTCTCAGAGAACTTCATGATTAATCTCCACTGAAGCTTCTCCTTACAAAAGTCAAGCCTCCTTTTTAGGGAAGGGAGGAAGGGACTTGAAGTTTGGCTCAGGAATGGCATTTTTATGGATGGTTTCATAAAGAGCCACACAAAGGATTAAAGGCTAATCATGTCAGAGAACTGATGAGCTTTTGTAAAAATAAACAATATTTGGATTCAAATATTTGTGACAGATATTTACTGCATCACAATGCATTGTCTTTCCAGCCAGAACTTTTTCAGCTGAACAAGTATTCAAACTGGAGTCAATCAATCTAAATTTAGCTATTTCCTTCTGGGAGCCACAGAACATGTTTGCTAATCTGTAGCTAGATCTGGAGATCCAGTGTGCACCCTCTGAGGTCAACAAATGGTTGATCCACACAGTAGCTCTCCCCTCAGAGGGGCTCAAGAATGTTAGTAACTTCTCTACTCTGCACAGCTGTCAGTTTTCATAAAATATGCAAGAACTTGACATATTTGAGACTTTGCCCTTCAAATTTGCTCGAGTTTAGCAAACATGTTCTAAACGTACTGATGTACTGATCACACATACACATAGTGTAATCATCATTGTGTCCCTTCCTCAGCAAATGAGGCTAAAACCCATACAAGGTGAGCCTTTAAGACTCTTCCAGACCTCTGGCATTAAGTGCAGTGTTGCAACCCCCATTGTTTTGTCCAGGTCAATTCTAAATGACATCATTGATTTGTGAGAAGAGTATCTAGTAATTAGTTGGGTTTTTTAATGGTCATGCCATTTAACATATTAAATGTTGTGCATTACTTAAACAATAGGGTAGAAATATCAATAGTCTGGTGCCACTGTGTATGGCTCCTTTCCATTAGAGTGCATATATGTGTGAGGCTGTGAATGGTGAGTAATAGGGGACTGTTTCTCTACGATATATCTGGTGAAGTCAGCATTAAATTCTTACACAGTAGATCTCTGGAGGAAGACAAAAATTGCTAGGATTTTGTTTATCTTTCTGGGGCTTGATCAGGGTATTATTTTCAGGTTTATTACAAATTTTAACTGGACTTTACCCTGAGAGATACCTTTAGCTGTCCCCCCGCCCCTACCATTTATCTCACTAACAGGCTTAGTAGCTGTTTTCTTCACTTAGGATTCTCTGTAATGCTAATGACAAGGGTTATTCTGGGTCTCTGTTGCTGCTGTTTCCTCTTTTCTTCTTCTTCTTCTTCCAGTGCTGTTGTTTAGCCTGGAGAAAAGATGATGTAAGGGGGAACTAATCCCACTGTGGAGGTTATTGGAAGATAGAACCAGACTCTCCACAGCAGGGCATAGCAGGATGAACAAGAGTTGACAAAGAGATTGAAACACAACTCTATCCCTTGAGATTTTCATGAACCAGCTGGACAAAGTCCTGAGAAACCTGATCTGAATTCAATGGCCCTGCTTTGAGCATGATATTGGTCTAGAAACCTCCTAAGATCCCTTCTAACCTGAATTATTCAATCATACGTTGATTCTGTGATTACCTTTTAAATTCACTTTCTGTACAAAGGCATATCTGCAGACACTGCCTGGCCATAAATGTCAATCTATCTGCTGAAAAATCCTTAGCAGTCATTAACAAAACTTGCCTTTAATTGATACTGCTGTAATATAATTCTGAGTCTGAAAGACTTCAGCCAGATAGTTGCCAAGAAATGCAATGTCCTATGTAAAAATAGGGTCATCTTAGTCTCTCACTGACTTTTGTTCTGTAGCTAACTTGATAAATTACACTGGATAGAAATGGCCCCTAGGGTCCCTAAAGCTGTTGCTAGATTTTCATGGTTCCTTAGGCCATCAGATGTGCAACTTTTAAATCCTACTATAATTTTATATAAGTGAGAAGGAAATGAACAGTCACCAATTCAACTCCTTAAGATCTCTAGATGGTCAAATGTTTACTTCAGGAGCAGAAATGTTTTATACTGGTGGTCACTGGATGCATTTAGACCTCACCTGGCTTTGGGTGATTTCTTTAAAAATATCACATTACTGAGAGAACTTGCCTTCAATGAGTTTTTTGTATTATGGGGAAAAGTTATTTACAACCTTGGTGGGTTCCCCTTTGAAGTCATTTGTCTTGTTGAGAGGGGAAGTAGAGCTGGCCTTTGAAGAGTCTCATTTCATCTTGGATCTCTCCCTTTGAAGTACACTTTACCCCGTGGGCATTCCCTGTGGAAAATCTCTCATTGTTCATGGGTCTCCTAAGAAAATATTCCCCAGAGGCACACTTCCCTGAAGAATAATTTACCTTGGAGATACAAGCAGTGATGTATTTTTCATCCTTGCCAACAGCAGGCAGAGTCTAGTTACACCAACTAGACAAACTATTTTATAAAAAAAATACAGATGATCGCTAATTTAATATGTAGAGGGCACTTGCATAACATATAGAGTGTCCAAATCTTGATAAACTCAACTCCCTTAATGTTATTGAAAATTATAAGATACTTCAGTAGCAATATTCTGCATTTCAGCAGCCCTAATTTTTTGGAGTCTTTGATGCTGAAATCTTCTCATTCTTATTTTCTACCAGGAAAAATTTTCTGAAAGCCTGAAGAAAATCCTGTCAGCCATTTGCAGGCCTGATGGTTTTCAAAGATAGCCATCATGAGTTTGATAAAAACAAAGAAGAGAAGGCACTTTTTCTCAAGAATTGTCACTATTTTATTTTTTTTTTTTTTGTTATAGAACTTCAACAAACAGTAAAGCAAACCTTTCTCTACGGCTCCGTGCTCATTGAGGTCTAGTACCTCAGTGAGGTTGCAAACTACAAATTAGGAACACAAACACAAACAAACAGCCACACCTATGGTCCATAAAAGCTTTTCAACCATTAAAGCAGCACTACTTCTATATCCTACCATTGCCTAATTTCAAAGGCATAATAAAGGGTAATTGCTATGCATACAGGATCAGCTCTAGGCATAACCAAAACAAGCAACTAACTTGGACAGCAAATTTCCAGAATGGAAAAACAACCACGGCCCTGCTCCCTGTTTTGCTTACACCACAGCCTTAGAAAGCCAGATTGGCTGCTGCAGCTGCGTTGAGGTGCATGGTACACAGGTGATGGGGGCAAGTGGGAGCCTTCACAGAGGCAGAAATCATTGCCCTGGGCCATCTCATCCTCCAGTGTCAGAAAGAGCAGTGAATCTGACCTTGTATGACTCCACTTAGTACTTCGTTTCTCTCTTTCTGCTTTCATTGCAGGAGTGACCTATTTTTGGTCACATTTCACAACATATTCTGAAGGGGTGCAGTGCTGGAAGCCTGGAAGCAGCTCAGTACACTACATATATACTTAAGCACTGACTTAATTTAGTTTTTGCTAGCAACAGGCCTCCCATTTCACAGAGTGCCTGGGTCACTCAGGAAATCTATGGCAGAGTCAGGATTGTTGCAAAAGTATCAGATTAAATTCTCAAATCTCATTCTGAATGCGAAGAGAAAAACTCTGTGGATTGCAGAGGATATTATAGCATGCACAGTTTGTAGTTTGTTTATACATATATATATATAAACATATACTTATAAAACTTCAATTACCTCTGAAAATAGAGGATTCTGACAGGAGATAAGAGCTCAGCCAACTTGAGTGCTTCCTTTTAAAATTATGTAACTGATTTGGGTAAAGATAGTATGATATTTCCCATTGCACTATATTTAAGCATTAATGGATTTTTTTCCTCTGAAATCTCTATCTCTCTTCTGCAAGGAAACCTTTGGCCATCTTACTTGTTTGATATTATGGTCCTTTCCATGGCAACAGATTGTGATGTCACGCATGGACAGATTATGAGGTCAAAAAGTGCCCAAGATGGAGTTGGAGGAAGAAGTAGGAAAGATTCTGAAACCACATAAACACTT
The DNA here is from genome assembly GCA_013400375.1 of Thinocorus orbignyianus. Classification (NCBI taxonomy): domain Eukaryota; kingdom Metazoa; phylum Chordata; class Aves; order Ciconiiformes; family Thinocoridae; genus Thinocorus; species Thinocorus orbignyianus. The sequence continues at coordinate 72,070 of VXBW01006434.1, forward strand.
TTCAAAGGAAGTATTCAAAAGAAGTGAAAAACATGCTCAAAGTACATGCAGTAATTGTTTAACTTAACTTGTCAAAGAGGCTTTTGGTTGGGTCAACACTTTCTAGTTGTTGCAGTAGTAGCAGTCATAGTAGTAGTATTACTAGTAATATAAGTAATAACAACAAACATTTCTAAAGACCATAGCAGTTTCACAGAACAAAGAGTGTTATATGTTACATGCATAATATTAATTCCACTTTGTCATAGCCTATGTAGACATTTTGAAAAAAATTTACTTTATCAACAATAACACTTAAATTAATGTAAGCAATGAATATGCACATGGAAAACATAGATGTGGATTTAACTTTTTCTCCCTCTCAAAAGTTTACAGGCATTCAGACCTGCTGTTTCAGTTCAGCTTTGCTGGGAGAGTGGTTTTATTTTCACACACAGGTTAAAACAATCCCAGTAATATGTTCACATGTAGGGTTGTTACTCTAGTCAATCAGCACATCAAACACTTGCTGGTTGCTGTCTGTAGACCTTCTAGAAAAACTGCATTTCTCCTGTGGGATGAGATATGCCATACATGTCTATTCTCTTACCATTTGATAAAATTTACTAAATTACAAGGGATTATTTTTTTAAACACTCCCCACAGTTGGTCTGCTTCCTCTAGGAATACCTTACTCTGAAATCCACTTGCTGATAAAGTCAGCCTGGCTCAAGGGATACATGATAATTTACACAGAACAAGCTCGTTTTTTCAAAGTCTGGATAAGACACTCCAAATACTATGTAGGGAGAAACCAAGAGCCACAGACTTTTTCAGCAGCCACACAGGTTTCTTTGAAGCCACTTCACATGTGTCTACACAACACTGAAAGCCAGAGGTTGCAAGTACCATTCCTTACATCAAATTATACCTCTATAAAATGTGAATAATCTCTCTGATGAAGGGCTAGAATAAAAACATCATAGACCGGACAGGTGGACAAAATGGTAGTCAGGGTTCTCTGTTGTTGTTTATTGGAAATATAAAATTCTACTTGGCAATTCTGCTTAAAATTATACCAGTCTCTTTCTGTTTATGCAATTATCAAAACCATCAAAATACCAGGAAGACACACATCAGTAAATCAGATAAAAATGGTGAAATCAAGGCATAGGACTGGGGTCTTTTTTTTTTCCTGCTTTTTCCAGGAAACCGTTGGCAGCAACGAAAAAAAAGAATCCTGCAAGTTTACAACAAAGACCTTTCCTAGTGAAGCAGACTGTGTCCTACCTGTTTACAGTAGGAGATATACGAACGATATAAGCATTGAATGGCATTAATGGAAGTTTTGAGTGTGAAAAGACTATGGAATTGCACTCTGCAACTTAGTTTGTGATTGATGATTCAACTCTGAACAAAACACAGGGCATCAACTAGTTTATGCTGAGGTAGACCCAGGGGTTAACAGGTCTTTTGGGCTCCATCTAGAGTTATGCTTTCTTCCTCTTAACTGAGATAAACCAGCTGGACAATAGGGAGCAATTGTCTGCTCAACCTGCATCTCTCCCAGCCATACTCTGCTCCGTTTCCCACATTCACATCTATATGTTCAGGTCTTACATACACAGCAATGTACAGAGATGGAAAAACACTTTCTCTGCTGTATTTCTTTGTATGGAGGTGCTGTCCCGGTAGTTAATATGGCCTTGATTTTGTCAAATTCTTTAGTATACTAAGCACTATTTTAAAAGAGAATTCTTAAATGTAATTTCAGTATATTATGGATTCCCTCAAATTTAGCCTAGAAATGGGAGAATAGAGAGATCTATTCAATGAACATCAACATGTCACAGAACACAAAATTAACCCTGGAACTAATTTCTGTAGGAAGTCCAAAAGGATACAAGTGTCCAGAAAAGGTGATGCAATTGTGGATTTTTAAAAACAAATCTAATCACTATCTCCAGATCAATAAGTAGTTAAAATGCTGGTTGCATGAACTTGTGAAGGTAGACTAGGAGAAAAAACACTATATTTACCTGCTTTCTTACGTTTTTCCCCTGGACGTGCACTATTGACTCCTGTTGGAGAAAGAATATAGGGCTAGACGGAGCTCTGGTCCGCCTGAGGATGTAAACTCTTGTGTTTACCCTGGCTATAGAAATGCTGAAAAGCCTGAAATCAAAGGGGTAGTACTACGGCTTGATTGTACTTTCGTAATAAAGTCCATCCTTGTTAAATAAAGAGATCACCAAGTTCCAATGAATTCAAATTTTAACTGGGTCTATAAACATAACATTGTTTACATCTTTCATTTATGATGATATTTCAACTAAAGTTGTTCTAAAATTGCTCTGCTTTTGCGCTATGTCATAAAATGGAAGCATATATTACATTAAGCAGTAAGGAGCTGTATCTCATTTAAAACACATAACCACATAATTTCATAGATATATATCTATATATAGATATATATCTATGAACAATGAAATTGCCCCAAAATTAAAACCCTCCTGGCAGTGTATTTGTAAACACAATCAGCCCATAATCCAATAAAGAGGTTCTGCTTTGAATTAATGTGAATTGCTTCTCTATTCTGCCTTTACAAATATAACTTTTCATCTGAACTTCCTCACACCCTCTCTTTGTTTCACTAAAAATAATTGTAGTGATTTTCTTCCTCACTTGTAAACAGCAGAGGAAACATTTGAAAAGTGGAATAAAATGGAGTTGAAAAAAAAAAAGAAAAAGAAAATAAAAGAAAATAAAAGAAAGAGATATAATTCCTTTTATACCTGCAAATAGAAAAAGCAAATCTAATTTCTCAGAACTTCTGGCATGAAACACTTTGCATTTTAAAAAGAAACCATCACTTCAATCATTTTTTATGATTCTGATAATGAAAATGAAAGCTGGATTGTTAAATGGAAAGTGCAATAATTTTATATACACATAAAAAAGAACCCATTTCTTTAATTTTAATAATTTAAAACAAAATTTTCCAAATGACAACCTTTTAGTTATAATTCATTAACCTTCCATGCAACAATATTTGGTACAAAAGCAAATCTTAAGATATACGGATACAAATGAAATATTTAGAGGTTAATCCTTGAACAAGACAGTAATTCAAAGGGAGGTGCTTGGCTTGTAGTATTGCTGAATTGAGTTTAAAAAGGAAAGGAAGAAGATCTTATTCTCAATACAAAATACACAGTATTTGAAAGGTAAATTGAAGACTGATATACCTGAAATATTCTACTACAAGGTTTTATTTCAACTTAGCATGTGCTTTTCTTCAAGTTTTCAAACAAAACAATTTGGGAAAGCTGCAAAGAAAATCTTTTCTTATTTGTGAGGATTTTTATTTTACATCAGGAAGCTGAAGAAATATTTTCTAATAAATTCTTAGTCAGCTATTAAACTTTGTCCGCTAGACATGATAACTATATAGACCAGATGGTATCAATTCCAGCTTCCTGACTGATGCTAGCACAATTTTTATTTATTTTCTTAACAGAATGTTATTTATCTGCTCTTGTTAAGCTAGTGGGTTCAGAAATAAAGGTTTGCTTAAGTGGATACAGGATCGGTGTTCCCTCAAGCTGCAAGGAAATTACATCAAGATTGCTATTTCTCCTACCTCATACCTTACAAAGGGAAATATATACTCTTTTCAGTGCTCCTTGCCCTGGAATATACTAACTTGACACGTTCTGGTCCCCTAGAAGTCAGTGGCCAAGTCCCACTGTTTTCAGGAGGGCTCTGATACTGTTGTACCAACCCAGAAAACCTATATAAGACCTTAAGGAGCAAGGATGGGAGGATATGTGAGGACTGGAGTTGTAGACTCTACTGAGTCCTCTCCATTCTTTCTTTGTCCTGTTGCAGGGGACATCTTAGACCAATGAGACACGAAGACAATAGTCAAGGTGTCCGTCAAACAGGCAAACGGCAAAGGCTGAGAAAAGTGAGGGCTCAAAGACTGCAGGTACAAAAAGCCCAGAATTTAGGAAAATATCAGGTCTCTGTCCTCTTAAGTGGCTCTGAACACGGGACTATCACAGCTCCTGCCCAAACATGCAACGCTTACACAGGGGTGGCAAGATCTGCTGACAAGGGCTATTAAGTGAATTGCATATCTTCAGTGCTATGTAAGAAAATAAAAGCACATAGTTGATCACAGCAGAAACCTGCAGCATATTTACTGTCATCAGGGAAGTCTCTAATTTTGGAAAGTGGTTTCATAAGTCAATGGAAGTCCACAGGGCCAATGCAAGAAGCGACTGAGCCATGAGCTTGGCCATGTAGTTTATGCCCATGGAAGGACCCCTGGAAGCAGACACAGCATGAGGCGAATGGATACAGTCCGGAGTGGGTCAGCACCCCTCAAGACAGCACCGCGCTGTTCAACCCACCCTTCAGTTGCACATTTAACCCCTCCCAGACGGACCATGCAGCTGTCCTGCAGACTGCCCATGTCTTACCAGACCATGAAGAACCATTTTGTGTCCCACCAGCCTGGGCCAGCCTGATGTTCATGGCAGGCTGGCCAGAGGCTGTCTTAGGTTTCCCTTCCCCACCACTGGGGAAAGCAGGACGCTGTGGAAGATCTCCCTTCCCCACTCTCCCCATTCTCCCTCCAGACCCTTTGGCCCTCCCTTCTCCCCCGGTGGCTTCAGATCAGAGACGGACTGTTTCTTTAAATCCTCCAGCTTAGATTGGTTGCAGGCCTGTGGGAGTCTGCGGCCAAAACTAAAGCCAGGGACAATTCCTGAACAAGTAAGCTCACAATGCCCTGTTTATTTATACAGCACAAATGATTGAAATCATTATGCCCCAGACTAGCGGGACCTATTTATAAACAGCATCTTAAGATGAGCAATATAGCAGGACTCTCCACCACTTCACAACAAGCGCCAGGCTCATCACCCCATCCCCACTATAAAGCTCTGAGGGCCTTCTGACTTGCCACATAAAAGATGCATTCCTTGCCTGTTAAATTAAAATCTAATCATATTCTGCAGTAAACAAGGCACAAAGAACACTCTTGAAATTATGGGATGAAAACCAGCAACACTAAGGGCCAAACTCCCCCCTCAGATCTATCCTACAGCTCTTTGACAAGTGCAATCAGTTAAACGTTTGAGAGCTTGACAACAGCCACCCCACCAGACGTTTGATCTGCCTGGTATTCCACCCTCTTCCATAAATTATGGATCCTCAGATCTGCATGTCCTCCATGTTTGTGATGGCTGGTCTCCAACAGAGAGGAGGCTTGGGAAGAAGTGGATATTTCTCTCAAAACACTTATATTACTCCTATGTTTCTGCCTATACAAAGCAGATCTGGAACTACTTAAGTGGGCATCAGTTAGGTTTGGAGCCTTGGAAGGAATAACTTTTGCTTTTCATCCTCCTCAGACATTTATCCAACCAAAATAAAATGTGAGATCTAAACAGCAACCTCACACTTCAGTGCCATTTGGACGCTTGACTCACAGTAGCACCCTTGGACTCAAAATGCCCATGCTATGGTCTAGCAGCCTGCGTGCAAGGGGACAGGAGCATGATTGGAGTTGTGAGATGGTGGTGAACCTCACAAGGAGCCACAGGCTGGCTTTTCTACCTGTCGCACATTTCATCTGGGTCAACATGGATGCTAGGTCCCTTACAGATCCTATGAATCAAAAGTGTTGGATGACTATTTAGGCTGTATATTTTTTATAACCTTACCAGTTTACTTAACTATGGCAATCACGAGTCCTTGATATGATTAGAATTTAAAAATCAATAAGGCTTAGCACCTCCGCTGTTCTTTGCATTTTTCTCTTCAGAGTAGAGAACAAGCGTTAACTAATTGCTCTTCAGAAAAACACTTTTATTATCACAATTTTATGAGGTGAAAACTAGGAGGTTAAGTAACTTGCCTGAAGTAATTCAATAAGTTGCACTGGGATTAAAATTAAGGAGTTGCTGGCTGCCAGCCCTACTTTTCGACCACTGGCCCACTCTGCCTCTTATTATAAGAAGCTAATTTACTTGGCAGAGAATGCATCTTTCATGTGGTGAGCCATATATTGGTATTCTAATGGAGCTGAATGAAGGTGAGGAGGACAGGAGAACTAATTGTGAACCAATGAAGGGTCACATCATGGTGATTCTTGATCTAAAAGAAGATCACTTCTACTCTCTAAAAAACCAGCCTTGTTTCAAAATATGGATGCTTATAAGCAAGCATCTAAATATCTATTGAACCACCTAGAGAAAGAAACAGAAATCTAAGGAAACTGACAATTATGTCTCTCTGGTATTTTGAGACGCATTTCCTACATATTTCATAAAACTCAGGGAACATTTTAACATGTAAACTTTGGAACGTATGTATTCTTCACCCACTTTTCTTCTTGTGGTGTGAGTTCTTGAATCTACTTTTCCTGTGATATTCTTCTTTTGAAACTACTCTTTTGCTTCAGTGAGGACTTTTAAAAAGCTGGGAATCCAGTACAGACAAGGGTGTAAGCATGTGTGTGTGCACATGCATGTGCATGATGGCAGCAACTATATAGTTAGAAATACATTTTCATGTATCTGTTTTTCACAAGCTAATCTAATGTATTTATATGGAAATTTCTGCAAGTACTGAAAATCAGTGAATCAGTGGTCACCATTGGAAGGTGACAACAGCAACAAATCTCTGTGTGTGTCTCTGTGTGTACACATGTGAGATGAAAAGAGACCACATTTTGGACAACCACGTGTCCGTGTATATCCATTCCCTCTGCATTAGAGCCTCCAATGAAAAGTAGCCTCATGAAGAATTCATTCACAACCAGATGAGCTTTGTCAGTGTTGCATTCCAACTCCAAGGCTGAACTGTTCAGGTGTATTGTAAATTCACCACTAAATAAAGGTGTTTTCTTTTATTTTCCTGTGGAATAGCTGTCAAAATACAAAGCCACAAAGGCAAAGAAAGAAGTGTCAAAGGGACAGTAACAACCGTTATGAGAACATCTTGAGATCTGAAGAAAGAACAAAACCTGTGTCTGAACACAAGACCGGTTCCTGCAGCAGAAAATAAACACAGTAGTTGTACAGAGATCCAAGAAAAGAAAGACCATTCCTATTAGTGTAAGAAAAACCTTGATATTACAAGACATTTTAGAAGTAGTGACGGAAAAGAATGAGAACTTGGTAATATGAGTGAAATCTTATGCCAGTGGTTTAAGTTGGCAAGACTGAGAAAATCAGTCATTACTAAAAATGTTTTCTGACACATAAAAATCACTGCTAAAATCACCTGACAAATAATAAAGCACATATAGCAATATATTTTAATTATTTTTGTGTATAGCTGATACACATACATTTGTCAAAAGCGCAGTAAAAGTGATTTGTTTAAACTCGAGAAAGGTTTACTGACACCTCACTTCATTTAACCTGTTTGTTTTCTTTAAACATGAGTTGTTTGATTTATTCAAGTCATTGTTATTGTGGCTCAGCACTGTAGTAGTTACAAAGACAGCACAAAATTCTTTGCCCACTCCCCTACATCTCTTCTACTTTGCCTTCACAAGTATGAATATGAAAGCTATGTCTGAACCATCCTGTTAGCAATGGGCAGGTTGGCTTCTCTTGGGAATGCATGCCATTTTCAACAGTTTGGTAGCTGAGGCAGAGGAAATAGTGGAAATTTGTCCACAATGCTCATTCGGCCTTATGCCTGAAAAGCCTCTTAGTCCATGTAATTCAAATTACTGCTGAAAAGATTTAGTCTTTTGAAAGATTTAGATTTTAATCTTTACTGCCTTGAAAGATTTAGTAATATTCAGGAATTTCCCCTGTGATCTAAGTGACCCTGTGCTAAAAATCTTTCCATAGGCTGTGACTGGGATAGGGTCTTGCTGAAATCCAGGACTGGTTCCCTCCATACTCAAAATGCTCATTCCAGAAGTAAAAAGAGTCCTACTGGGTTTCTGAAAAGACAGTGGAATGGAATGATGTGAAAGAAAAAGTAGTTGTCTTTTCCTTGTCAGGGATCCCAAGGCCCCTGAAAATCAACAATTTTCCTCCAAATCGTGCGAAGCTAAGAGCAACCTGGACTCTGCTGGTAGAATTCTAACAGGAGAGTATTTCTTAGTGAGACAGTAGTCGTTATCACTGTCAGTATATCACAGGATGGAGGGATAGGTGATCTTCAGACTCTTTAAACCACTCTCTCCCTTTTTTAATCCCCACGCTTTTTTTTTTTCTTTTTTGAAAAAGAGAATTAATTTTATTCAGTTACCAAACAGCTAATCTTTGGGTTCCTAGAGTGGCAATGTTTTTATCCTATCCACAGGATGATGTGTGATTCTGAATGGAGAGATCATGCAAGTTCAAGGCCAGTGATTTCACCATGCAATTTCTCAAATTCCCTGTTGCAGAAACACTTCCCACTGCTGTGCCTTTCTCCTGGGAGCCACACTGCCTCTGCTTGGTCTTGTGAGCAGATGTTATTCCTGTCACCTGTAAAAGTGGAGAAGAGTCTAATCCCTGTGGATTTGTAGCATCTAGTTCCACCTCTGGCTCTTTTCCAGTGTTTCCATGTCTCCAAATCTATTCCTGTGGCAGAAAATCCTGATAGTAGCCCCAGTTTTTCATGTATACCATATTCCCTTACGTGCTTGACACAAATGCAAAGATGAGCTGGTGTCTTTACCACAGGAATCTTGAACTCAGCAGATACAAAGTCAAATGAGGTCTGTAGACACCCTGATCTAAATACAAGTTCAGGCTTCCTACAGGGCCCATAGGGAAGAGTAGAGCCAGAAGCGGGATAGTATTGACACAGCATCTCCTTGTTCTCCGTATTGGATGCTAAGGCAGTTAGCACTCCTAACTTACCTTTTTTGCCAGGAAATTTGAAGCCAAACTATGCTTTCAGCTATACATGTAAATCATTGTGGGGTTATATGCACGAAAACAAGAGCAAAACTTAGACCACAGATTTTCCAGGGAAAAACAAGTGCTGCATTTCAGGCAATTAGGAGCACTAAAGTAAACATTTAGTCACCATTGACTCATGAGCCGAAAAACACAGTAGTCAATTACAGCTTTCGGCAGCAATAATTAATATGGTGTTGATGAAACCTGTGGTTTTCACTCAACATACAAAGCTATTCCAGATAATTAAGTGTAACCTCATCTATATGTAATTTGTCTTTAATCTGCTCATGATACAGTATTTCAACCTCATATCCCATATTCTGGGAGGAAAATAACATAGAAACGTTACCTAAAGCATATACCAAATAACCCTAACATGATTTGTTTACATTTAAAACTATATCATATTTTATGATTAAATATTTGACTACAAAAAGGTTTGTAATTTAATCATTTGCACGATCTTTCTTACATTACTCTTTATGCATGATTTATGGAGATAAAGTAAGAGATCAATTTTAGCTATTTTTACCACATAGACATTTATTTTTTTTTGTATGTTTTAACATCCTGGGGCTTTTCCAGAGGCATTAAATAGAGAGAAAGCAAACAGTTACAGAAAAGACCACTGTTGCCATATCTGATGAAGAACTTGTGGTATTGTGAAGCTTCTGGATACAGAAAGTGGCATTATGTGCAAAGCAGGCTTTAATATATTGTATTGACCTGATTTTCCAAACTGCAGATTATCTACACTTCTCACTGAAGCTAATGGAACTTGAAATGCACCTCTGAAAATTAATGTATATCGGTGACCTCTAAGTCACTGTTTATAAACCCAAGTAATTTGAAGTCCATATTTCCAGCTTGACTGCCCAACTATTTCCAGCTATAATCATATAGCAGGAAAAATGGAAACGGAAATTATCTTTTATCTCAAGAAGCTTCAATTTACTTGTTTTTAGATTTGCAAGAGTTTCTTCGCATGATAGGCTTTGAGGTGTTCCTCCACAAACTGGTGGAAGTTGAAGCATCACTTTCATGTGATCAATACCAAAGTGTACTCTTACTAGTTTAAATCTACAGCATCATTACTACATGGTTAATACACCTAATATTTTTACATCTGAGTTGAAGATTGGTTATCCTTATTAGGTTCTTAAAATAAGCCTCCAGAAATTATAAACTTTTATACAATATGAAATTAAGAAGGGTTGCTATTGCCTTTAAAATTATGTACTTTGTATTCTTCCTGAAACAATAACTTTGTCATCTTTGTTAGCACAAGGGGATCTTGTTCCATAAAAATATCCTCACTCTACAGTTTCTATATAAAACGGGTTGTTACTGTACAATGGAATGTTGGGGTACTGGGGCTTTAGTTCTGTTAACCTTTCTGATAAATAATTTAGCTTAATTCAAAAAAGGCAGACAATTCTGACCTAATAGCATTATTAGGTTTCCCAAATTAAGTATAAAAACATGACTAAAATTCCCAACAATACATCTTTCTGCTAGTGACATACCAAAATATTCTGTATTGGTGACTATCATTTTTTCTGGCCAAAACATTTACTGTAAGACTGGATATTCAGTAGCAGTTACAACGTCTTTGAGGAAAAATCAAGAAAGGCCTGTGGTCTATTCAGGACCGTATTTTTGGTCTATGAAATGTATGAAGTGTAAAATAATTGTAAGACTCTGATACCAAGGAAATTCCCTGGCTTTGGCATCAAACTCTGTCTTTGAGCATGAGCTCATGAGTGTCTTTAACAATTCTAGAGGGGGCACAAGCCAAAACAAATGACACAATCAACCAATAAATGAAAAGCACAACACAGTGCCCTACATGGGCATAATAAGTAAGTCTATTTGTGTTATTTATTTGAAGGAACAAAGAGCCTTTTCCAGAAACCATCTGCACATTGTTAAAGAGGAGTGATCTACCTATAGCCTTCAAAGGAAAAACAGTGCTGTTAAAATAAACTTGGGGTTTGGAAGGAATTAAGTTACTGAACACGGGCCTGAGTTAGAAAACTTAAACACCTCTGGATTTTGTTTTGCTGGTTACACAAAACCCAGGTACAGAGGGATGCAGGGTTTCAGCAGGGAGACATTGCCACAACTGTCAGATCTGAAGCCAGGCTTGCCGATACCCAAATCAAGTGTTGCGCTTTGAAGTTGTCTTCTGAAGTACCATAACAATAAGAGGAGGGGAAAAGAACTTGATGTCTTCTGGCTAGAACATAGAATTACAGATTCTGGTGGGCTAGATTTCATGCTCAAAAAACTGTTTAGCTAAGACCCTAAAATTATGAATTTGAAATAAAAAAGGGCATACTGGAGTCTTTAGAGTCACCTTTGGTTTGGGCTCTGTTGGGGCATTTAGGCACATGTTCAGGCTTTTTGCCACAGCTTCTACTCTCTTTTAAATGAAAGATGAGATTCTTACATGGTCACTTCATTTCAAGAATGGAGCCTTTAAAGAAAACACCAGTTAGGCCAAGTTTCATGATAAAATGGTAAAAACTGGTAACAGTGTGGGTCTTTGCAAAATTCGTGAACCTCAAAAGAAGCCAAGCAAAATCTGCTTGGTTTCAGGTTTCACAGAAGCTTGCAACTCAGCTCCAGTTTGTCCTAAAGTTCACTAAAGTTCAGCCTTTCAAGTCATTCTGATTCGATTTATGGGGTTTTTCCCAAACCATATAAAACTTGGGGTATTACACGGATTTGACATGAGCCAGGTGGAACTCGGTAGGTCCAACAGTGTCTTGATTTGAGATTGTTTTTTTAGTCTTTTTAAATACAAACCAGAAAGCCAAATCCCGCTTTCCTCTGAAGCAAGAGAAGAGTTTCATATGATCCTCTGTGAGCCAATTTCACTTCCTGAACAGTTCTCACAGAACTCCATGTTTGCGTAACTGTGCCGCGATACTTGTCTACAGGGTCCTAACACAATGCCTACAGAGAAAGCCAGGAATCCTGGGAGACCAGCAAATGGAAGGGTATGGATATGCCTCACTGTGGAGAGCGTATTTACCTCTTCCAAAGATTCAGAGGACCACAGTCAGTCGTCACCACAAGATTTCATAGAGTCTGAGGCAGTTTTCAAAAATATATGGTGGACCAGCGCACCTTCACACAGAGTACATTTAAAACATAAGCTCTTTGGTGCTGAGAGTCCCTTTCTATCTTTCCATTGCAGCTAATAGAAGCAGAGGAAATGGAGTATAGTTGTCAAATAATTTTCTAGATTTCAAACAATTTTCCATGCCTTATTCAGATAAAATTTGGACCCCTGAAACTCTTTCTGAATTGACAATTCCAAAAAGTTCAGGTCAAACCAGCTAAAAACCACCACTCCAATAATATCAAAGTATTCAGTGTGCATTTTAATGATCAGCTCCAAAATCATTGCCAATCTGATTTAGAGATGTTTTATAGGATTTTTGTATTAATATATATATAAAATCACATATTTTAAAACTGCATTTTGTGAAGCAATTCATGAAAGTGCTTGTCTATAACAGTCTGTGAAGCTACTTACAATACAGTTGCTGCCATCACTTTTCTGGTCTAGAGTTTTAGTGCCTGAAAGTTATATCTGAAATGAGCATTTTTCTCTTTTATTTTACCTCTAATTTCTACTCGAGTTAAATTAGGATGGCCAGTTGTCATTCATTATGACAAAATTTTGAGTGATGAGGCTGGGCTGAAATGAAACTTACACTTTTAACACCTTTGTTTTTCCAGCGTGCAAGTTCAACTGATATAATGTGAAGCTCTGAAGGATATATTAAATTATTACCAATATTTACTGGCTTAACAAGAAAGCAAAAGATACGTATCTTTTATGTTTATCTACATCATTCTTATATGGTTATTAAACTTCCTCCAAAATATTATTTTAATAATCTTTAATTAACAGACAATAAATATCCTATTAAATTCAACTCTTTTGTTTGGGAAGGTAATTATTCATTTGAGACACTTAATTTGAAGGGTTACCACAGATCCTTATCTCTGTAAGTTAGCTTGCTATAGTTCTTAGGAATTTTGTAGGAAGTTCATTTTAGGGTGAAAAATCATGCTTGGGCATTTCAAAGGCACTTAAAGGCTAAATTTAATCAAAGAAATATTAGGCCCCTCTACTAGGCATGTAATTTGTACAAACAGTTGCCCTGTGCTTCCTTTTACAATAAGTGGAGAGATCTCATTTTCTAAGTGGCCAAATTGAGGTAATAGTGTTTCTGAACTCTGTCTCTGGATAAATGCCTTAGTTTAAGAGCAACAAATACAGACGTCAGATGCCAAGCACAGATCTTTCGCAAAACTCCAGTTTTCTCTGAAAATTCCAGCCTTCATCCAGAGTTCAAGACAGGAAGGAAACAATGAAAGCATTAATTCATATGCTTCAAATATTCATATTTTCCTATTAAGGAAATATGCAATCTTTTTAAACCACAATTACTTTAAATCATAAATCTGGAGCTCAGGAAGTATCTTCAATCTCTGTGGAGTTACTTGTCAATCTGGCCACTGAAGACTTCAAGGTTAATTTTAGAGCAGGTTAGGAGAACTCTCCACATGGGTCAAGCCTCTGCTACTGCGAACTGGTAACAGAAAATTACCTTTTCTTTCACACTTGCTCTATTAAGCTATGTTCTATGGAGTGGTTGTTCAGACACTATGTATTATTTGTGCCTTTATGTGCATACATCCATCCACCCACCCATTTCCTTTTAATTTATGTCCACATATTAGTGCAAAAGGAGCCATTCTAAGCTGTCTGTGGCCAACAGTTTGGTTAGCGAATGGGTGCTTATTGCAGGTTAATGCATTTATGAATCACTTGTTCAGAGTACAAGCAAAACCATGTAACTGAGTGAAATGCTGTGGTTGTAAAGTCATAGTAACCTTGTATGCAGAGTCCTGGATTTCTGGCATCCTCCTCTTTTAGCTTAGCTCTCCCTTGAGCATACATTCATTTGTTTGCCCTTGCCAAAAAAATTATTCACCTAAACACAGCCCCCTCATGATGTCAATGGAAGTCTGAGCAACCTACGGCAGAGAATGTTCAAAGCTCATATTGCTGCAAAACAATGTTGTCTTTTGGTTTGTTTTATTTTCTTGGATATCCTGTTCCATGAGAAGAGTAATCCTGTAACTAAGACTGACTTGTGATTTTTCACAGTATAACAAAGTATAACAAAAACGCCTCTATTTCGCCTTTTAGTGATTAAATCTCCCCAATGCCCTGAGCCTTGGACATGCAGGCACACAAGTAATTTTATGCACATGAGTAATTCCACTGAACTCCCTGGGTCTACATACGTGTAGCATTGCACATATTCACATCAGAAAGATCAAGAACTCGTTTTGTTGAGAACATCTGTGGCAAAGGAGCCTTCCTGCAAATAAACAGTGTCTACATTAACAAATCTCATAGCTTTGCTTCAGTGCTCAGTCACCCACAAAAGTCACTTACTGCCTTGCAAAGCACTTGCTTTGAGCAATATTCCTGAAGTAATTTGCTTTAAATTCTTTAAAGACTATGATAGCATAGTTTACTGAAGCTTACAGAAAATTAAAAAAAAAAAAAATAAGGTTATAACCACTTATTGTAGGTAGTTACAAGTCATTGCAAATGGTGTATTTGAAAATCAGAGTTAACAACTTGCCAATTGATATTTCATTCTGCATTGCTTAGTGGTCAGGATAATGGCTTCCTATCTTCATGTAATTTTTTTCACCTGATAATGTTGAATTTTTGAGCAACAGTGTGAGCACAAGAACAGTTTGTGTAAGTAAATGAACCATGTCAGCAACTGTAATTCAGTCAGCATTGAAAACATGATCAAAATGTATTAAATTATTTGTGATAGTTTCTCTCTGCAAGAAAGCAAATCTATTTGAACAAAAAAAAATTAACTAGAATATGAAACTGCAATAATAAAAATGTCATGTCCCTTTAAATAGTATATGAGCGCTCAGATATTCTACATCTTGAGTGGTATTTCATTCTAAGGGAACTAAGAAAAGTAATTTGTGGCTAAATGTACAGTGTTTCAAAAGGATTGCTCTACAGGTAGATTAAACATAGAAGCCCAAGCCAAAAAAATCCATCTATATAACCATTCTCAAAGAGGCAATACATTTTATACAACATAAAACATAAGCTGCAGTGTTATATGACAACTAAAAACTCTCGTATTGATTCCCAAAAATATTGACTTAATTTTATCAAAATGTATTTATTCATCACTGCTGCATCAATGATCTTCTGTATTTTATATGTAAATAATCTATTCTATTCCCTTGATCATGTTAATCTTACTAATGACAAATTACCATTCTCCACATACAGTTCCTAGATTTACAAATTATCACTCCTGCTTTCAGGGGACTGAGAATCAGCCACGCTTGCTAATGCCTCTATGGATCGCCTGACACATAGCAGATTTTTATATTCCCTTTTAAAGCATTCAGCTCGCAAGAAATAATTTATAAATCTGGCTATCACTCGCACTTATCCTCTTACTGCTTGAGGGGGAAAAAGAACAAGATCAAATTGGGAGAATTATTAACAATTTAAGAACTTTATTTGCTTCAATTAACTCTTTGCAGGAAGAACTGCATGCTAAAGCCCATTGGTTTTAGAAAAAGCACGTGAAGTATCCTGTCTATTCAGTTATGACAGGGAACTTGGACAAACAAAGAATATTACCTACAAATACTTTATTTTCCGGCTTTACTAAACTGAAACTTTCTAAATTTTAAATGTAATTTAAACCTAAGAGCTCCTTTCAGAAAACAAACAAACAAACAAACAAAAAAAACCCATGACTTTCCTTAAGGAATTAAAACTGTGAGAAATCAAACATGCTAAAAATTCAGACTTTGGGATGGTGTCTGTCTTGCTCTCCACCTGCGCATAGTGGAGAAAAGATGCTACCATGCTCATTGGAACTCCTCCACCCTCCACTTGATATTTACTTTATAGTTGTAAAAATGATGATGGCACAGTGAAGAATGAGATCCTCAAATTTCACCCTTCCTTTAGGTTCACCTGTCTTGGTGTAATCCCTGACTTCAGCCTTCTCCTTCCCATTTAGAGATAAATATTTGTGATGGTCCCAGGGCAGTTTGATACCTTTTATTGCAAGAAGCTCTTTGGCTCACTCAGTGCAAAGGAATAAACAGCACCAACTGTAATTACTGAACAACCACTGAAAAGGAAAGGTAGTCAGCTGTTTCTTCACTGTGAAAATATTTTGGGAGTCACTTTGAAGATCCCTGACCCCTGCCTCATGGTCATGGACAGCACTAGGAGGACCCGCAATGTAAGATGGGATTCTGATGCTAGAGATTGGGACCTAAAAAGCAATTAGGACAGCTTGGAGTTTCTCTGTTGGCTTTCATCTGCCACATCAGAAAGAAAAGTTCCATCAAGATGTCTTAGATACCTAAAGCACCTCAAACGCTAATATGTGCCTAGATTCAAGTGACTGAATACCTTCCATTGAACCCAAGAAGTTCCCACCATAGCCAGTGAAAGTTTCTGCTTCAGTGATAACAGATAACACTAATTGTAATCAATATCAGTAATCACTATCTTCTGGCAACAGAGCATAATAAACATAAATGTTTAGAGATAAAAATAACACTAACAAAGCGGAGGGCTCATGACATCTACTACAACCTGATTTAGCATGTGCAACTGATGTCAAAGACTTCCTTCCTCTGCTCAGCCCCTCAGAGAGAGCTGGTGTAAATAGGCCCCTGCCTTCACCTTGAAATAAAAAGGGAATTCCCCTGAGATCAGTGGGATGCAAAACTCAGCGTTGGTACCTCCGATTTACACCGGAAAGTTTCACATGGTGCACCTGTGTTACTCATGCCCTTCACTCTTAACACCTTTCCATAGTGGTAACAGAGACACAGAAAACCCCACATGGCAAATCCTCTTGCTGCAGGGAAGAAATGACTGTGAAGGTTTCCTTTAGCTCCACTTCTGCCTGACCATTCCCCATACATAAGCACAGTACTGACCATATGCGTGATGGGATTGTACTCATTAGGAAGCCTTTGCTGCCTACAGAATAACTTTAAGTAACCTAACGGGATCTGTAATTAGCCAAATCCAATATTTTTAACAGACTCCATTTCTACTTCATTAAACTGAGGTTCATTTTGAGTAGCCTATGTGTCAATAAGTATTTACGATCCTCTAGAAGCACAACTTATTGGCCTGTACAGTACAGCTATTTCCATTTGTCACATTGATATGCATTTAGGGACTATCTAAAATACAGCCTGGATCGATTATAATGGTCAGTCATGTAAATTCTCCTTAGTTCAATGGTCATTGCCACAACAGACTTTCATAAGCACTGCAGTCTCTCTTGCATCCAATCTACAGAAGCCTATTTCTGATATTCATTCATTATGAGGTTATCATATATATTAGGAATGAACAGAAAGGCTGGAAATTGATAGCATTTAGACATTAATTTTTTTAACTCAGATGATAATTACATACTTGTATGGAAGCTTCTACCTTCCTTATGCATCTTGCAGGATGGAGTCCTCTTCCTTCCCTGTGCAAGAAGAGTCAAGGTTTTTAAGGAGAAGCTAGAAAGTAGCTTTATTTTTAGAGAATAGTAATTCTTTTCCCTCCTGAGTTCTTTAAAAATTCCAGCTATTTGTGCAATGATCTTATTACAACTGTGCTTACATTCTCTTTAGGAACATCAGGATAGAAAGGAGCCCTGCTACCTACCACTTCTTATGGAAAGGTTGAAAATCCTGCATCGTGCCTTGTATGGAAAACCTCCAGCTCTTGCCATTGCTAGTAGCTATTTTAAAAACAGTTAGCTTCTGGAATTATGAAGTCACGGGCCAAATTTCAGTTACAAACAGGTAAATTCAAAAAAATGTCTGCTCCACTCTATGGCACAGTTTGAACTGGTCAGGATTCCACTTCACTTGCATTGTGGTTCCTATTTTCCATATGGCTGGAGCACTAACACTGTAGCAGAACCAATTCTTTAGATGCTCACCACAAAAAAAAAAAAAATCAAAGCGTAACTTGAGGGTAATTGCAGCAGGTAAATCCAAAGTGGTTTGTGCAGTTAACTTGATGTTAATTTTAGTTAGAATCTAAGGATTGCTGCCTACAAACACCCATTCATAGCTGTGCTCATGAGTCATTCAGTGACAGCCAATGAAAATATTTGGTGAGTAAACTTCCATACGCATTTATAGGCTCCAGACCTAGCAGGGTACTAATAAGCAATTCACATATGTAGTTTACTTCCTCATATGCATTAATGTTAATTACAAGTAACCAGAATTATAAAGACAATGTAATTACATTCTAATTATAGCATAACCACAGCCACTGTGTTATAAGTGCAACTCTTTTTTTTTTTTTTTCCATTTTTCACTCCCCATAGACATATCTTTTTAGCACATTATTTATGCCTAGGTTTTTTTTGCATCCTACCTTTCAATAACACACATCTAAGCACTCAAACAAGCTTTTGACCCAGCTTTCATCGGACAGCAGAGTGAGCTAAGTATTATCTAACCATATTTTAAATTAAAAGATACTCACATTGCCTTTGCTCTTTGTAAAACAGAGAAAACACGGAGGAAGTATACAGGCAGAGTAGCTTCCCTTTCACTGTATACACGACACTCAAGTCTTAACTCACAGTGTTACTCCAGTAGCTGTCTATGCTGAGAATATGAAGAACTGCTGGAGGTTTGAGAGTTAAGAAAGGAAACATGATAAAAGATACTAAGTATATGGAATATATAATAGGTACATAATGGCTACATGTATTCTAGGTACTCCTTTTCTAAAGTCATATTGGTATAACAGCCACAAAAGCTTGGTTTTTTCCTGGTCAGTCTAATGCGTCAGGGTTGGCTGCTTCTGTCAGTAAGAAAAAGGGTACCCACAAGAAAGTAACAGGACAAACTGAGTCAAGATGTCCAGTCTCTAAACAGAGAGGGAAATGGTTATCCTTTTAGGAAAGACAACCCAAGATAATAAGGAAACCACTTCCACCTGCAGAAGGGCATGTCTAGTTGTGAAGAAAAAGAGCATGAGGGAGAGCCAAGGCAGTGTCTGGGGTTTCACTAAATTAAATGGAAAATAATTCCCCTAAGGAAACACCTGCAAGTCCAAGGGATTTGCCGACACAGATGTAGTCCTTTGCTTCCCTTGGGGATGAAAGGAGAATAAAAGAAGTAGAACAAGATAAAGAACACCAGTTTGGAGAAACCCTCTGTGCTCAGCTGTACATTTCCTCGCTGGAAGAAGGAAATACTGCAAAATTATGATTCTTCCCTATTGGCAAAGGGCACCATTGCTAAACAGAAGAAACTAAATAAATCATAAGAGAAAGCCAAACAAACCAAATAGACTTACTTCTAGTCTTAGAAGAACATGAATCCTTTCTCCAGGGTATATGTGTCATCCTACACACCTGTATTACAAAGCCTGGCTAGTAGCATCATGCCCTGGAAAGAAGATGACACCACCAAGTGGAAGTGGTTCATTCCCTGTTTGCCATACAAGGAGTCTTCTCAGCAGAAGCTGCCCACGCCATCCCAGAGCTAATTGGAGCTCAGTGTTTTTTTCCACTGGGTGCAGAAGTACTAGGTAAACAAGCCCAGTTCAAATCTTGAGGTGAAAGTTTCTTTGAGTCTCCAAATCTTACCCATGCTGTAGTCTCCTTCACAAACAAGTGAGAACAAAACCATCCCTGAAATACCAAAGCCAGCATACAATGCCTGGAAGAGAGAGAAAACTCAGCACAGCTTCACTAAAGACATTATTCTAATGAAGTCAAGTTATTTTAAATAAAAAGAGAGGAGAGGAGGGAGAATTGCAAAGGCACATGGGAGCCTGTCAGGCCCAGAAAACCTGCTGATTGCAAACTGAGGACAACAGCAGGAAGGTGGGAGAGATGTTCTCCACCACGGATGGTAGATCTAAAGCACTAAGCTAAAAGTCTGAGACGAGACAAGCAGATTGAAGGTAATTATATTTCAGGGCTGTAAGAAACTGAGGGTAGAGTCTTAAAGCCATTGCACTAGCTCTCTATGTCTGTTTGAGATAGCTCAGCTATGCCTTTTTATCAGATGGGGCTGTAGTTCGCCATACAGATACTTTCCATAAGGTAGCAGAATGAACAACATTTAACAATTCATTCTTTTACGTAGTCTCCAGGGTCACCTTATTTTGTAAGTGTAAAGGCGAGGTGATAGGGTAGTACACTTCTGAAGATGCTGATTCTATTTTGTCTTTGTAGATAGAGGAAGAGTCTTTCCTAATTATCAATAGGCGAGAAGAGGACTTTGAAAAGTCAGTATCACCCAGGAGCCATAGCAAAATCAGCAAAATCAGCAAAAACAGCAAAATAAGGCG
This sequence comes from Thinocorus orbignyianus, assembly GCA_013400375.1. Lineage (NCBI taxonomy): Eukaryota > Metazoa > Chordata > Aves > Ciconiiformes > Thinocoridae > Thinocorus > Thinocorus orbignyianus. The sequence continues at coordinate 92,419 of VXBW01006434.1, forward strand.
CAAGTGCAGAGAGTAACCCATATGCTTAATGCCAGCTGCCAGAGCTGCTGTTCTTTATGACTGACATTAGTGTGATGACAGGTTCTTGAAGGAAAATACAGCCCATTTCACAATGATACATCCACAGGACACCATGTCATCATCTACATGTATGTTTAAGTTTCACTGCTGGGGAAGCCTTTAGATGTTTAAATTCAAGAGGGGAAAAAGACTTCGGGGAAGAAACTACCCACCATTCAGTATTTTTTCCCCTGAACAATAGAGTAAATTAAATGAATATGTGAAATAATAATAAGGAAATCATTAAATTTGACCCAGACAAAATGAAAAGGGCAAAATAAAATGCATATAGTATAATGAGACATCACAAAACACTACATGCTTTAAGAATGAGTTGTTTAGAATAAACACAGGAAACATTATCTAAAAATTAAAAGAACCAAGAAGAACCATGCCCAGTATTAGTGGTCAGCAGTAGTTGCTGTGCAAATTCAACATTGTGGCCTGTATACAAATGGTATGTGTATATTTTGAGAATGGGAGAAGACTGAAATTCTAATGCTGGGAGACTCAGCTCACCGCTGCCATCCTAAATGACAAAGCATGTATAAATGGAGACACTTCTCAGGTGTGTCTAGTATCAAATAGAACAAGCAGTAGCATCACTAAAAGTTCTAAGTCAATAACATAGCTTCTCCTATTATCTAATGTAATTGTGCCAATCCCACCAAGTATTGTTTTATCATTAGAAAGGTTATGTTCATTCTCTAGCAATCCTATTAAAAATGTATCTGATACTGACAAGAACACAGACCCAGAGACACAGAGAAACTAAATCACTTATTCTGTTCACTTAATAATAAACAACATTCCAAACCAAGTGTAGTTTGGAAAGGACATACACATTTTACCTCGGAAGAAGAGTCAGCTTGGGAAACCTGAATAGTGAGCCATACTGAAACAGCCACACCAACTACCTGGAGAAGGTCTCCTCTTAAAGCCATGAGTGTACAACCAACCAATATCCTGCTTACAGTCACCTCTTGATTATATCCCATGCACATGGAGAAATCTTATTGCCAGTCTCAATGACCTCTTGTCCAAAGAAAATGTCTCATTTCTGGACAGCAGAAGACCTCCTGAAGTGAGCAGCCCTCTCTCAGATCCAGCACTGAAGTGCAGTGCTGGCCAGCTGCAGCTCCTAGCCATTCCTAGTCCCACTCCTCTTAGCTCTAGGAATTCACATTTCCCAAAGTTCAACTTTAAGAGGAACCGTTTGCGTGCACATCCCTGCTTCTACTTTTCTTTAAGAAAGAAGAGAAAAAGAGGGGAGAAGATGTTTCTACATGATATTTCTATCCATCTGTTCTCACCTAACAGCCTCTTTTGTACTGTAAGATCTGAGAACGTGGTCAGGGTAACTCGTCATGGTGGAGACATGAGCTATTGTACTCTGAACCCGACATTTCAAACCCTTAGCTACATGTTTTCAAGCATGATCACAAATTTATGCCCAGCTCATTTGTAAGGACCTTCATAGCAGGGGTGTGGGGTGGGTGTTAAACACCAATGCCTTGAACTACTTTTTTTCATAGGTCTGTAAACAAGGCCTGGTCCCTCAACACTTTAAATGCCTGGCAAAGCAGCCCTTTTCTTAAAGAAAGTATGTGGTGTGATGCCCCTGCACCCATTTCTAACTCCTAGAGGGAAAGTACCAGAAATAGAGTGGTTAGTTCAAAAAAATAAGAGTCAAATATGCAACTTAAAGGTTGGGGCGGGGGGGAAGAGGAAGAAAATAAATGGCTCCCTTCCCCCTCAAAAAGATACGAAACCAAAATGAAACAAAAACAACAAAGAACACCGAAGCTTTCATCCAAACTGGGAGCAAGCGGTTCAGGAAGCAAACAAGACAGCAGCTAGCATGTTATCAGAGGAAGGAAATCAGCAGCAAAGATCAAAATGGTGTCTCAGCATACCAATGTTGACAACGTCTATGAGTTCCAGTGCTCAAAAAGACCACAGCAGTAATCTTGGCGCAACACATCCAATCAGCAGCAGTTTACTTGCAGGGTGCAACAGGAAACCCTCACATTTATCAGCTCTGCTCCCTCATCATTATATGTCACTGCACTCCATAGAAGCTAGTACTGTGTTAATTTATCAGCAAATTGAAAGCAGAATGAAAATGCAACTTCTATCTTCTTTTGAGTCATTTATTTCCTTCAGTGCTTTATTTTTCACCCTACATGATAAAATGCAAGAGTTTGTAACTTGAAATTCGGGAAAGTGAATGAAGGTAAATCCAGATGAAACTCATGTTTGGTAAAACTGTATAAGCTCTGTTCCTACAGTCAATCCAGTAGAGTGGGTACTTGGACCTGCAGAGTCCTGTTAACCACCTGAATATCTGCTCACCACAGACTGGAGGAATCTTCCAGCAACTCCCTGGGACATGGGCTCTGAATTAGTTTTTATTCTTATGATAAAAGAAGGTTATGTCCAGAGCAAACAGGCTTGTTTCTCCCCATGAAGTCTTCACTTGCAGAAGCCAATTGAAATGCAGTAAAGGTGTGAAATAGCACATATAAAATGTAATCCAAAACCAGTGAGATTTGCAGAGAAAGGGACCTGGTGTCTTCATGGATTCATTAGCCGTATCCCAGCACTCAGTCTATTGTATTTACTGGTTCATTGGCTCTGGCCTCAGGTTGGTACATATCAGCATATCTCCACAAAAGTAGAAGCCATATAGCTTCTGATCAAGTTTGTTTAATTAAATGGTTAAAATTTAAATGTGAAGATATTTAATCAGGTAGGTTCTGAAGCTGAGACAGAAAAGATAAACTACTTCAACAAAGTCAAAAGAATTATTACTTTCTGTATGAGAATTTTCAACTTGAGATCTCAATGTAGAGAAGGAAGAGGCGGTGGAGTTTCACCGATATGTGTCAGTGTGTAGCAGTGGTTTATTATCACACAAATAATACTGCATGAGAGCTCGGAGCCATGCAAAGGAAAGCATCTAGCTGAAAACGAAGGAGATGGCAGAGTGTAATCCACACGCACTATGTAAATAGCACATGGTTTACAAGCAGAGTCGAATAGGTCTGCTTGTTCTGTAAGGAACACAAGTGGTCAGGGTGCTGGTGTGCATCACAGATGAAAAACAACTGCCCTGGAGCCAATGTCCTTTACACTATGGTGGGTTAGAGTTAACACAAAGGGAAAGGTGTCAGCTGCAAAGCCAGCAGTACCTGCTTCTGCACATCAGGGCATTCGCTGGAAATCTTTTCTTCAAGAGAAGAGTGACTTGACCTTGCTTATGGGTCATATCCAAATCAAAGCACAGGCTAAGATGGCAAGTTCAGAACAAAAAGCGAAAGGAGAAGGGAGAGAGAAGCATGACTTCTCTTTAGTTATCCAAAAGCCAGAAATCAAAATTGTTGTTTGTGCTATCGTTAGGTAGCACTTAAGTTACAAGAAGACAGTAATATCTTTCCCTCTAGTTAGTCACCCCTTGCAAAGCCAAGTTATATATATATACATAGATAAAAATAGCATTTTAAAATGTTTGTGTAAAAGTCTGCTTCATAGACCAACATTCTAGAACATTTTTTAGATCTCTTTTCAAACACAAGGAAGAAATCTGCCAAGTCAGTTCCTTGTATCTCAGAGAATTATTGTGAGCTCTGGCTGGAGAACATGTGAAATGTGACAGGCCAACATTTGGTCCATTTGAGCATACTGTACTTGAAGGCATACCTGTGCAGGAAACAAAGATTAGAGTTCTGCTCTGCATCCTTTTTACCTAGGGGTCTCAAAAAATAAGAAAGAAGAAAAAAAAAAAAAAANNNNAAAAAAAAAAAGAAAGAAACAACTGTCAAGAACAAATCGTCAAAAACCCATCAAACTACTGAACCCAAATCATGCCTAAATAGTTTGCCTATGATGATAATATCAGAAAGATAAAACATGAATGGTTAAGTTCTTAAAATGTGGCTGTAGTAGGACAGTAACTATGCACAAAACAAAAGGTCCTTGTGATAATGTTGTGCTCCCAAATACAGATCATTGAGTCAATTAATGGTTACTTAAGTACTTGTCATCCAAAGAAGGGGCAGAGGAAACCGTCAACAGAACCAAAATCTTGTGACACCAGTTTGCATCCAGTTCCAAGTGCACATTTTATTTATTTTCAATCAGGATCAATCAGGAAACAAAATAATCAATGAAGTCGCAGTCATGAGTGGTATTTGGCCATCTGGGGGCCCCAGTATCTCTCGGCCTGCATTGGAGGCAAGGGAAAAAAAATTTTTTTCAAGAGCACGGAGGAGCTCCATATGGTTGAGATCAAAGGTGTTGCTGGGTGCATGGTTCTGCTTTATTGCCAGGCACTGCTGTTAATTAGAAAACAAGATCAGAGGCAGTATTAAAATCCAATTAAATTGATATGAACAGATTGCCAAGTGATGTTCACTAATGTATAATTGAGCACCATGCAAATTTCGGTGGCTGCCTTTTGTTTTTTCTCCCCTCACTCTGGAATGAATGATGAAGCTATGAAGTTTTTCCTCGTTGTAAAAGATAAACAAGTTAATGCACTGATCTAGGGGGTATTGCTTCCGTGATTGATGAAAATGAGAGTGGAATATTAACGTATGACTTTTGGGGGGCTTCTTTTATAATCTTATTTTGTTCTTCATTCTTTTATTATTGTTGTTGTTATTATTCTTGTTATGGTGGTATCCAAGTACATGCGCAGATCCTTCATCATTCCATCATTTCAGATACAGAGAAAGTTCTTTTGTAGCTGGAGGTTTGATTCAAACAATTACAAAACCATGAATATTTCAAGTGACAGGCCTGCTACTGTTGGAAATTAACTTTTTCCAAGAACTATATGGACTTTATACCGTATATCTTTGTTTAGAATCCGCAGCTTCTATTAAATTTAATTACTTCCCCGTGCAGCTTTATATTGAGGGCGACTTCAAAACGAGGGCAGCAGCTATTAAATTTAATTACTTTCCCCTGCGGCTTGCATAGTAAAGGTGCATGGTTAAGGTGCAGCTACTAAATGAGGGTAGCTTCTAAACAAAGATATACAACATTTATACCATATATATTTCTCCTTCCCTATCTATCTGTCTTTAACATATGTGCTCTGTGTGTGTGTACGTAATGCAGGTACATAGCTAAGTTAAATTATTAAATGCAAAAGGCTAACATTTAAGCTAATATCTGGAATACTTAAACTGCATCCCTGCTTCTTTCTCTCTTTGAATGGCTCACATGGTTCCACTCACAATGCACATAGAATTCAATGTTACCAGCTTTAATAAAGAACAAAATTCTGTGATGTAAAATTCATTAAAATGTTGCTGAAATTCTGAAGTCTCTAGGAAAAAAATCTATTTTTGTGTAGAATCTACCATAAGGAATAACTGTGAGCCCACAGATAAACAATAGCTGTCATCCTTGCAAACCTAATATATTAGTATCATTGTGTTTTATCTAATCTATCATTTGCTAACTGTGAAGATGCATTGATGTAAAAGCTGGTTTTAAAAAGGGATCAAAGTTAGCGCATAAAAGACCAATAAATCAAACAAGGCAATATCTGACATGGTGTTCGTGAGATATTTGTGGATCTTTCAGAAATTGTTTAAATGCTTTTAGAAGAAGAACACATTTAATCAAATAATGTTAGTTGTGCGTGTGAGCAGATCAGCTGAATTGCTGTTACATTTGTTCTTGCAGAGAGGTATGAAATTTTGTGTGTCCTACCTGTGCTCATCAGCGCAGGGACTACAATGTGAGCAACGTCGTGTGTGCAGGCAGAGGGAAAGGTAGGCAGCACCAAACAATTCAGGGTTTCACTCCTTCAATCCATTTTAGATAAACACCGTGGGACATTAAGCTGCCAATACAAACTCATCACACTGGGTCCTGAAAAAGAGGGAATTAATTGCAATGTACTCCCTGTCCACATAAGGCAGAGAGCAGTGGTAGGAATTTGTGTAGCATCTCTACCTTATAAGTTGAGAAAAACCCTTTGCAAAACTAATATAAAACTTCAAAAACTCCGTTACAGTGTAAGCAAGTGAAGAAGGTATGATGTACTGAATGCAGTTCCAAAATAATTTTAAAGAACCCGATACTACTCTGGCATTAATAGAACAGAAAAGGCATTAGGAACTTCAGGAATGTTTAGTGTTCTGTCTGAATGCTTTAAAACTTATCTTTATGGAAACAGAGGAGCTATATAGCTCACTATTTGAGCTTACCAAGTAAAAGTGTTCTATTACATCAAAAATTGGAATGATGATCAGAATAAAATTCTGCATGCAAACAGAGGTGTTATAAATGTTTTTATAGAAGCTTTAAAAAACTGAAATGGCCTTAAAAAAAAAGAAAAAGAGGGAGATTTTCTACTTTTTTTTCTTCCTTTTTCAAAAAAAGAAACTGAAGGAATATGACATGGAGCAATCAAAAGCATTTTTGTCAGCTTGGTATTAGTATTTTAGCAAACTGGCGATTTCTCTTTGTCCTTCCCTTCCCACTTTGTTTATTACTTTTTCCTGGTTGAAAAAGGTGAAGAGTGTGGAGAGAAATAAAGGAAAAAATGTGACAGGGAGGAATAAGCCATTGCTGTGAAAAATGCTTTTAAAACCTGTCATGCTTTTCCAAAAAATACAATACCAATTGCACCAAAAATTACTAAAGGAGCAAATAAGAAAAACGTTATGATGCATACTTAAGACCTTTGTATTTCTGCTTTATTATTTCAGAAACCTTCAGTAGAAACCATCTTGACATCTCATTGAAAAATATTGCTTTAACATTTCCTTGCCTGACAGAGAGTTTTGGTTAAGGTGCTAATAAGCCATGCTAGAGGATCCATAATTCATTCCTTGCCAAATGCCTAAGTTCAGTAGGAGGACTTTATTGATCAATGAATTTTGCAAATAACCACCAAGAGAGATGAACCCAGGTCCTGAACCAGAGCACATTATGTGCTTCCTCTTTATACATTATGAAATATGGCACGATGCAAAGAAAGCAAGAGTTTTGTCTAAGGGCACTTTTCCTCTATTCTATCCTTTGGGGAAAGACCTGATTAATTATCTATTGTCTTTTTATACAGCTTTTTGGGTCCTTGAATCCTCACTGTGATGTCAAAGAATTACTGTAATACAGAGAGAAGAGAAAAAGCATGAAGAGGAGGAGTAATTAGAAGAGGAAAGACAATGAAACATGTTACTCAAGAAAAGTGATCATCAATTTACCCACAGTTATATTAATGTGGTGCCTGAGACACCAAATTTCCCTCCAAGACTTACAGAAGGAGATGACAGCTATTACAGATTAGTGATGCTCTTGCAACAAGTCTATACTACTGGTTGTAATTTAGCCATAGTGGTGCTGTGGTCACAGAGGTTAACCCAGTTAACTCATTTCAAATTAGCTGAGTCTTTCTGCATAGCATGGCACTGAGCAATGAAGACTAGAAGAGCATTTCTCCATCTGAAAACACATACAAATGTGAACCTTTTGAAGGACACCACTGAATTTTATTAATGATGAGGGAAACATGAGCTAAGGACATCACACATCCAGCTGAGGTAAAGTAAAAGTAAAATTTGCAATGATAACTTCTCTAATTCTTTGTAATAGCTACCATCTAGAAAATAGGATTTATTATGTCACCACAATATATGTTTCCAAGCTTGATGAAATAAATGCCTATATGTTGACCTCAGTGTGCTCTGAATGTTCTTCCATTTCCAAAGGGTAGCAATATTTGTTTTCTAACTGTGCAAAGGTACTGGCATTGATCTCAGTATTTTTCTTCTCACAAAGTAGACCAATAAGATCCAGGGTAATAATTTGCTCTGCTGTATGTTCTTCCATCTCTAGGGCCAAACATGGAGAGTATGTTTAAAAGACTCCACAGTGGAAACTAAGTTCACTTCTTCATAACTAGTCGACATGGCAATTGGTGCAGGTACAATGGACAAGCTCTTTTTCACTTTCTTAGTACAAGTGTTTCCCTTTGAACTTTATGCTTCATTATCACCAAGCTTTATGTATTGGATGACAAAGATAATTTAATACCACTCTGTCAGTAGCTTTAATGCGAAGTTTGCCTTTAACAGAAAGCTAACTGCTGATCTTCAGACACAAAGCCCAGGAATCTATCAGCAGAGTTCAAAATTAGCTGAGATGTCATGGCCTGAGGCCACCCTGGTAACTAATGACAATTTTACAATCATTAGTTTTTGCCTGATGGGTCAGTAGTAAGTGGGACCATGATCATGACCCAAATCTAAGAAAAAGGCCTCCAGGCCCAGCTTTTTGTCAGATTATGGCTTTACTTACCTAAGCTGGATTTATCTTATTACAGTGTGTAAGCTGTGGTAAGCTTGATAGAGACAGGATGGAAGAAAAGAAATCAACCTAACCTTAGCAGGGTATTAATCACAGGCAAAAGGTTGGGAGAAAGGATCTGGGGTATAAATCAGCACCATCCCTTCTGGTCACTACTTGATGAACCACAGATTTGAATCCAATTTTGCCCTATCATATTCATTTGGAAATTGGAAAACACAGTAAATAAGAAAAAGGATTTCTATTTCAAAAATAAGTTTCCCAGTTGAACACTTTGGTTTATATATTTTCCTAATAGCGTGGGTTTAAGATGTTTACAGAGAAAACAAACTCCTCCAAATAAAAAATAGTTCCAGTCCTTACTTCTGGGATGATTTTTAATATTTCAACTAATGGCTACATAATGTGAAAACTTCTGGGGGAAAAAAATGACACCTTGCTTTCATTTGCCAACTGCTTTTCAATTACAAGAAACCAAGAGTTATGGTAGTGGGAAAATTTCAATGCTGAATAATTTCAGTGAAAGCAAAACCAATATTTTTGTTGTATGTTATAAGGTGTTGCAGGACAGAAACAAATTTCCCAAACATCTCTAAATCTCAGAAATTAACACAAAAGAGCATGAGCCCTTGGATAACAGTTTCTTCTCTGCATAGAAAGGAAAAACATCACGTTTCAGAGATGTTCAGAGCTTGTTTTCAGAGTGTTAGTGTTGCAACCTCCCTTATTCATGTTTCAGCTAAGCCGAGTAACCTTTTTTGACTAACACTTCTCTTAGCAAGTCCCAGGATCCGGGAGGAGGGACAGGCTGACTACTGGAAATAGAGGTGATTGGCAAGAAACTGACTCCCAAATGATGCATGTAAGAAAGAAGGTAATAGAGAAAGGGAAGGTTGATCAATCTGCATAGGAAATATGACCTAAACAGTGCCAGTACAGGAAAGGGGAGGTGGTTATGTTGTATGTTTGTCTACCAGGAAAACACAGGCACAGGTTACTTGTAAGTAGAGAGAAATGGTGGAAAGCCTGGATGTGTGGACAGCGTGGGCTTGCAGCACAGAAAGCTAACCATATCCTAGGTTGCATAAAAATCAGCATGGCCAGCAGGACAAGGGAGGTGATTCTGCCCCTCTACTCTGTTCTGCTCTGGTGAGATTCCAACTGGAGTATTGTGTCCAGCTTTGAGGCCCCCAACATAAGAAGAACATGGGCCTGTTGGAGTGGGTTCAGCAGAGGGCCACAAAGATGATGAGAGGGCTGGAGAACCTCTCCTGTGAGGAGAGGCTGATAGAGTCTGGGTTATTCAGCCTGGAGAAAAGAAAGCTCTGGGGAGACCTTATTGCAGCCTTTCTGTACTGAAAGGGGGCTTATAAGAAAGATGGGAACAAACTTTTTAGCAGGGCCTGTTGCAATAGGACAAGGGATAGTGGTTTTAAACTGAAAGAGGGTAGATTTAGACTAGACATAAGGAATATATTTCTTACACTGAGGGTGGTGAAACACTGGAATAGGCTGCCCAGAGAGGTGGTGGATGACCCATCCCTGAAGCATTGAAGACCAGGCTGGATGGGGCTCAGAGCAACCTGATCTAGCTGAAGATGTCCCTGATTATTGCGGGGGTGTTGGACTAGATGACATCTAAAGGTCCCTTCCAACCCAAACGATTTTGTGATTCTGTGATCTATAATTATTTTCCAGATGCAACAAAACCAGCTTTGGTAAGAGGACAAAACTGTTTTGTTAGTATATCCAGACAAATAGAAACATAATTCTGATCATCATGATACAATAGAAATGGTATTGTGTCCCTTCTGTGTGAGATTGCATTCTTTTTGATTAAATACATTTGTAATGAGACAGTTAAAAAGATTTCTGACTTGACAAAGCCTAATGGTATTGTTCATTTGAATTTTGTCCTCATTTGGGTGCTACGTATTGTTCAAAACTGTGAAACAAGAGCCCCTTCCAACTGAATGGCCCCACAATAAATGTCTCCACCAAGCCAATTGTCAGGAAGAAGGCAATGGACATTGGGGCAGCAGCTGAAACCCAAAGTCCTTCTCTTGCCAGAGTGACACCTGATGGCAGCACATTCATGGGAAGGAAGATAAGCAAGGCTGGAGACACTTCTTTTCCAGAAGGTGGACTGATCACAGAACACCAAAGAGCTGTTACTGCGTCAGCCACAGAGCAACAGCACATGGGCTGCTGAAGTTAAGACAACTCTGGCCCCATATTTGGAACTTTCCTACTAGAAGTAGGAAACAGGTCAACAAATCACTGATTCATTAAAATTATCACCTCTTAGAAGTCCTGGTGCTGTAATATCCATTCCTAGACTTTGGTTTGATCTCCTGGAACTTGCTTGGGTCTAAAAACCAGTGAAAATTTATTTTTGTCACTCACAGAGTAGCTAGGACTGTGAACCCACACAGGAGTGGGTTTATTGAGAAAGAAGTTGCCATTCAAAAGTTGAACTGTGGTTCAACTATTTTGGAGATAACACAGTGCTTTTCTTCGTAGTGAATATGGTTGATGGCTATTTCAATGAAATCAAAGATTTATCTAAATGGTCATACACTTTCTGATATCTGTGGGATGAAGTGATGAAAGAACAAGGATGTTATGTGAGAGAGGTGGAAAGTGTTCTGATACATTTTTTCAAATTAATTCTGTGGCATGAATGAGAATTACTCAGCTGGACTAGAACATTTTCAGTGTTCAAATGAGCACAGTGACTAATGCTGAAATCCAAGCGAGGCACCTCTTACTTACACAACCTACCCACACATTTAGTTAGGTTCAGAAACGCCAGCCTGATCTTAGTGGCCTGATCTCAGATCCACTTACCTACTCCCAGCCTTGGAAGGCGGGGCGATTTTGGTAGCTGCTGACTAAATAAACCATGTGGGTGTATGTCTTCCAGATGGTACTAGTCCTCCTAAACTAATGAGAGCTTGGCAATCACGAGAGGGACAGGAACAGGGGAGGGGTGGCTAACCTCAAATGGGAAGGCAGCACTCAGCAGTGGATTCTATGGGAAAGAAACCCAGTTACCAAAGACAGACTTTCTGCAATTTTTGCTTCTTAATGGGATTAAGTAATTTGGTTTGTTTAGAAAAAAAATTACTGAATCAACACGTCTTTTTGCAAATGATGCAGCTCTTTTAAAAAGAAAGACAGTCTGCTGTTGTTGTCAATCTCCACTAGTTTTGCTAAAAGGCAAAAGCTGAAAGAAGACAGAGCACAGTTTTCACTAGTGCTAACCACCAATTTGACTGCTACATAGAAGCTGTACCAATGAGCCTTCCTGACATCTGAACAGTCCCCTTTCCTGGACACTTTCTCTCATTCTGTGTCTGGGAGGATGGGTTTGAGCTTATGAAATCCATCTACCTGGTGATAAACCTGCCCTGATTTCTTGGATGTCTGAAGAGGATAAATGTTCAAATCCCATTTGTTCACAGTAGCTTTTAGGTTTCTTTGAAGACCCCAGACTTACTCCCTTGTCAAAGCAGACCTGGAGGTATGAGTCAACAGCCATTGATGGCAGCAGAGAGGTTCTCATCAATTTCATTGCAGGCTTGCCCAGACTCTCATTAACCAATTAAATGGCCTTCCTAACAAGAGTTAAAAAAAAAAAAAAAACCACCAACAAAAAAAACACCAACAAAAAAAACACCAACAAAAAAAAACCCCAAACTTAGCTGTTTCAGAAATACCTAGAAAATGAAGATGAACAAATTACCACAGGAAGAGGGGTGGTAATCAGTGATAGGGAAATCTTCTTTGAAGATGCTTGAAAGTTTTTTTTTTCCAAACATTTTTTTTAGCAGCCGCTTGAGAAATTATTGACTTTTTTACATAATTCTGAATTCTGCTCTTGTATTGTTTATCCCTCCAGTTATCTGCTTTCGAATATGGATGAATATACTGATTGAAAATTAAATATAAATATCCATGTGCTTTATATATTTAGTAACAAACACATACACACATATGTACAGTGTATTTGCATTGTTGCCTGGGAACAAAATGCCTATTTTTAGTTATTATCAGGTGATTTTAATTTACAAGAACTACCTCGCCTCCCAGCATTTTAAAGAGCATACACAGAGGCACTTGCATGATTCTAACATTTGATGTATCATTAAATATGCCTTCTCACATTTGGCACATAAACCCTGATAAAGTTTCACCTTTTAACGAAATAAATGACTCAATTAACAAGATGAAAAACAGCAGTGTGGTGGCAGACCCTCTTGGTGGCAAAAAAAAAAGGATAAAAAAGAATTATCTCAGCAGGGTGTTAATACAAGGAGCGCCACAACACACAGCGGGCACCTGGTTTGACTGACAGCCACCCAGCAAAGCTGACAGATTTGTCAGCTTGCTGACCGCTGGCTTGAGTCTCTCGCACCACCCTAGGAATAAATTGTTGCTCAGGAATGGCTGGGCAAGCACTCACTTGTCTCTGTTAATCTAATTGAATTTTTTTAAGTTGTTTTCGTTTTTATCTGCCCCTGTGTGGAAACGTTCGTTCCTGGAGCAGCAAATTTCAGCACCCTTAGATGACTAACTTCTTCACAGTGCTGCAGTCTTTTGAAGGAAGGCACAGATACAGACACAGGGCCAAATCTCTCGGCTCCCAGGGCTTGAATGGATGTAACTAAGGTGCAATTTGACCTACCATGAAGGAAAATTGCCTTTTTTAATGGGACTGGAAGTTAGGACATCTGTATTCAAGGCCCTGTTTCTCCATAAAGTCCCAGCTGAGAGAGAGCACTGTTCATGCATGATGTATTCTATATGACCAGAAATCAAGCGGAAAGGAAAGTTAGAAAATTGTTACCCCTTTCCTTGAAGTGGACATTAGCCTTCATGTGAACATCTGCTGTGTTGTTCAATCGAAAATTAAGAGAACGATACGGACGTATATGGCGAAAACTGGGGATTTGACTGAAAGGTAGTTTGGTACTGTCAGGTATGGAACAGTCCACCAATCAACTGAAAATCTGACGAAGCAAAGGTAGCCTTATTTAAAGAAGAGATGATCAGGAATTGCATAAAATCAATCTGTTGGATATCACTGTTTCTGAAGTTAGTACATATAAAATCATCACCTCTATTATGTAAACAGGCATGTGCCTACATGCACGACATCTTTATAATTGCATGCTGTGTCTCTCTATGCACTGCATACCATTAAGCACCCAGAATACATCTAATCAGTCTAGATCTAGGAACTACCATTTGCAAAGTTTTTTTAAAGTATGACATATAAAACTAAGTATGTTCTGGGTTGACGCAATGCTGATCTCCCGAATGCTACCAAAAAAGGCCAGGTTGCTTCTAATAAATCTTTTGAGATATTATATAGAAGACTTAATGTTGGATCTGCTCTGAGGCACTAATTTCTGACTCAAGGAAGATGCAACTAAAATAACTTGCTGATAGTTTTCACTCGTGTAAGACAGTTCTGCTTCTATCTATGTATCATAGAAGCATTAAAACTCCGGTGCTCAAAAGCCTCATTTCAAATGACAACGCTCCTACTCACATGACAAAATCCCAAGATTCGCTCTTCAGTTCCTGTGAATGAAGAATACCTATTTTCAATCTGAGCATTTCATATTACCATAGCACAAAAATGTATTTGTAATATTTCCCAAGAATGGGCAAGTCCAGCACTCAATTAACTCAAGACAAATAGTGTCATGCCATTATCTCAGTTACTCAGGACTCCATGCTGGTTTTCATTGTGGCTCTCTGTTGTGATTTTTAAGAAAATATCGCTTTACCTTTCCTCTGCTTACTGTGGTGAAGTTCAGCTTTCTCTAATGGAATCATCCTCATGAAATCAATAGGGTTGTTTGCTGAATCAGATGTTATTAAAATGGAGTATACACATACGAGTCTGACCTTCAGCTAAAAACTTTCATGATAGTTAGAGAGGTGATTATTTCTAATATAGATCAGTATTTGTACTGCAAGCTGTCAAGAAATGTCAGGATAAATAAAGGTAGACATTATTTTCCTGTCTATTAAAAAATTTTGGAAAAAAAGGAAAAAAAATGTCTTTTATATCCTGAAGTAAATGGGTTTGTATTTGCTTAGCATTCCTATTTAACTGACATCTTTGGAATAGATCCATCAACAAAGCACATGAATAGAGAGTCTGGGAATATTTCCTTAATTTCCAGTACACCTTCAAAATATATATAGTGATGTGTGGAAGGAATGAAATTCGATGGGTCTTTCTCAGGACCATTTGACAGTAGTACTGAAAATAAACAGGAATTATGTGAAATATGGACAAAAACTAGGTAGGTCTAGTACTAGAAATAGCTAGTTTCCAGCATTTATCTAGAAAATCATTCAGCTCTAGACCTTTTGAATATCTCTTACCATGCCTCAGACTGGATGATATTGAGAGGAATAACCATTTTGCTTTACTACAGTTATCTCCCTTTTCCTCTTTTTTATTTTAATTTATTTTTATGATTTCCATCTTCAGAGAGAGAAAGAGTGATAAAAATGGACATTTTTAAAGAGACTGCAGTTCTCTTCCAGGAGAACAGAGCAGTACAAGTTCTAACTACTAAAATATCAGAGTTTTACGTTGATCTTCATGTGACTTTTGTGATTTTTAACAGACAGATATGCTAGCTTTCCCTGCTTATCTGTACAAGCCCTTTCTTCCCTTTTTAATAGCTCTGGACAACGTCTGGGGGTAAATGAAGCAGCACATCGATAATCCAGTCCAGGAACTCACTTAGTACCCTTAGAGTTTGGGATAGTTCCTCTTTTACCATAAAGCAGAAAGTGTTATTACACAGGACATGCAGGCACACCAAAATTTTGTGCTGCACAGAAATCTTTTCCAAGAAGAAAACATCTTCCTATGCAAATACTTCCCTTCTCAATTCTATTTGCTCTATAGCAGATTTGGTACTAGGTGAAAACATCAAGTTCCTTCAGGTTTATAACACAGCGTTCACAATTAAATGAAGTAACTGGCAATTGCAGTCTAGGACAGCTAAGTGTTCTGCAGGCACTGCAGAGAATTCAGCACTGAGTTTCCTGAGAAATGCTGTACCTTAAAGCACAGGGGTCCATCAAAAACGGTGCATATCAAAAGTGCTGTAGTTAGGAGTTATAAATAAATATCATTGATGTTTATCATGTGCTCTTAATAGGACAGGTTGTCCAAAGCACTACCCATCCTGACCTTGAACGCCTCCAGGGATAGGGCCTTCATAACTTCTCTGGGCAACTTGTTCCAGTGTTTCACTACCCACACAGTGCAAATTTTCTTCCTGATATCTAATCTAAACCTACTCTCTTCCAGTCTGAAGCCATTACCCCTCATTCTCTAACTACATGCCCTTGTAAAAAGTTGTTCTCCAGTCTTCTTGTAGCCCCCTTTAAGTGCTGAAAGGCCACTATAAGGTCTCCCCAGAGCCTTCCCTTCTCCAGGCTAAACAATCCCAACTCTCACAGACTGTCTTCATAGCAGAGGTGCTCCATCCCTCTAATCATTTTCATGGCCCTCCTCTGGACCAGCTCCAACAGGTCCATGTCCTTCCTGAGCTGAGGACTCCAAAGCTGGACACAGTACTGCAGGTGGGGTCTCACAAGAGCAGAGGGGCAGAATATGATCTTATTCAGATTTTCACATACATGTTCAAGTAAATTAAGAAAAAATATGCAAGTTATTGTGAGTATTCCTATCCAGAAAGGTTTTACTCCATACTGAAAAGACGATGTATGTAACAACATAAGTTGCATAAGTCTTGGGTTCATAACAATCAATGGAAAAAGTCTTACTGAATTTATTAAGGTGCAGCATGCCTTGCACTCATGTAACTCCCAATACTCCTATGTAAAAGTTCATTAATGTCTAGCTCACCTGTCCAAATATGAACACAAATATTAGGCTTAATTCATCACTGAGTTACTGATATTATAGTTACACATGGAATAGTTTTACATGAAGATAATTACTCTCTTCAAAAAATATGAACTATCTCAAAACAAAAGATGCTATGTTCAGCCTCTATCTATCTCTGTACTTCTATCTATAACAGAATTCAGATCTCTGTAGATGACTTGCTAGCAAGTACAATTTCATTCATGTAAGGAGAGTTGTGCCTGATTTCTTCAGGAAGAAATTGAAGAGGCAATAGAAATATATTTCATACATGTTCTTCCTTAGTTTGATGGAGTCCTAAAAAGGCAGTTTGGTATTTTCCCACACTGCAATACATCTTATTTTCAGGAATATAATCACGATGATCCATTTACAATATGGAACCAAGAGCAAGGGACACATGGATCACCACAAACAGATAAGGCAGATCAGATGTGCAACGTCCAGTGAATAACACTTGCAGAGACCTTTATGCAACAAATGCACAAAAGGAAAAATGAAACACAAAACTTTCCAAGAATTTGTGATCCACTTAAAGAAATTCAGCCTGCACAAAAAGGGTAAATTCAATGCGAAAACTGCTGTCATTGATTTCCCAAGCTGTACTGGTATTCACTGAAGTGTTATCTTATGATATAACTCAAAATTCTCTGATTTTTTGTTCTGCAGAAATTTGGTTGAAACCTCTGTGTATAAGAAATACAACGTTCATCCGTCTTTATAAGAATCAGAACCATGTTCAGGAATCACACATTGTTTTTCAATTTTGTATGCAGGCAAAAAGAAACATGAAACAGAATTCAGCACATGGATGAATAAACCCGTAATTTATTAGATCGTTTTTGCTCTGATCAAGGGAATACCTCAAAGAAAAGAGGTCAGAAGGACTAGTACTGTTAATATGCAATTGATGAAATCCTCAAACACATATTGATCCACTTTTTATTACATTTTTAAACCCCTGACTGTGAATATTTCCCAATAAGACAATAACTATAGCAAATATAATTTGCTGTTCTTAATCACAGTAGATGTTCTTTCGCCTCTAAAGATCATCACACAGAAGATATTTACATCCAATACACAATGTGAATTTGCCATAGATTGCATTTCACACACTGCCCTTTTTTTCACATTCATTTCTTCAAGCATATCATCTCTATATTTGACGCTATCTGTGCTAACATATTTTAGTCACACACAGAAACCCCAAACAAACTTTCCTGACAATATAAATTGTTACCACAAAATAGCATAATAACGCGTTAGACCTCTACCCCCTAAAAAACCTTCACTGCCTTATTCATTACTTAAAGAAAAAGAAAAAGCCAAGTTAACTGTCAGGAGTGTTTTTTTTCTCAGAGCTGTAGAATTTCACAAGGAATTCAGTCTACAGGGAAAATTGGGGATAGCTGGTCGCCCAGACAGGCCTGCCCGGGGAAAGTCTTTCTGCTGTTTGTGTTTGACACAGCTTGAGGCGAAGCAGGTTGTATAGGCCTTGACCCAGCAAGGTCATCATTTTGTGAGCAATTCTGAGGCCTGACATCTGCTGCCTGGCTTTGAGTAAAAACCAGACCCCCTTAGCCAAAACACAGGCCTGTGTAAAATAATCCCTCAGCAAGGATCCTAGACTTCAGTGAAAAGGCTAAATGGCCCTCTTTTTGTCTGGGTGTCCAGGCTTTTTAGTCCTTCCTCGTCACGTAGCAGAGAGTGCAGAACAAAACCATTCCCAGCATGCAGATAAAGGCCATATTCTCACAACTCCATGCCGTAACTTCTTCACCTCGTGGAAGACTCCCATGTATGCTCCAAGTGAGTGGCTTTGCAAACAAAAAAGGGACAGACATGCAGCAGCGCAAGAGAGACACACTCGTCTTCTAAAAATATATTCAAAATGGTGCCTTTTGCTTCACAGGTTTTGGGAGGAAAAAAACCAACTCTGTTCCAAATAAAGCACATGATATCCGTGTGCTATTTAAAAATTATTAAGACTATGTACAAGAATTGGGAGACCTGATTCTCGGGATTTATGTTTCTTCTTGTGGGACAGGAACTCAGAAAAAAAGTGGTGACCCACATAGAGGTGGCTTTAAGCCTTGGTTGTCGCTTAGTATCGAATTATATTGAAAGTCTTTCAGTCATTCTGGCATTAGAAAGAGATTGATGGAGGACATCTTAGAATAAGATCAAAATCAATCATGAATAAATTTAGACAAAAATTAGGTAAATTTCTAAATCTCCAAATGCATAAAGCTCTGTAACAGTTTTCCAGACAAAAATGTATTGTTTCAGACTGACATTGGTTACCTTATGGAAAGGATTATGTAGCTACCTGAGAGAAAACTCTAGGATAAAAAATTAAAGCTCATTATGTGAATTCTTGGATTAGATGATGTCATGGCATATCAAGGGGAGTTGTATTGCATTCACACTATATTACTAATTACAAATTTCAATATTCCTGGTGGTTGCCTTGGGTCAGTTGGATCCTAAATGTTCAGGTGTTTCATTGATCTGCCATGTAGAGCCGCACACTACTTGTGTAACAGATCCAGAACATTGCAGAGACCCAGGTCCTAACAATGTTCCAGGGTTATCCCACTGTCTACCTTAGAAAATCATAGATGTGAATGTTGGTCTGTATTAAAGACCCTTAAATTCATTACGAAATATTGAAATGCACTTGATTGATCAACGTCTGACGAATTAATGACACATGGACCATTCTGAACTACACTCCTATGAGTTGCAGATATCCCAGGCTATTCCCCTTGTCCTATGTCTATAAGAAATTGGGGATATGGGACACAATATGGGCAACTTGGAGCTGCAATAATTGAATCAAAGAAAGGGGAGAGTTAAGTCCCTGAGTTAATGGAATACAAAATTTTTTAAAAAAAAGCCCCCACCCCACCCCCCCAAAAAAACAAACAAACAAACAAAAAACACCTGTCAGATGAAGCTGACCATCATCCCAAGGTAAACTAAAAAAATTCTGTATAAAGGAAACAGTGTACTTGTGAAAACTGCTACCATAAAGCAGTCCTCACCAGTCCAGTAATGTAAATACCAGCATCAGAAGTAGATTTTCAGATAAGAAGATGCATATAATAAAATTATACATGTGAAAAATACACTCCAGGGAGGTTTTTTCCTTGACTTCTGCTAATTCTGGGCTCTCAGCAGAGCTTTGCTTGAGGAAAGACTAAAGGGCAAATTAAAGAGGTGTATGTCACAAAAGAGCCTATCACAGAAAAGACAATGTATTAAGCTAAAGAGGAATGAACATTTAAAGAGTAAAAAGAGAGAGAACAAGAAAAGAAAAATAGAGACCACCCATAGAATGATGGAAACCTTCATAAAATCAGAATTTCTTTAGTTGGCCTATTATTCTGAGCAAGGAATACCTGCGTTCAGATAGTAATACTTAGTTTTACTCAGACACTTTAAGACTAGGCAAATATGCTCATCAGAACATCTAGGGCCAAAGATTTCTTGAGAATTGCCTAGGAGATTCTAGGTAATAATCCAGTATTTCTGGAACTGTTATCCAGAACTATTGTTCTGGACTATTGTATTGATAGTACAGTATCTATAACTTGGAATACCCTGGATGCACACAGCTCTTCACCTTCCAGCACATCATGGTCTGTCCTTTTGTCTTCTTCTCCCCTGGCAGAAAAATTCAACCTGCCCTCTTATTTTGCTAGCACAGGATATATTGGATCCTCCCTACTGCAAAATCAGACCCAAACAAGGGTCTCAATATTTTTATTCTGTATCCATAAATACTGTAAATTTTTATTGGGAACTGTAAAATCTTTAGCCAATGTCTATTGGTCTTTGGTAAAGGCACAGTGGAATCAGATTAACAAGATAAAAATTGATAACCAGGGTTCCTTTGGAGAAACCAAGACAATCCTAATAGAAGTTGGTGTGTAAATACATTGACCACATTGTTGAGTTGTATACTGGGCTGTAGAACTGGTTTTGAACTGCTTGTGTGTGGGGTTTATCTCCTCAAGAAAATCTGCATTTCATAGAAATTACTTAATGCTTCCTATAAGCAGGCACCTGCAGGTAAGTGAAGATAACATCCTTATGAGCCCTTGCTCTCACCAAACGGTTGCCATCTGATGTTTACATCCAGTGCTGTGGGTAGGTATCCTGCACTCTATTACTTAAAATCCTAATGTAGCATGGGATTCTGCACTTCATGCACACAAGGATATGCTCAGAAGTACAACCACTCTGTATCTGTACAACAGACTTTGAAAAGGGTGTAATTCCTTTCTTATTATGCCACAGACACTGCCTCTTCAAAGTTGTTGGTTTCACTTTAAAACACAGTGAGTTCATTATGAATAAATTCATTCTCTGTATCATGATGCTAGCTAGGCAGGAACACTTCTTAAAAAAAATAAAAATCTGCCAAAATTTTGTTTTGAATCTGTAGACTAGTACATATGCAAGCAGCACAAACAGCTCTACTTACGATATTTAAAATTAAAGGACAAGTGACATTTCAATTCATAAAATCTGGAAGTTTGATTGCACTTGAGAGAAGGTAAAAGAGTGTTCCTAGACAGTATATTTGACTTAGTTGTTGGAGTTTGGTTAGGAATATAAGGGACTGATGTGATTGGCCTCAATCCCACTATCTGAGATAGAGATATAGAGGGATCAAAGAAATGCAGCTGCCATCTACCACTTGTTTTCCCTGCCAGGCCAGGAAAGTGTGATAGCAGAACAAACCAAAAATTGTTCTTCTCGACATGACAAGTTCCCTAAAATCAGGATATGCAGCAGTGTGCCTAAGAGGAAAGAGATAGAAGAGGGATGCCCGGTCTGGCAGAGAATGTTTTCTGAGGATAATGTCTTCCATCCATTAACACCCTCAACTGCCTGTTTGTCTGCCTGTTTGTTTCCCCGGTCTCCCTGGTAGGTTAGATAGGCTGACACTAGTGTAACTCTTTTTCTTCTGCTCCCTAGAAAATCTGTTCTCTACAAGTTCCTGGGTGACTTCTTCTTATTCAACCAAGTTATAAATTTATGGATCTGCATTGCAAGAAGGGTATTTTCACTACTTAAATGGTAAACAAGAACACAGGTTCACTATGCAAGTATTGAACCCTTCTATCTATGTTTCAGATGTTATCTGATATAGCTGCAGATATTTTCACATTATTTTGTGGTATTGAGGCTCTTCTGACTTACTAGTGCTGTATATGTTGCCTGTCTTTCTTGGCAGTTGCTGTAATGTATTTTTTACTAGTTTTTTAAAAAAGTTGAAGTTCTTATCATGTGCTTTTCTTAGATTTGTATCAATAAAAAATCTTGCTAAGGTTTTTATCAAAAAAAAAAAAAAAAGTGCCCTGAAAAGACTTTTATTTTAAAAAAAATCCTCTTCTAAAGATTTGTGCTGTTAATAATTATGCACTGATTAATTGCATTAATTTCCTGGATGATCAAAGTATGATAGGTACTTTATAATGCAGCTACAGAATGATGGCTCTCAACAACCACATGATGTAATACGCTTTCTTAAGTCTGGCCCAGCTGGCATAGAGAAGGAAAAGAGGACAGAAGAGAACAGATAGGATGTTTTCTAGAGCTGTTCTGATGCAGAATCTGAGGCATGGCTTGATAACAAAAAAGAGGGAAGGTATCACTGGTAAGTAATTAGACACTGTGCGGGCAGCTCCTTTACAGTAGGTATACTCAGTGGTTGTAGTCACTCATTCTCAGGATCCCCAAGAAAGGTACAATTTTGAAAGAGAAATAGTGATATTTGGAAATGATACTATCTCACTTCCATGTAAGATGTCCATATTTATCATTGGTAATAAATGTTCAGTCTGTATTGCAGAGCCACTGTAAGTGCTATGAGTCTTACCGGTCTTTTCTGGCATCCTGAGCATTTCCAGGAAGCAAAGGATTGTAACAGTGGGAATCGCAACCTGGGCAACTGGATCAATCTGTAGAGCCCCAGCTGGATTGTTACACATCAAACAACTTCCTGTTGTCAAGCACATCTTCCTGAAAAAAAGGTTATTTTTGTTCATTTACTGGAATCCTCCTGCCCATTACCATCACACTGGCGTCAAGTCTGCAGTGGCATTCCCATCCTGAAATCCTGTCAAAATTGCTGTAGCAAGGCAAAATCGTCACATCAATAGGAGAACTCCACCTTTCTCCTTTCCGTTCTTATAAGCCATCCTTGAACCTTGATCTTGCACAGTCACTCCCCCAGTCATTGCTATAGTCAGTGCTGTTGATGAGTTGAAGTATCCCAGGGACAGATGTGATCCACAGCCTACTTTGGACACCAAAGTGTGCTGCATGGTGGAGGAGCACGTGAGGTATCTTTGACAGACACTCCAGACATGCAAAGAAGCTGAACCTGTCTGTGCTAGCACAGAGAGCTATCATCCAGTTACCCTGACTTCAGGCTAGAAAAAGGTATTTCAGTACACAGATTGGACATTTGGGGTTAGAGCAAAGCCATGTGGGAAAGCATCATATCAGACAGCAATGCGCTACATTCTTCTTTGGAAGAAAAATTAGTTCCTGTTTTTACAAGAATGAAAATTCCACGAAAATGTTGACAATGACGTCCTCATAATAGATGGGGTCTTTTAGATGTGGATCTTTTAATAATGATGTAAACTGGTATGAATTGCACGTATAGACAAAATCTTGATGTCACAAAATATGTGTATAAAAAGACGATGGAGGGAAGCAGTCGTATTGCAAGACGCATCTCAATTTTAAACCAAAATAAATGTGTTTGAACAGTTTTTCCTAGTCTGCCAAGGAGTTCCAGACCCTAAAGGTATTTGAGCCTGTTCCTTTTCTCCTTAGGTACAATCACTAATCTCTCTCACTACTTTTTTTCAAAGATGCAACCTACTTACCTACCACATAAAATGCAGAAACTCATATTATCATGGTTCAGCTTTAGAGATTTACATTAGAATCAGTGAACCTTATTTTAGCACAATATATATGGTGAGCAATACAGTGAGAGAAGACCGGGTTTATTCCCCAGATAAGTCATTTATTTCTTTCCTCAAAGAAAAATCCAATATCCTGAGATCAGACGCATATTGAAGCTTCGGTGGAAGGGGGAAAAAAAAAAAAAAAAAAAAAAAAAAAAAAAAGACAGGTTGAATTAACGTGTTCAAATTGGACCCTTACTATCTGTATTCTCTGCAGAGCTGACTCTGTACATATTGTTTACTGTATACCTTGTGTGAGACTGGCTTAAACATTTTCCTTGAAGAGGTACATGGCCTGAACTTATTTACCTGGCAAATAATTTATGAAACCTTGTATTTCTTTTCATGTAGAAGTTTTATTGTGATATTGTGGATGCATTTGTCAACTATGAATTTCAGAGGTTCATGCCATGAAACAGATGTAAATATATACAGAAAGTCTGTATATGATCAATAAACTGTTTAGGAAATTGGTAGACATTACAGAGTTGTTCTACTTTTTAATCAATGACATCAAAGATTATTATAATCATTTTATCACAAGGAGATCAGGGAGGAGATTTTAAATGGTCAAAATGTTCTTTCTAACTGGTCTTTTTTTTTTGCTCTGCCAACTATCTGCCAAAATCTGGACTTACTCAGTTTTTTAACCTTTGGGCAAAATGCAGGGATAGAAAAACTCATATTTAAGTAAGCGTGAGACAAAGGAGCTATTACTATATTTTTCAGTCAGTTCTAAATCCATGTTTCCAAGTCCCATGATGATCAGCAGCTTTCCCATGCCCATGGCTTCCATCCCCTCTCCATACCCCTCTCGGCTTGTTACAGTTTACACACCCTCTACTGATTTCCTTCTGAAGTACTTAAACAACTACTACCACTGAGCACCTCAGGGCTTTTGTGGAATCTCACCCAAAGTGATTACTCCATGGCATGGGCTCTCTCTGACTCAATCAAGCATGAAACCCAGACTTGGGGTCCACAAAATCGTCTCTTATGTGTCAAATTCTGGTGAATTATTCAAACTTGAGATTAATCTACTGCCCTGATTTAATTCAGGATGTTTGGGGGCAAAAAAAAGAGGAAATATATTTTGTCTTTATCTTGCATATAATATGTTTGGCAAAATACAGGAATCATTCAGTGGTGGTATACTAACAAATATGCCAGTCTTCTGGCCGTGGCCAAGACCTCTAGTCTGTTAAAGTGCTGACAAAAAGATGTCCCATATGTCACATTATCTACAATCTCACTTAGAGGTAAAAGACAACAAATTGATGTGTGCAGCTGCCTAGAGATTGTGGAGATAATGCAGTCCTATGTGGTCAGTACAATACACAGTGGCCTCCGCAGCTCAGCCACTGCTGTATTTATTTTTTTTTTTGAAGGGAGGAGGTCAGTCACAGGCCTTGGAGCAGAGTGGATGGGAAGGAGGTCACCTACCCAGAGGTATGGCAGTGAGGTCTGCACCACACAAGGACACACGAAAATGCAAGTTGAAATCCTGACTTTAACCTTCAAAAAAATTGTTTCTTAGACATTAGCTGGCCCAGGAGTGGCTGTAGGGTGCACTGAGATATGAATGTTTGCACGGGGTGCCACTGCAGAGATGATATGCTCAGGTGTAATCTCCCCCACCTCTCCTCCTGCCGGGGACCAGGCAAATGGCTCCTGTGGGCAGCAGCAGCTTGAAGACCACACGCCTTCAGCAGAACTTAATCTTAAATGACTTCTCTTTCTTCTTTTCTTTTTTTTTTTCCATTCAGTGTTGAAAGATGCTGCTTATCCGGGGCAACATGCGTGTAAAGAGATGCATGCTGGAACCTAAACTGCAGGTGTTTTGTTGAGGGCACCGTCTCGGTCGGGTTGATGCTAGTTACAGTTTCACCCCTTTGCTTGGTCATTTTATTTATAAATAACATTATCCTGGAGGGGAGAGAGCAGAGAATATCAGCACATATGGTATGTCAAATCCCCTACTGCTTAGAGACCCCTGAAATGCTTAGGTACAACAGGGCATGCTGAGGGCTCTGAAAATCTTGCCTTTTGTCATTTTAAGACAGACCCTTAACATTATTTTAATGGAGTTGTTTTGAATTTAATTATGCATATGTTGTATAATACACTTATAATAAATACCTCTAGTTATTGCTTCTTAAAATCCCTTTCTTTCCAATATTGACTGCTCTAATTTACTTTTATGCAAACAGCCTAGTCAGATTTAATAAAATGTCTTAGTAGCATGTTTAATGACATCATTCCCTCTAGGGAGAGTTGGGAAAATGACCTTCCATTTTACGAAAGAAGAGGATTAATTTTTATTGTCTGCCCCAGTTAATGCGTGTTTAGACATAAAGGCCCGATCAATATGACAGAGAGTATAGTGATTTTACTCACAGTAGTTTCTAAATGGACATTTCTTACTAATCCATTTTTATAAATCACTTTAAAGGCCTTATTGATCTTTAATTGGGAGTTACACCTAATCACTCGAGTGCAACGCATGGCTAGTTGGAAACATTTTAACTCTTTCCACACAACTCTTTAAAATTCGTATGATGAGAACTTTTGCCCTCTCCTCCCCTTCAGTACACATTATGTAGCATTCTTAACTCCCAAAAAGGTTTTATCCAGACCATCACACATCAGAGGAACAAAACACTAGGGAAAAGGTTATACTAAAAACTGTAAAGAGGCAGTATCGCATTTGTTCGTCAAAAATATGCCCATAAACAGCTAGGGGGGAAAGCATATTTCTTTGGACTTCTGAAATAAAAATGTGCAAGGCAAATATATACAGTGGAAAATGGGGAGCTACACAGTATGAACAGGTTTCTTTTCCATCACTGACTTCACCAAGCTTATAATCATAATTGTTAACTATGCCTTTCTTTTATTAAAGATCAACTCAAGCTGTAAAAGTGTTTGAACAAGCATACAAACACATGCTTGAACAAACATATTGCCTTGTGGAGAAAGTTCAGTGAAATTTAGAAACTCGTAAGTGAATCTTGCAATTTTGCATTGTTCATACAGTCCTAGGATTCAGGATGGATTATAGTTCTTTCAATCAACATAACTCACTGTTCTTGTGTGTGTGATGCATGTGTTTGTGGATGCATGGATGTTTACATGTACCCTATTATATAATATTATAAACATACATCACTATGTGCTTGACACATCCATAAGATTTTAAAATTATATATTTACATCCTTTAAAAGTTTTGAAAAAAAAAAAAAANAAAAAAAAAAAAAAAAAAAAAAAAACCAAACGCCAAACCTCAAGATTTTATTCCCTTCTCACCAAAACATTCTTTTGAACTGGACAGTATCTCATGATTTATGCAAATGTACTAGTGTAATTACATGATAATATTTATACTCATAGACCAGAAAAATGTCTTCATCTATTTTTACCATCTAGCATTTTGTGAATGATTTTTGAAAGAACCCTTGCAGTTGTGGAGTAGACAGCATTGGATTGGAACCTATTTTATGACTTATTTAGTTACACAAATGGAAAACATTATCATAAAATGTTAAACTTCCGTGGTTATTGCATTCATATAGATTTCTTGATAATGGCTGAATTAATTTTAAGAATATTTAAGAAAATGTCCTTCTTGACTGAGACATTCCAAGCCAAGAAAACCCACAAATGCAGTACTTTGCAATCACAACGTTTACATTATTATCACATCAGTAATATAAGCCTTTCTCTAGGACACTAAAACACAATCTTGAGAGAGTTAGTAAGAAAGGAATTTGGAAATATGTATTAAAGTCCACTGCATAAATTTGATCTCCTTAATTGCTACAATTTCTGAGTCTCCACTGTGGTCTTCTATAGGATTTTCTGTTCATCAAGGATCACTATATCAGAACAAAGACTAACACAGCAGACTTGCCTAGGGCTTTTGTCTGTAACTGGAACAACCTGGAACTACATTGTTCTTTTAACAAGTTCAAAAACCTTTCGACTGAAAGGCTAATGGATACATCTGGGCAAACCCCAGTAATGGCAAAGATGGCTTTTAATATTTCAAAACTGCCTCTAAACAAATAATTGTCTACTATACTCTGCAACCATTTCAGTTAAGTATGCCATTTCCCAGTTAAGAAATGCATAGTGCCATAAACATCCAGAAGCAAGTAAAAGAAAATTCCAATTGTTTTTTTTCTCTTTTTAAAATTTCTTTTTTTTTCCTTTCTTTTAAAAGAAGATGTGGCAGGGAAAAAAGGTGGAAGATGATTTGGGTACAACTCTGGAAAGCTACTGGAAACCTTCTGCCCTGGAGCATCACATGTGCCTCTTTTATCCTAGAACAAATCACCAGATGCTAAACTAAATTGTGCTTGTAAAGCCATAGCTGAAAGAGTGAAAGACACACCATCAGTTTGAAAACTGGAGTAACTACGTGATAGCTTTTAGCTGCGATTCTCATCATTTAGGAGTATCTATTTTTGAGCATACTTGCCAAGCTGATTTCAGAGGTAAATACTTCTGAGTATTTTTGGTGAATTAAATGGAAGAGTTTGAAATGTATCTGATCATGCACTACAAAAGGGAATGTCTCATGTCTAACTGTAATGGTAAATTCCACTCTTTTGCAGAAGACAAGCCCAAATTTGTACATACAAGACCAGCAAAAGGCGAGTAGGATGTAAGATGGTTGTGGGTTTTAAATCTCTAATGTTCCTAGACCTGGCTGCATGTATAGGGATGGGGATTTCCCATCTAGAAACCAGGCAAAACCTGGCCTGCTTTGAGAAACAACTTCAGAATAACCCCAGTTGCCTACCACCTGAGCAGTCAGTAATTTTGTGAAAATAAGGGACTAATCTTACTGGCAGCTTACACAAGGCCAGGATTCATTAGGGCTTTACTTTCAGCACAGTGAAGACTTCACACCTATGGAAAGTGCAGCCAGCACTTAGCTGGATCATAAAAGGGAGCCTGGACTGGGGGAAGAGGGAGGTGCAGAACTCAGCTCAGATATTTAGACTGAGTGATGAGATCACATATTTTATTGTTATGAGGTAATTATTACTATGACCAGTATATATATATATATACACACATATATATTAATATGACTAGTGACTAGCAGGCGTTTTTAACTTCTCCTGGACTCCAACTTGTAAATAACTGAACAGGAATACAATACTGCAAGGGTTTTTGTTTTGTTTTGTTTTGTTTTTTTCATTAGTATAACAACAGCATGGGAGTAATTATTGGTTTGTAAGATGAAGATTAAATAATGAAATCTGAAGTAGAAATACATTTGGCAGCACCCTTGGACTCTGAAGAAACATAAGGCGACACCCCAGATTGTCTCCTCTTTTGTCAGAGCACCTTTTCAGGTTATGTAACTTGGGATACAGTCTTAAACTCTTTCAAAACTTGGTAAAAGAAAGCAATGTCACAATGACGAATAGATGTCATGTTCTTGTCTATTCAGTTTTTGTTTCCTGTTGCCTTTAGTTTCTGATTGCATCTTTCCTGTGGGAATCAAGCAAATTTGGAATTTTTTTCCAAAAGTTATAGACAGATCTGCCTGATACGTCAATGGGAACAAATAGTAAATCAAAAGATTTAACTAATATTTGCTTATAAAGAAAGGAAGGAAGGAAGGAAGGAAGGAAGGAAGGAAGGAAGGAAGGAAGAAAAGAAAGAAAGAAAAGAAAGAAAGAAAAGAAAGAAAGAAAGAAAGAAAGAAAGAAAGAAAGAAAGAAAGAAAGAAAGAAAGAAAGAAAGAAAGAAAGAAAGAAAGAAAAGATTTCTGTATATGCGTACACGTAGAGAGTGGTTTTCATGCTGATGAGCAAGTACCCGAATAAGAAGTATTTTGATCAGGAATTGTCATTCTGTGGGATTCAGAAAGCATAGTTATGTCATTAGGTAACAATCTATAATTAACTCATTCAAGTATCTGTGAAGGACACGGCTGAGCCAAGGACAGGAACAGCTATTCCACCCACATGTTCAAATAAAAGCAAACAAAAGTCTTTGCTGTCTGTCACCATAGTCAGAACCTTCACGAAAGCTGGTTGATGTGCAGTTATTATTCTGGACATTGTTTCTCGCTAGAGAGAATGTGCAAAAAACCTTTATGTCCCTGCACATAAAATGCTGTATTTTAAAGGAAATTCACAACTGGACAGCAAAATTTACATGAAAATAATAATAAATAAAAAAATAAAAAAATCTTAATTTCAAAAGTTTTTAACTGTGAGAGAGAAATGAAACACTTTGGCAGTCCTACTTTAACTCCTGACATGGCAGTCAAAAGAGAACAGGAGAGTTTGCTGGCAACCATCCTATTATTAACCACTTCAGCAATAGCACAGATCCCAGCATTGCTTTCTACTTTTTGTCAGAATACGCATCATAAAACATGTTCAGAAGACGTGAAGAAATGACAACAGGACAGCTTTGAAAAATATTCACATTAAACAGGTATATTAAATGGATACAATGAAACATTAATCATGCTTTCTGTCTCCTGTTCATTTCTAATCATCACAGATTTACGAGGCTGTTTGTAGTGTTCCCCAATTTTGACAAAATTATTTTATTTTCTTAAACTGTTTTTTTTTAATGAAACATTCCCAAAATTAATTTTAAGTAAAATATAGTTATTGGTTAAAGATTAATAACTTAATTCTTTTATTATATATGTAGAGGTAGATCATAATTGGCCATTAAATTCAAATAAATCGTTGCAGATTTACACTGATATGACTGAAAGAAAAATTTGGCTGATGATTCCCAGTTATTACTCCCACAGCCTCACTGACCTACAGTAAGGGTGTAAATGGGAACATAATTTAGCCCAAGTTATGCAATTATGGATACTAATTCCCCAAGGATAAATTTTAATTTGAGGGCAGTTTATTCTAAGTGACTCTCACCAATCAAGCATGATGTGATATATGTGATTTGGGAGGGAGGGAGGGAGGATGGAAGGAAGGAAGGAAGGAAGGAAGGAAGGAAGGAAGGAAGGAAGGAAGGAAGGAAGGAAGGAAAGATGGACGCTCATAACAAAGATCTCTAATGTTATTAGTTAAAAACCAATTTGACTGTAAACTTTAATTCATCTACTAAATGTCAGGCACAACTGGATATACCAGCAGTTTCCTCAGCCTTCCTTGTTATTAATACATGCTTAGCTGCAGTGGAAATTAGAAGGTCTGTAATAATACCCTTCCAAAAACACTTGAGATGAAAATTTTGGTTTGAAATTTACTGAGAACTCTATTACTGTAGTAACAAGTTATATGAAAGGCAAATGTTAGGATAGAAGCCTTTCATTTAGACCAGCTTATTTCTGACATTATACATATTCTACTTTTGTCAAAAGTGTTAGTCATTGAATTTGACCAGTATGCAATCCACTGTTAAAGAACACATTACCATGGGGTTTCTTTTCTTTTAAAACCATTTAATTTCCTTAAAACCCAGAATCTTTGTGCAGTACTGGCTATAAGCTTTGTCACATCACTGCTTTGTCAAACATGAACCAAGCAGTTCTATGGACAGAACTTCCTCTGAGATGTACACATGCAACCCTGGATATCCTAGTTTCTTTCTGAAAATGTAATTGAAAGTAACTTAAATTACTCTACATACATTGCATTCTCCTGTCCAAAATGGTATTCTAGGCTTTGCAGGCACAAAGGAGAAAACCTGTTGTGCATGTGTTTCAGGGGGAAGACAAACAGTGCCTGAGAGACCAGGTGGGAAGTTGAATAAAGAGGAAAAACCAAGATGACATTTTGGTTCAATAACAAAAGATTTTTTAGCCCAGTCTCCTCATACACAACATTGTCAGACTCTTTGTCCTGGTTTTGACAGAGGAGTGGAGAGGAGAGGAGAGGAGAGGAGAGGAGAGGAGAGGAGATTTCAAATTCTTTCTTGTAAAGCTATACATCTCAAAGTAGACTTTATTCATACAGATATATCATTTAACTTCAATTAAACTTGTTTGAAAGAAGTTTTTGTGCGATTTGACCTTCATTTCTTTTTTCTTATTTTTTTTTTTCTTCTTTTTATTTTCAAGTTGTCTTTTGAGGTTTGAAAATACATCCCTGAAGGTATTCTCCAGATTTAAAATATACCTGATACAATATGGTGGGTTTGTGTTAGTTGCATTTCTGCTTCTCTGTTATACATCATTATACAACAAAACTCCTTTCAGCATTAAGGGCTATGATTTTCCTCAAGTAATATTTGCTAATATTGAATAACTATTCCTCCTCAGAACATCTCCAGTTTCATTACAAACTTCACTATCTCTGTGCAACACTATAATTTCAGAAGGCCTTGAAGTGCTGTTACCTCTTACATAGAGAATTGTAATCTAAGTTGTCCAAGGTTACAAAAGTCTAGCTAACCCATTATATTAAATTTTTTAATGTCACATAAAGGAGGAACGCTAGTAGAAACTGGTCAATTTTACCTACTTATTATTGAAGTAGTTTAGCTAAGGGGTCCTTGAGCTACCTGGTGAAGTCACAAGTTGGCATGACAACAAGCTCGGAGAGTCTAGAAATAGGGTAAAATGTATACAGCTCAAATCACCAGAATGTATTTTGTTTGGTTCATTTTAATGACATGGATGTGAGATTTTTTTCCTGCACAATATTTATTTGACTTAGTTGCTGAAGAAAGTTGTAAGATAGGCAGTGTGGAAGAAATTAGCTTTACCAATACAGCTGTTGCCAGTCATACCAGTATCTAGGGCCACATCATTCACCACGGCACTGCTGATCATCTGTAATGTCCTCACTAGGTGGGCTGAAACCAGATGGCATAGCTACGGCCATGGGCTTTAAGTAAATCTTAAGCCATATCTGGGATGTGAACATTAGTTTTTTCCATCCACCCCCTTCTAACATTTTGCTTTTACACCATGCTACCTTTCCCTCTATTTTTGTCTAAAAAGACCTTGTATTGGTGGGGCCAGACAAATTCACATTTTGCACCACTTCTGAGAATTTTAAATAGAGATGCAAGTAATCACAGTTCATTAAACAGGCTGATCTTGGTATAATTTTGCCAAGTTTCTCTGTGCCTAAGACCCTCTGTTGAGCTTGTGTAATTTCCCAGAAGCTCAACAGCTAACAAAAGTATGCATTGGAAAGCAAAGCTGTATTTTCTGCCATTGCTATTATTTATTCATGCTTCCTATTTTTATCTTTTCTTCTCTTTAAAAGCTGCTGCAATAACAGTTGTTGATCCAGACAAATTCAACTATTTTACAAAAAATAATAACGATAATAATAATTAATTCTAGACATTCTAGCTGGTTGATAGACTGCTTTTGGTTGGGCTTTCCTGGGAAGGGGGAGAAAAAAATTGCTTGCTTGATTATTTCTGAACCTCAGAAATTTTCCTGCATATTTTCACACTAACTATGAACCAAAATTTACCTCACAACTCATCAGAGGTGAAGAAAAAATTATTTCTCCAATAAATCTGTACTTTCCATATCAACTTTTAGCCTTTTATTTTGTTATTACAACAGATGCAATAAAAATTATATCTAAAAAACAAAAAATGAAGAAATGTGGAAGCAAGTTAGTCTGTTTCTCTACCAAATAAAAGTTCAGCATTTTGATTTGAAAGGACTTGCGCTTTTTTCTATTTTCTTTTTTTGGTATGTGATGAAAAAGTTACAGTTTTCTGATCAGCTTTAAATTTCATCTCTCTGAGAGACTGACAAGCAGGGACTGCCCTATAAAGGACTCAGAATTGCTAAAGAGAAAATAGAAACATGAAAGCTTTCTTTCTAAACTTAATTCTTTACATCTTGAAAGATTTCTGAGTTATTTTATTTTTTGTGCCTTCACAAAGGGTTAAGAGGTATTTCTCACAGTGATTGATACAAAGAGAAGTCAGCAATAATTTGACATGAAACCTCAGACTACGCTTAAATTGTTTGATTCTGTAACAGCAAACAAGAATTTTATTAACATCTTATCCCTTGCTGGCCCCAAGATAGCCTCTTATCAACACAATACAACACAACAACGTCACAAAAGAGATTAGGACAGAAAAGGAAATAAAAATATACTATATCACTTGAAATGGCAAGGGGCTCAATGTTACAGTTCCTTCATGGAGAATCCAATCCATATTATTTTTTTATATATATACAGAAAAATCTCACAAATCTCTTGCCAAACTTATGCCTTTTCTTTCCCTTCTATATCCTTTTACATCACTTGCAATATGATTTCTCACTAGGTTGCCTTGGAGTAGTATGTCATTCTAAAGTAGATTTGGAAAAATAATTGGTTTAATGACCATAACCTTGAAAACTTTTATTTCTGAATATATAAAAAGGGAAAAATTACTAAAAATCCAAAAGCTTAAGTTACCGCTGGGTTGTGGTTGCAATAAACTTTTTTGTGCCAACCATTTGCATGTGAAATTATTTGACCATTTTCAGTGATAGCCTAAATTGAGAGCAATATTAACAGTAACATTAATCTGAAAAAGTTCCCACAAAGATATCATCTGAAACACACACATAAATATGAAAAAGTTAGTTAGGATTAGGGCACAGTATTATAGAGAAAGTGGCCATGGCTCCTATACTTAGGCTCTCCATGTCATATTCTATGATGAAAAGCCTTCAGGCAGCTTTATTGGAGAACTAAAATACCACCGCTTCTTGCAGTTAGACTAAAAACTGGCAACAGAGTATTTTTTTGGCTAGGGAGGTGTCCTTTTCCTGCCCTGTAGAGGTATCTTCGGATTTGACAGCATTATAAATTGATGGAAAATAATTTCCATGACTGGCACTTAAGAGTTTGTTTCTGTTATTGTTGCTCATGGGCCACCGTAGCTTCTCCCTTCCCCTCCATATGGGTCATCAATGAAATATATCTTTGGGTTTACTTTCTTTAAGTAAAATAAGATGGTTTTCAGATGAACTGGGCTGGGAACCAGCAGAATGGTTCTCTTTACTGGTGTAATTTATTTTTGGTCTTGGCGCTTACTGCTGAACGATGCCTCCCACTTCACTGCCAACATGGGCTGGGAAGAACACACAGATGTCCAGCAGGGCAGGTTTCACTCTCAAGGCTTCTATGAACAATGCATTTTCCCACTACATAACCTTGATTCATTCATTCCAGAGATTCCTGTGGGGAAAGTAGATTCTCTTTCTTTTTTCTTCTTTTTCCTCTTTCTCATATATTTCAGTTCATGTAATTATCATGACTAATGATTAGTATTTTAAGCCTGCTAACAAGATACCAATTTTCAGTTCCACAGGAAAACTTCAATCCAGTATAGTCTGGCTCCTGGGGCCTCAGTTGCAGCTTAATGGCATTTTTTTCACATCCCTTTTGTTAACTGCATCATGGACATCACATGTTACATCTGTATGTGTATTACATACATGTGTATTGTTATACACAGTTGTGTATAATATTTCTAGCGAAAGGAGGTGAAGTTATAAGCTAGGTATATCAGTGCCACACACCATAGTACCATAGGACCCTGCTGGGAACCGTGGTGCCATCACCAAATCTAACTGGCTTCACACAAGTGCAAGTCTGTCTACACTACCTTTCAAACTCATTCCATTTTGATTTTTCTAAAAACAGCTTTTGGCCCTGCAGACCACAACAATCTGTCATGTCACTTACCAGCAGCAATACATAAACCAAATTGGAGTGCTAAATATTCCCATTGAGAAAATGGACAAAGATGTGAATGTGAAAAAAACCCAAAATAACTAATTAATTGCAGTGCTTTCTTTCTGTCCCAGCTATTCAAAGTACTGTTTGAAATGCACATTGCTCTATAACAGAACCCAGCTCTACTCTTTACATGAGCAAAAGCACAAATGACTTCTCAATCCATTACTTGTTCGCCTGAGTGAAAATTGTGTAGACTTTTCATGCAAGTGCTGTATCTTGCAAGTCAACAAAACAAAGTGGGTTTTTTTAAGTTCTGGAATGTATCAAAAAAGTTTGGAACCATACATTTCATGGGATATATATGTACTCGATGTCCAACTTTCTATTAGTTCTAAATTTTCTTGAAGAATTATTTTTTAAGATGACAGTTCTAATACTAAATCTTCAGTGTAAGCATATTTTAAGGCTGAATGCTAATCTCTCAAGTGGGGTGAGATATTTTAACCACAATAGGGTGAATGGTGATGCCAGAAAAACTAATGGGATTTAAAAGATACATCAGATGCAAAAACAGTTGAAACAAGTTTTGATCCTTACCATTAAATATTTACCACATACATTTTTACCTCAGTTGTAGGTGCTGCAGAATTTGACCTAAAAAAATGGAAATGAGCCTGTGAATGACAAGATAAATGACCATTTATCTCTCAGCAGCAGCTACTAAAACAGTTAATTTGTTTGCATGTTTTTCACACAGGTCAACAAAATCTCTTACCTTTCTCATTTAGTTCTTCGGAGCATCCCATTTTGTATAAGGAGAGAAAGGCTGAGGTGAGTCTGAGACATCTCAAGTTTAACTTTAAGGGATGACCATGTAACATCAAGAAACCTTGGTAGGAATCTGTGAAACACAAGGTTTTCTCAAAGTGCAATATAGTTTCAACCTGTTTTCACTTTAGGTTTTACATTCACTTTAATCAGAAATGAAAGCTAAGACTGAAAACAGGGAGGGAAAAAAATGGTCAGGAACCTGAAATGACAGAAGTTTGCAAGGCTCTGTTTAATACTGAGAGACAATAGCTTACATTATGCAAAATTACATTGCTTAAGTCAAAGCTATTTTTGCATTTTTAGGACCATAAAAAATCCCAGTGTGAAACCACAAACTTCTGCCTTTTCTTTTTCTTTTTTTTTTTTTTTTTTCTTTCTTGTAACTTAAAAAATATCCAAGTGATTTAAACCATATTCTGTAAAAACAAGTTTATCCCGTGCTGAGACCCTGTGTGCCAAGTTTCAGCACACAGCAAATTTTTATAGACTGAGATATTAACCTCTCAAAACAGGAGCATGTAATGGAAACACTGTTAATCCCTTGACTATTGGGGCGTAATGAGGCATTAACCTACGAGCTCTCAAAAAGTGAAAGGGCCCAGGTTCTGACCTCAGTTATAGTGGTCCACGTTGAGAGGAACTTCTTTATTTTCAAGTACTTTATACAGTCTCAAAAAAAAATGTTTTCTTTTCCAAAACCACTGTTCCTGGGAGCAAAACGCTACAAATATGAAAACTCAGATTTATGAGCTACAGCATGTCCCTGTAGGTAATTAAAAAGCTGTAGATAATTGTGATCATGTAGTGCAGTTTTACAGAATCATACGCACTTCAAGATTATGTACTAGCTGTGTTTGTAAGTGGTAACTGTCTCATTAGCTTTGAGATATTTAATATTATAAAGAAATTCCTACAATTGTGGGGGGAAAAATGAGTGTCATCTAATCTCTAACATTTTCCTATGACATTACTTTTTTGAATTAACTTCATCACTAGCAAAAATGTTTGCCAGTCCATAATCTAATCCTTCTCCATTCAAATGCAAGCTTCCTGCTTTTAAACTCTTTTCAGCCTAGGCTCTGATCCCAGCAGAACAAGATTTAAATGTAACAGGTCTTAAAGGTAAAAAACTTCTGGAAATCATTCAATATGAAATATTATTATGAAACTTATTATGTTATTATCAACTCAGTGACTGATGGGATCATTGTGGAATGCCTCGTGTAAGAATAAAGGATAATTAATTTAATAAATGGTAATGTATTTAGCACATACAGACAATTACTAGCACACTCTAGGGCAAAAGTTGAAATACTTGGTACATATGTCATACATATGTCACACGTTTCCCCAAATACAAAGGTTATCTCTGTGTTGCAATCAGGAGGTGTGACTCCAATACAGGCAGACGTACCTGCTGTTACCTCAGTGGAGCCGCTCAGGTGACAGGGAAGCAAAGACGTGACAGTGGAGGTCTCAGTCTCCAAAATAAGAACCTGGTTCCCCAGCAGTAGCATACAGCCTACGGTGAAGCTCGTGCTACCACATACAGCAGCTAAGTGTAGGCCCCTTAAGTGAAGAAGCTGAATTAGATACAGCATCTTCAGGAAGGTGAGGAACACAACCCTATTTTCTGTCCATCAGTCATCAGAGGAGCCTGCTTCTGCCTGAATGTTTAGAGAAAACAGACTCCCAACTTATAGAATCATAGAATGGTTAGAGTAGGAAGGGACCTCACAGATCATTGAGTTCCAACTGCCCTGATTGCTCAAAGCCCCATCCAGCCCAGCCCTAAACACTTCCAGGGATGGGGCATCTACAGCTTCTCTGGGCAACCTGTTCTAGTGCCTCACCACCCTCACAGGAAAGAATTTCTTCCTAGCATCCCATCTAAATCTCCACTTTTCCAATTTAAAACCATTTCCCCTTGTCCTATCACTACACTCCCTGACAAAGAGTCCCTCTCCAGCTTTCCTGTAGCTCCCTTCAGATACTGAAAGGCTGCTAGAAGGTCTCCCCGGACCCTTCTCTTCTCCAGGCTGACCAGTCCCAGCTCTCTCAGCCTGTCTTCACAGAAGAGGTGATACATCCCTATGATCATCTTTGTGGTCCTCTGCTGGACCTGTTCCAAAAGTTCTATGTCCTTTCTATGTTGAGGACTCCAAAGCTGGACACAGTACTCCATGTGGGGTCTCATGAGCACAGAGCAGAGGGGGAGAATCACCTCCCGTGACCTACTGGTCATTCATGTTCAGAGAAAAACTAAGGAAAGCAAGTCTCCTCATAACTTGACAGGCTAAAGATGGAAGACATAACACAACGTCATTTAAGTTCATTTTAGATTAGGTTCCCTAATATTTGTGGCAACGTCGCATCTGTCCATGCACTGAATCCAAGCATACTCAATGAAACACAAAAGACTAGTTCCAGCCTCACTTTGGACACCTTGCACCCACAGGGGCAAAAATCCTGAAGCACTGTGGTTTTTTTGGAAACATTCAGGCTGTTGTAGCTATATAAAAGTATAGAATGACTTAGCATGTTGTATTTGCACAAAGCATATAATACTCTAGTGTACACATGTATTGTACAGGATGTGTTATTATATATGACATCTAATGCATGTGTGTAATGTATATTTCAAACAAAAGCTATTTCAGAGAAAGAAGATGGCCATTCTCTGTTTCAAACTTTGTTTAACATTTTCACACATGCATAAAAAGTTACAGGCTTTACAGAAACACACTGAAACAAGCTCCTTTTTGCGAACAATATTGGTTTTTGTGAATCAGACATTTCTGATTAAACGGCGTTCATAAAAATAAAACTCTGGCAAGTCACAGTGCTAACCCAAACATCCCTTCAGTCAGATGACACTGTAATACTTTATGAGGAATTTGGACACTGGATCTTCCATTATTTTTACTGAGAATAACAGCAGACAACCTCTGCAATGAGATCCACTGCTAGGTGTGTTTACACATACATGCAGCTTCAGTAACAATTCAAGCCAAAATGTTTAAACAAGTGAATAACATGTATCTGTCTATGTAAAAAGGAGACCAAACCCAAAAAACTTTTGAACATTTATGATTTTGCCCTTGTTGCCCTCCAGAGAGCCACTTGACTACCTCGGGTATGGGCTAGGCACCAAGTTCAGTCCTACAGAGATGTCAGTTTTGCTGAGCTTCTGCTGTAATTTTAATAGAGGTAGCTGTAAATCAATCAAAGGTGTGAGGCAAGGTGAGAGTTCTGTGCATTATATTTGGATTTAGCCACTCAAATTCAATTTTGGATCACTAAATCCTGCTATGTCCAACTTCCGTGGCCAAAGAGCACCATAGCACATCAGGGGATTTTGTCATCTAATCCTCCCAGCAAGCCTCCAAACCCACACTCCCACTTTCCTTTCCATGGAAAAAGGCTGTGGGATGAAGGATGGTACATGCCAGGATTTTACCCTCTAATGGAGACACGATACAACAGCAGAGTGGGAAAGTTCTCAGCGTGTACACATTATGAATGCGTGTAAGCCTCAGGCTCAAACCCTGCGGACAGCCTTAAAGAGGGGTCACATCAAACCAACTCCCAGGGGGAAAAACATGTTTCCCAGTATTTTTATGTAGCAGCTAGCACATTTGGGGCACTACTGTAAAATAAATAATAACCTTTCGTAAACTGAGGTTGACACCCTGCTCCAAGCTCAAGCTATTAAGCTTTTTGCTCTGCTTTTGCCTCAGAGGCAGAAATAAAGAGTGACATATCCCACATGGCTAAAATTCTTTGGCCTTTCTCTCAGTCACATTAACATTATTAAAAACATGTAAACTCGGGGGTTTTTTGCTGTTGTTGTTTTGGTGTTCACATTGTTATTTTGTTTGTTTCCTTATTCTACTCCAACCCATTGTTTTCACTTATTACCCATGCTACGAACAATAACCGACGAAGCAGCAAAAACCCTGTGCAATTGTTTGGAGAGCAGCAGTAGTCCCGTCGTCCTGCCAGCACGTAAGGTTACCAAAAACAGACGGCAATAGCTCAGATCTGCCTCTCCCAGCTAGAAAGATGGGGGAAAGCATGGAATCATAGAATGGTTAGAGTTCGAAGGGACCTTCAAGATCATCAAGTTCCAACCCCCCTGCCATGAGCAGGGACACCTCCCACTAGACCAGGTTCCTCAAAGCCTCATCCAGCCTGGTCTTCAACACCCCCAGGGAGGGGCATTCACAGACTTAGAGTTTAAGAAAGGATCATGTGTAGGTAAGGGTCATGGGCTCAGCAAGTCCCTTCCAGAGGGGAGCTCAGAGCCGAGGCACAGACAGCACGTGGCTGCCTCGCACGCTGTGTTCTGACACGTCCTGGATAGATGTATAGTGCACAACTTGAAAGTACATACTTTAACTACACTCTACAGTAAAGGTCAAAACATCCATTTTATTATGGGAATTAACATTTTTAAAAAAAAAAAAAAAAAAGTTGTTTTTCTTATTAATGTTGGTTTTGCATTCAAATGTAAGCAGCAATAACAAGACATCAGTTACAGGTACCGACTGCCTAAAGCATATCTCCAGAAACATTCAAAAGTCCCTAATACTGGGGGCCTGGGTAGCCAATATTCTCCCAGTAATTATTTCCCATCACTTTACTCTGGGGTAGAGTGCATCAGTCCTTTCCAAAAGCACCATCATACAAATACTTTTTTCCACAAGCAGACAAGGTCTTCGCTTTAAAATCTGCAACACATTTTATATAAGCATAAATGTATTTACTGTAAAGTTAGTTGCAAGCTCTTTATTGTATTTTAAATATTTCACAACCCTGAGAATGTTACTAATAAAATTCTCATGTTCAAAACATGACAGACTTAAAACAGGGAAAAAAATATTTATAAAATTTTTACTCATCCAGAGTGAACAATGCACTCTTTTTTTTCAGAAGAATTTAGAAGGAAGATATAAGGCACACAATACATCTCAAAATTTTAATTTGAAGATCACAATAAAGAAACAACTCAGCAACATAAACAAAACATTCCTTTTCTCATGTTCTCTGAAATAAGAAGTATTCACAGTGATGATGTAAGAACCTGCAGAAAAAGAGACATTGATTAGATTAGATAAGCATGAACAGCAACAGAGATCAAACTTGAAACCAGCACACATATCAGCTATGGAGCGCTGTTTTTATCATCTTTGATTTATACTCAGCGATGAGACTCAATTATGAGAAGCGGAAATATCAATTAAGTGGGAGAAAAGTTTTATTAATGGGACAATAATGTTTTTCTTGCTGCTTGAGTTGTCCGTTTGTTTTTAGCCAGAGCAAAGCATCTTTTGAATTTTACAGAGAAATTTGGATTTCTAAATGTCTTTCCTCTGACAGTGCACCACACACTACTGAGCCCTCAGTGCTGTTTCTGGAAGGAGCCCATCAGTGCTCATTCACAACCTCACCCCGCTTTGCCCTCCCAGCTCAGTGCTCAGGGGACTTGC
This sequence comes from Thinocorus orbignyianus, assembly GCA_013400375.1. Taxonomy (NCBI): domain Eukaryota; kingdom Metazoa; phylum Chordata; class Aves; order Ciconiiformes; family Thinocoridae; genus Thinocorus; species Thinocorus orbignyianus. Next base: position 133,728 of record VXBW01006434.1, read on the forward strand.
AGCTCAGCCCTGGTGAGGTGTTGAGCTCACCCCAGGGGAGCTCCCCCAGGTCCTCCCATGCCCACCCATGAGAACACCGAGCTGGAAGCCCCACCAAGAAGTGGATCCGTAAATATTTTCTAGCTATAGTCAACATAGCCTTGCAAGGCTTGTTTTTTTTCCTCTGTTTTTTTTTTTTCAGTTTTACATTTTAGACAGTTTACGCTTCCACTCTCAAAACAGATTTTATCCTAATAAAGGCTTTTATTACTATTATTCACCTGTCATTACATGGCATTAGACAATTAAGTATAGCCCAACTTTCAGAGTGAGGAACATTCCCATTTGCTTTCGAATGCGTATGGGAAGACAACATAAACAAAACATTTCATTAAAATATAGAGCTGCAGATTTATTTATTATTTTTTTTTTTTTAAATAAGCATTGCCAAGACTGCCACCTACGCTTAAAAAACTTTGCTATGAAAACTCACTGGCATGAGCAAAAAGAAAAATATATATCTATGGGCATGAAACAGTCTTCAGTCACAGTTTGATTGCCAGGCGATTGACAAAATAATTTGTACCCGTCGATTTTCATGAAGGAAATTTTTACAATGGATTTGCCAAGCAGATTTTTAATTTTAATCAGTAATGAAAAAATGACAACATGGATCACAACAAGACATCAGCCGTTAAATGGGCTTTCGCGATTGCTGTCAGGACGACTCCATTAGGCAGCCATACCTTTGTGGGCATCAATCACGCTCTTCAAACTCTTGTACATCTTCGAGATTTAATTAGACATTTAAGTTCTTTACTAGCAATTTGCAAAACTGTCACTTACTAAAAGTGCAAGACACCAAAAAAAATTTTAAGAGCGAGAGCGAGATTTCTTCTGAGCCCTTAGAGACTGATTATCTAATTCCTGGGAGCGGTTTTAATGCCACCAGTACCCTTCGCTGAGTCTGACCAATGCCTTTGAAGGCTAATTGCTCCCACAGACTGAAACCGAGTAGGGAAGTGCCTCAGACACAGCTGCGAGCTGCCTCAAACCGCTGTGCTGCCGCAAAGGACGCGCTGGGGAGGGCGGGCGGGTTTGTGCCTGTACGTATTCGCTCCATGCCGCTCGCAGTCAGGTGCGGCAGAAAACACTTTCTCAACTTTCCAGAGGAACTGCTGCCTCTAGGTCAGGAAAAACTAGCAAAGGTCTGAAATTGCTCCTTCCTAAAAAATCAGTCCCTTGCTGTTCCTAGCAATGGAGATGTGCACAGGGGCACCGAGCTCCCGGGCCAGTGGGTCAATGACTCCAGTTGAGATGGAGGAAGCGCCCATCCATCAAGCCATCCTCTTCCAAATCTCTGTGCCTCTGGGGGGGTGTCACATTGCTGGGACTAGCTTTTCTTTTGTTCAGAGATGCCAGGACATTCCTGAAACAAACAGGGAACTTTTTTAGTGCTTCTTTTGGTTTTAATTTTTTTGGATGGGGTCTTCACCACCATTTCACCAAACAGGTCTTCACAGGCTTTGTGATGGAGGGTGATGGAGAAAGAAAAGCACTAGCTGATAAAGTTTAAGGTTTTGGTATATATCTTATTCTTCCCCTCCAAAAGATTTTCCAAAAGCAATAGCTGTAGTCTCCTTTAAATGAACTTTGGCATACTACATAGCATTAGAGCGATAAATATAAAAGGTGGATTGTGAAAATGCTCTTACTCACCAGTGAAAAATTTGCCCTGGGCGAAGATGTACAGTAGAGAGTTATTTTCAGGCTAAAGTTTTTTTAATTTTTTTTTTTTTCCTCTTTGGTGGTGAAACAAGGGGGCACAGAAACTCTGTTTTCCTTCCGATCTTCAGCACAACGAGCGAGTGCATCAAACTTCAGCCATTAGCACATTGGAACTATTTATTAGTCACTGGTCTGAACTGATACGGGAACATTTTCGTATTTTGCAATTATACCCTCACAAAGATAACCTGTTCTCACCTGCATAAACTCCTCGTTGCTTTACCGAGGGAGACAGATGACTCTGTGTCTTATTATTCAGGCAAAATTAGCTCCTTGCATTCCCCAGCAACCACAATCATTGTCATGGCAATTTTCATGACTCTCCTGGGTAAATATAGTACCCGTTCACATCAGTGAGAGGGTGAGCTGTGGCAGGGTGACAAGATGGAGGCAGTCGTATATTTAGGAGCAATGGGCCAGTAGCTGGGGAGGCAGACTGTGCAGAGGAAGGGTACCCAGGGCAGTGGTTGACCTTCCCCCCTCCACCACTAGGCTCCACATCCTGGAGTTGTGGAGACCAGTGGCAAATGCAGGCTTGTGAGGAGCTCTCTCTGACCCCCCATCCGTTATGAAGCACTCCTGCATGTGCTATGTCCCTGGCACGGGGGACATCGGCAGCGGCAAGTGGCAGGGTGACAGGCATCAGGAAAATCAAAAGAGACATCTGGGCTCCAGGGGAGGAAGTCAGGGAGTTCCTCACAGTGCTCAGGGGGACGCGCCGCCCACGCCAGTCGTCCTGACCAGATGAGCAGCAAGCGCAGAGAAGAGAGGTGAGGGGGTGGGGGTGAAGAGGGGGGGAAAGGAGGAAAAGGAGTCATCTCCCCCCAGAAAACAAACTGAAAAGAAGATGTGAGGAGATGCTGCTTTGCACTGCCTTACCATGCAGCTGGCACAGACACGTGCCTGGTCAGCAGGTACATCTGGCAAATCAAGGCAAACCACAGGGATGTTACCTGCAGCAATTCCACAGTTTTATGGTCCCCATTAGCTCTTTAATGTATTATTACCAAAACCCTTGGACTATTCATCAGTACCTCAGTGCTTCTGAGCCTAAGAGCACCGGAGCAACATGTGCATCATGGACGTGCACTTGCACTAACACACAGTGGTACATGGCACACTGTCCGGCAGACCTACCACAGAAATAAACAGCAACAACACAATATAGCCCTCTTCATCTTCCACGAAATTCCAAACTTTGTAGCTAATTAACCTCTACATCGCAGCTATGAGTCAGGTGTCTGGTAATAAACACATTTATTATATATATGAATATAATTGATATAAATGACTTTTCAAATGAGAATTCTGACACTAACAAGAAACACGATGCCAGAGATCAGAGCCCAACTACTACACACCAAAGTTTGGCTCCATCTCACTGCTGGTTTTATGAACTACTTTACCCTTAAAAGGTGCAGTCTTTGTAAATAAATATGTGTGTATATATAAAGTCCCTTTCTCCCTCGTTTCACATATACTTCCATGTATATATAGTAAAATCAATCATTCTTTCTATTAAATTATTAATTTCTATTAAATCATTCTTTCTATTAAAATTCTGCTTGCTTCAAAACGCAGGGTCCTGTTAGAAAGACTTTTTCTCCACCAGAGAGACAGCAGCCACAGGACTGAGAGGAGCAGGACTGGAGCAGAGCGTGGCCACACAGCCAGCGGGCTGTGGTCCTGAGGGGTGATGTGGGGCTGCGACCCTGCTGCTGACCTGCAACACCACCTCTGCTGGAAGGACCTGTGCACTGATGAAGCAAGCATTAGTTCCCAGCAGCAGCACTGGGGTAATTAAACCACCCTGAGCCCTAATGTCTTCCAGCATTGCTACTTCAGCCATGTGCTTGCTTCTCTTTCCCAACACACGGGGTATTTTTTTGTCCATGAAAGTGTTAAGTTGAAAAGACCAATTAGGTCACCTGGTCTGTCCGTCCCCTTGGCAATACCTTCTTCAACTTCCTTATTCAAGCACTGCTCAGAAAAAGTTTCCACTGACTTAATGGGTGGTTCATCTGAGCAAAGCTTAAACAAAGTCCCTGGGATTTGGCCACCGAAGTGAGGATGCAGCCAGCAAAGCTGCTTGTGTTTTGGTGCCGAGCCAGCAGCATGTAAGGCAGAGGCCCCAGGAACACATCGTGAATCAGCCATTTCTCACCGGCCAGAGGCTTTGGAGAAGTCCTCCTGCCTGCCTTGGAGTATCTCTCTCCTGGCTCCACCACCAGCCCTGTACAGTCAATGGGCCATGGGCTGGGGCAGTCTCCCCATGCTCCCACACTGATGAGCTGCCCAAGGGCATTTCCAGCTTGCAGAAGCCACCAGGACTTCAGAGTGTTAGTGTTTTTGAAAGCTGATTTGGCTCTTTGGAGCCATGCACTCTATTTTACAATGTGACATGAGTCAGATATCTTTCTCAGTGTCTCATCTGGATATATATATATTCTCATTCACTTAAATCTGTCCTTCCATCTTTGGGCACCTCAACATGTTCCATGTCTGCTTGCTCTACAGCAATTTAGTTCTGCCAGTGATGAGACAGACGTGGAGGAAGAAAAGGCAATAAACTTTGCCAAAGATGCCCTCACAACTTCACCATGTCACACATTATTGATCCACGAATTTCACTAACTTCACAGAATCACAGAATGATATGGGGTTGGAAGGGACCTCTGGAGATCATCTAGTCCAACCGCCCTGCCAAAGCAGGTCCTCCTAGAATAGGTTGCACAGGAATGTGTCCAGGCGGGTTTTGAATGTCTCCAAAGACAGAGACTCCACCACCTCTCTGGGCAGCCTGTTCCAGTGCTCTGCCACCCTCAAAGCGAAGAAGTCCCTCTTCATGTTTAGATGGAACTTTTTATGTACAAGTTTGTGTCCATTTCCTCTTGTCCTCTCACTTGATAGCAGTGAAAAAAGACTGGCCCCTTTCTCTTGTCACCCACCCTTTAAGTATTTATAGGTGTTGATCAGATCCTCCCTCAGTCTTCTCTTCTCTAGACTAAAAAGACCCAAGTCCCTCAGCTTTTGTGGCTATCCTGAAGGAAAGAAGCACAAGTTAACCTGGTGCCTAGAACAAATTTCTCTCCTGCCAGAAACTTCTAGTTTATGGGGGGGGTGTGGGGTGTGTGTGGGGGGAAAAAACAGCTTCATTGGGAAATAATACATTTCAATAGAAATTGTCAATGTCAATATCAAAATCAGTAAGATATTGTTTGAACATTTTTAACTCTTTTTTCAGAGTATCTGACATAAACCCCATTGAAGATAATAGGCTTTTTTCACTGGTTTGGATGGACTTCATTCATGCAGCTCTTATCTCCTTGAAACACTTAAGAGAGATATTTATACTGGTTTTACTCTAATTTTTCAGTCCTCTAAAAATCAGATTTGTACAGCAAAATTCTAGTCCCTTCTTATGGATTTTACCATTTGCTTTACTAATGCAACCGAAATCTCATCCTTGGACTCTAGCAATTTTAAATAAACCTACCTTAGCAGATGAGCTTTATACTTCTGAGTGATGGGTGTAAACTAAATACTAAAAATATAAAAAGATCATATGTGGTCCAATATTTAGCCTCAGCTAGATCAAGGAAAAGCTGAAGTAATTCAATAGATCTAAAATTTAAGTTTTACATACAGTCTTAGTGGAGATTGTGGTTTGCAACTTCCATACACAAAGTAGATGAAGTGGCTCTAGACACATTATTTTCTCATCACATCTACAGACTAGCAGTTATACTCATTTTACTGAAAGTCACGATCACATGAACGTTAGTCCTGGGTAAACTGTTCCAAGACAAACCTTGCTTCATTTTGGATATTGGTGATAAATCAAAGCTCAGCAGAGGTGAGCTGAAAATTTATAGTGGATGTACTGACGGATTAGTTTTCATTAGTTAATTCAGTCTATGAGAGAATGAGTAATAGTCACCCAACAGAATCCCACATCTCTAGATAAAGATACTTTTACACTCAGTTAAGGTACTCTGATTACTACTAGCTAATTTCTAATGAGGCTGGGCTGTAATTTGCAGGTTTGCTTCAAGTCCAACTTCCTCCATCCTCAAAGCCAAGTGTTACATCAAATAAGCCTCAAAATTCCCACTTAATTTTGACTTCCACTTAACTCCTTGACTATCTGCCACTGCACCCTCCCATTCCCACAGCTATTATTTATATAAACACAGAGACATGCTCATGCTCCAGTACCATTAGTAGCATAAGGATCTTTCACTCAAAAGGGCATTCTTTTGATGTAGAATGGCTGCAGCAGAATTCATCCTTTCCCACAGGCTCTCCTGAAGTTTCCATTCTTGTGAGTCTAAAACCAGAAGAGGGAAAAAAAAATCATAAATTTGAAAGGGAAGCTTTAAGGACTATGGAATATACAAAAAATCTATGGCTTTGTGTTCAGGAAAACCCAAATCACTAGGTTTCCTGAAGCCTCTGGCAGTACCATGGGCAAAATATAGGTCCAGATCCTTGGAGACTGTTGATGGGCAGGACTATGCTGCATACCTCAGCTTCCTCTGCCCCATTATGATTTCTATGCATTTTTCTGCATATAAGCACCATTCATATCCAGGAGCATTCAGCATGTTTTCTTTTCTATATTCTTTTTCTCTGGTTATCTGACTCACTACCAAAACAAATAAACTAAAATAACCCTACACACATGTCTATTGTATCGTATCCACAAAGGATTCTGTTATTACATATGCAGAAGCGGAACTTCTAGAAAATAAAACACGAAACAGTTTGAGTCTCTAAGGCCAATTACAACTACTCTGATTTAAAAGGATTATAGAGAAGCAGGCTCTGTGCAATAATTTCCAGTCTAATTACAATTTACAAAGAATCTTCATTGTTGTCAAAAATATTTAATGTGCCTTGGCATTTAGCAAATAATCTAATTCAATTTTTTTTTTTTTTTTCTGGTCACACGACATGATCGCACACAATTCTCCAAGCTGTTTACAGTGAGCAAAATTATCCTTGCAGCTAGATAGTTAGATCCTTCTGAATTGGTAATCAAACATGATTGTGATTACACTGAATTTTTAGTGCTGTCACAAGTGTGTACTTACTAATCGCACAACTATGAGAATAGCAGCAAAGCCCTAAGCTTTACAAATAAAATCCACCACAAGAGTAAGAAAGAGAGTGAGAGAGAGAGAATGACCAGTCTTTAGTAGGATTATTTGCTGTCTAATAGAGGTCAGAACCCCAATACAGTTTAACAATATAACAGGCATACACCTAAATGGATATGTCAGTTTTTACAGTATTAAATTATTTAGCAGTAATTACCCCAGCATGTGGATACTATAAATGTAGGTCTTATAAGTACGAGAAAATAGTCTGCTTTGTTCATTCAAATTGATGGTTTGGTGGCCAGCTATAAAAGTACCAAGAGTTGCCCGTGTTCTGTGTTGTGTGCAAGCAAGAAGAGAATAGACCTTCCCAGGTGGAGGAAATTTTAAAAGCAAGCTCAGGACCAACGATAAAGATGTTTAAAAAGTATGAATTGGAAAGCTCGTTCTTTTAATAGAACTGGAAAAGTATAGCTGGAGTACTGCAATGGGGTTGAAGAGACATTCCTCTGTGCAGCCAGAGACTCCTAATTTTGGCTCCAGAAGAGCCCATGCTGAGTCTAACAATCCATTCTATATTGGCTTTTCTGCTGAGATTTCCAATACAGCTAAGAGTTAAGACACATTGGAACAGGCTGCCCAGGGAAGTGGTTGAGCCACCATTCCTGGAGGTATTTAAAAGATGCGTAGATGTGGCTCTGAGGGACATGGCTTACTGGTAACTTGGCAGTGTGAGGTTAAGGGTGTAACTTGATGATCTTAACACTGTCATTCAACCAAAACGATTCTATGAGTTTTAGAGGTCTGACTGTTTTGCAGAAAAGAAAAATACCATGTGTTGTTATGCACTGCTCAACCTTGATTCAAAGACCAACAGAAGTTCCACTGACCACCTGCCAGCAACTGAGACATCTAAATTTCATAGAATACATATGATGCAAGACTTACATTTGAGGCAAAGTCCTTTGGATTCTGCAGCAAACTGTAAAGTATATAATAATATAAATATAAGTAATATAAATCTGAATTATACAGTTATTAAAGAGGCATCTGCCTTGTTTAATTTGACACTAGAGTCTCACCTTGAAGAACATGGGATGTAGTTTGTAGTAACAAGATAAGCATTCTATGAGTTGTTTCCCTTAGAAAGACAAACAGTGAAATAAAGTGAAAACAGCTGATTCAACAAGATCCTAGATATTTAAGTAACAGTGATGGTATTTGGACATTCATCTTTACATTAGAGAGCTAACAACATTTAGGAAGAATTTCAAAAGTCACGTTACTCAGCAATTATTCACAGTTGTCAACAGATTCAGGAAAATAGCACTACATCAGTTTGTACTCAACAGAACGTCCACTCACACGAAGGAGTCTTGATGTACTCTGATAACTTCCAGGTCTGTGAGCTAGGATTTGGATTCTTTGAAAAACAGCAAAAATGTAGCTATGTTCTTTAGTCAAATGAATAGCTACTCTTTGTAGACAAATGGGTGAAATTACATATTTCACAGCAGACTTCAAAATAAAAACTTCAGTAGTTTTCTCGTATCAGAGAAACTGTTCTCTGACTCAGTATCATGATATTTGCATATATTACAAAACTTCTGCCTACCAATTGTGTTGCAGATGCAAATCATGCAGAAGAATCTTATAACCCACACAGATCCATTTGGTGGATAGGGATGGGGTACATGTTTATCCATTATTTTTTTAAAAAAAATGATAAACATAAAATAGATAGCAGGCATTTTGTTGTTATGACAATTTGGCATCTTCTGAGCAAATGTATTTGCTTACTATATATACATCTTCAAGCTGTCAAGTAATTGGACAACCATTGCCCTCTCCTCATATTACAAGTTTGATTAAAATGGCAGAGGCCAGATGCCCAGCTCACTCACAGATTCTTTAATTAGAGGGTCTCTTGAACCTCCGAACCACTTGAATGAAAAAAAAAGAGCAATTAACACTTTTCCAGGGCTCCCTTCGTCCATCTGTCACAGCACAGGTGAAAAGAAAAAAAGAAAAAAAAAAAAAGGAAGAAAGAATAGATGATAATGGATCCTTTCTCCAGAAAACACTGGACGCTGAGTGTGGTCCTCCAGCCAGTCCATCAAAAACATCCCTCCCTCCCCCTGCAGAAGATTAAAAGCCTCTAGGTTTTCAAATATGCTAACTGCACAGTACATCATCTAGGGGAGAAAAATCATGTGGAAGCTACATAGACGGGCACAACATGTCTTTAATCACCCCCATTTCCATCAGGCAAGAAAGCTTCACAAAGCTCGGTTGGTTAGATGCAAGGGCTTGACATGTGAGGGCATCCACTTCCCACCCCCATGCTGCCCCCCTAGCCATCCGTGGTATCAAATGAGATCTGTTATCAGCCTTAGTTAGATCATAATGAAATAATTGCAGGACTCAGCTGAGGGTGACTGCAGTGTAGTGAGGTGAATTAATTTTCCCACCACAGCAGGGCATGTCAGATCTGGCCACGAGCAGGTCAAGCCATTATTTTTTGTGGGTGTGTGGAAGTGATTGACTGGATTTTTGCACTTTGGGAGGGTTTGTGCAAGAAAAACAAAGGTGCGCCTCAGCCATGCTTTATCCTTTAAATGGCAGGCACAAATGGAAGTAAAACAGTTCATAAACTGAAAGAACCTTTTTATTCAGGTTTAAAAGGAAATCTCATATAAGTTGTGCAACTTCAGAATTTTCATCAGGCATCTGTAAAATATGTGTTTTAATCCACCCCAGGAAAGCTGTTGATTTTTTTGGAGGTTTATAATAAGTTTATGGCTAAAATGTTAGCAATATGCAACTTCTAATGAACAGTATCTCAGCTCACACTCCCATAAATAGGACCACTACATTGAAGATAAAATGTTCAGTATGGCTCAAAGAGGTATTTTGGATCCAAATACTTCGAAACATTGTGCTGAAGGCCAAACAGCACATTATGTGCTCAGTAAAGCTAACCAAATGTCTATCATTTTTCCCCAGCTATTTGGGGGTAGGAACTATTGTGATTTTCAAAATTTCCTGTGTTCTCATAGCTTAAGAAAATTGCTGCTTTTGTGAATTTTGGTAAAAGCAAACACCTCTTTATTTAAAAAGAGCTACTCATTTTAATCAGAACTTACATAAACCTTAGAAAGGAAAGCCACCTTGCAATTCTGTTTTTTCTCTTAAGAAGTAACTACCTGGAAGAAATTTCTACAAACGTTTTCTCTATACTTCCATATCAAATTTTCACATGCTGTTAGCTCAGCATTTACATTCACTAGCAATAAAAGAAAAGGGTGGAGCCCTAATTCTATAGTGGTATATTATTTTGTAAAGATTTTTATTTTTTTTTGGTGCGGTTTTGGGCTTTTTTAAGTACTTGTTACTCAGAGAAAAAAACAACTGAGTTCTATGGTTGTATTGTCCAGTGTTTCCAAGAATGGTGTTCTGAAGTCACTGAAGCCATCCTCAGAATCTGCTTCAACTCATAGAAATCCCCTGGAAATTTGCACTGTGACCATGAAGAGAAAACACAATGTCTTGCCTCAAGAAATGGAAAATGGTCATTGAAAAATTCACCAGCTTTTGCAAACTAGTAGAGATGATTGAGAAGATGAGTACTTGGAGACCAGTGTAATCTTACAGAAGAATTAAATTACGTAATTGAACAGTATGATTTTAATGTGAAACACTCAAGACTGAAGTGACTACTAAAAATCAGCATTAGGAAGAAAAGACACCTGCATTACAAACCTGAGGCTTTCCCCTCATTTTCTTCTTGAATCTAGAACAAATGAGAAACAAGGTATTAGTTACAATCTGTATTCATTTCCCATTGGTGGACTGAGGGGACAGGCACATTTTCAGAGGTGACTTTGCTTATTCCTTTCCATTTCTGATTTCCCATAGCATTTAGAAAAAGAAAGGAGATGAAGGAAGGGAGCACTACTCAGACTTCTCTGGTTAAAAATAAATGAGATGAGAAAAAAAAAAATAATTGTGCAAACATCTATATAAACCCCAAGCTGTGCTTTCTTAATTACAGAGGAGGCAGAAACACCTCTAAAATACCCCTAGCAATTATTCACCTATCTTTCTTTTTAGCAACTTTCCAGGTCCAGTCACCTCAGAGGCTCCAGTGCAACCTCCCGACAAGCTGAGTGAGAACAATGTGATTATTCAGCACCAAGAGAATACAAAATCTAATACCACAGCACCTCAGTCAAAAAAAAACCACACAAAGAAATACATCCCTCGTGAGACACTAATACCAGCTGATACCAATATCTGGGCTGCAGCAGCAGGTACCAACAGCTCTTCCTCAAAGAAAAGGGAAAAGTGGACAGTGAAGGATGATAGCCTCAAACTTTCCAGGCCCAGTTTGTTAGGCTTCAGCCTAAGGTGTTGACTCATTTTTATTCCTGATGCATGCAAAGTCAGAGATAGCACATATTAATGCCTCCTGAGAAATTGTAGGTCAAACCACTTTTAGGGACTACTCTTTCTCTGGAGTGTCTATTTTCTGGTTGTTTTATATATCTGTATCTACGATACATACATATCTGTGTGTATATATATAGATTTCACTTCTGTGTCTCAACACCAATAAACCTGCCCATCTCTTTCCCAGTCCCTCAAACGTGGGAACCTCTCTGCTGCTGAGTGCACTTTGGGGACAGAGGAAAACACTGGACCCTGGTGCCAGGCACTGATACGAGTGCATGTAAGATTTTCTGGACAGCTGCGACAGCAAAAGATCGGGAAAGAACGGTAAGGAGACAGCACTGAGTGGGGAGGAATGAAAAATATTCCAAGAGATGCCCACATTGAAGTATTTTCTGGGCTGACATAACTCACAGCAGGACAGAGTTCCTTGATGTTGCCTGTAAAGTCAACTTTTTCCCAGGAAGCCCAAAACTGGGGAATTAGAAAGTGGCTATTTACATGTTCATTGTTCTTCCTTAAATACCTGTTTCTAACTATGTTCCTCAGCTCTGTTTCTTGCTCCTTCCCATCAATGCTGGCCATGAGAAGGCAGGCAACCTCCCCTACCTCCACAATCCGCTGACAAAGCACAACACAAAAGAGCTGTTCTCCAGGGTATACACCTGTGTTTTATCACACCACCTTGTCTCCCTCCCTCCTCCCTCCCACTGCTATCTTCTGATGTCTCATAAACAAAATTCCCTTGGCCTGAGACTGTAAGACCCTCTGGGCAGAGACCTTGTCTGTTTGTACATTCGTGAGGTGCTGCTCCTTTCCCTGGAGTTCAGCCCTTGGTTGCTCTTCCATCTCTTCAACAACACAGAGCTTCATTCTCTTTCTGACATAAAATCCTACTGTAAAATGCTTTCATACCGTTGTGGGTCTTGAAGCTCCAGCAGCAGCAAGGCAACGTGTTCTATAAATGGCACGAATGCTGATTGGTAATATCATGTGTTAATTGGCAATATCTGCCTTCAGTAGGCTCCGCAATATGTGTTGTATCACATTGACTAGTTACATACCCATGATAGTAGGTATTAACTATTTGCAGGATAAATGTGTGCTCCTTGGAAGGAAGCATGTGAATCTAGTAGTTTTGTTTAATTAGCCTTTACGGCCTGTCAAAAGCTGGAAAATGAAGAGAATGTCCATCGAATGTGACATACTGTCAAAACCAGGCAAAGCAAGTATTGTCTCCCCCGCTGTACAGTGCCCTCAGAAACATCCCCTTGAGATAATCATCTTAGCAGTATCAAACTCTTGGCAACGATGACCTGATCCAGAGCTCACAAAAGGCAATAGGAGTCTTCCACAGACTTCACTCGTTTTCAAGTGCATCCCTGTTGCTCCTTTGGTCTTAGCAGTTAGACAGGATCCGGTTCCCTCCAGGACCACTCTAGATAAGAAAACGGTGACACAGTACAGTGATCTTCTCTAGGTTGTGTTGTTATTTTTCCCTCTATTTTTTTTTTTTTTGCCAAATGGGGTATCTGTATGCAGTTTCAGAATTCACCATTCAGCACTACCAAGCTCCTCACCTGAGACCCTCAGTCCCCACTCCTGCCAGCCCAGCCCTGCTCACAGCTGCTCCTCCTGGATTTCGGGTGGCTTTGCTACCACTAGACGCTCAGCAGCTGCAAACCAAACATCCCCTCCCCTACGTGCCACCAAGGAAAATCCCCCTGCCTACACACTCAGCTCTGACCTGGCATGTGCTGCCTGAAATCTCTCCATTGTCTCTGCCTGTTATTTCCTTCCTATTTAAAGAGGCTCAGTAGCTTCTTCTTCAGAGTCTGAAAAGGAGTGTTTGGCAAACCCACTGATTTTAATGAGATCTATTGTTGTCTTTGGATCAAAGGCTCACTTGATGGCAGCTATTAGCACCTTTCACCATAACAGTAATTTAAAGGTGACCACAGGCATCTTCTGTTTACTCCTCAACACTAACCCCTCTTTCTTCCACCCAGACTGGAGATGTCTGTGGGCACATACTTGACCAAGAATGAACTTGGTGCATGTCTTCACTGTCAACAAAGGTGTAGGAGGGGGAAGAGGGAATCTCGGTATTATAATCCACATTATTTCCTTGCAAATTCAGCTGGAATAAAAGCTTTAGTTTTCATCCTTTTGTAGGCACCACTGTAATCCCTTCACTTACACCACCAGCTTTTCCTAGCTGGCATCCCATATAAACTAGTGCATTCAGTTCACCACAACAGTATAGAAATATATCTACCACCCATTTTTTACCTTGTCTAAGACACTACTATTGGGGTGAAATACTGGTTTTACTAGGCTGGCCTGTTCCACTTGAGGGAAGTCACCTCCATCCTTTCTCCTCTCCTACATATTCTCCTGCTGCAGCTGCTTTATCCTTATGGGTAAAAATAAAGCAGAACTTTCTTCGAGCATCTTAAGACTTAAATTAAGGTTATTTCTGAAAGAAAACACAGGCCAGAAACCTAGCCATTTTAATAAATAGCCAAATTTTACCTTATGCAGGACTGAGCTGATAATCAGTTGATAATATCAGAGTGTAATATCTAATTTATAATACTGGCATCACAGATTAGATTTTCCAGGCTGTCCAGTTGATGCACAGGAGAATGCCAGGTCTCTGGCATGTCATTTTTTAGAATGGGCTCCTGATAAGCAGTGCTGTACGTTAGAAGCCATTAAACATGCTAACATCTCCTTCTATCTTCCAAATATCTACTAAGCCAGGTGCAGAGGCACATGGCTGAACCTAACATCCTTTGCAAGGTATTAATGTTGCATATAACCACTATTTATTATAGGACTACAGGAGATGAAATAAGGAAAATGAAACACTTGCACTATCTCCAAGAGCAATGGTTTCATTCTGTCTGTTTGCATGACCTATAAAGAAATTTCACGTAACTATTCTTGTCAATCATGTTCAAATAGCTCAGCCCTGCCCTTTCTGTGTCACTCTGCCTTCTCTCCATTGTGCTCGCAATCACTGCTGCCACCTTTACATCTATTAAAGCAAAACATTCAACCACAAATTGTTAATTTCTGCAGTTATACATACACTCTCTCATTTCTATTTCATGGAACTACCATGTATGTTGTTTATTTTTTATAATGGCTTCCAATTAAATATCACTAATTCGGTCTTAACATCTCATTTTTTACTTAACTTCAAAGGCAACGAAGCAACTTATATACCAAATTAATTATGTCTATTATCACTTAAAGAAATCCACTTAATTCTGTCAAGCCTGGCGAATGATATAAAAATGTTGGTTTGATAATATTAACATCAACAACTTAAACTGTATTTAAACTGGGGAGGAAGAAAATAGAAATAATTAATTGCTCATCACAAATCTGCCCAATATGGAATGCCATGTGGTTCTGCTTTTCTAATAAATTAGTTTGCTTTCTCTGCACTATTCTTTGTGAGGTATATAAGTAGTTAAAGGAGCATATTGAAAAATGAACAATCAGGCTAACGACGAAAGTGATTAAAAGTTATTAAAACCAGAGCCAAAATACCAAGGAAGATATGGAAGTTTTGAAATTTTGTCCCATGTGAGCAGGACCAGAAAGAGTTCACCTTTACCGTTCTATTCTTCTGTTTGTATTCCTCCCCTAACCCAACGTAAGAAAATTTTATGATGAATAATAAACCAAAAAAACAAAGGAGAGGAACTGGGACAATCACTTTGATTTAAGTGCTCAAAGCCGTGAAGGGAGGGACAAAATTCAGGTGATCTCAGGCCTCCAATGTTACAGATGCTTGTGCTATGATGAGTTTACTACGACTCTGCGTGGGAAGCGGGTGCAAGCAGACCCCAGTCTCTGTACATCACACCACGGCCAAACGTGGCCGGGAGCAGCCACAAGGAGCCAGCACCCCTCCTTGCTCTGCTCCCCCCGGAGCGCCCAGCAGCCAAAGGGTGCAGCGGACGTCGGCATGGGCGGGTGTCACGGCAATCTAAACAGACAGAGCAGAAATGAATTTCACCACCAGAGATTAGCCAGCAAATTAAACTCAAACGCCCTGACGGGAAAGCACAGCAATGGGAAGTGCGCTCCTCACTCCTTGCCATGCTCCCGAGAGCGGTCCCTGCCCACGGTGACATTCCGACACCAGTTTCCTCAGTCTTGCTGAACCCAGCAATGGGGACATCCCATTTTTAGGCTGGGCAGAAGCCAGAAGGAGATGATGCACTGCTGGTACAGCTCCTAAACAAGGGCTGAGGCCTCAGTGCAGGCCACTTTCTGCAAAAGCCTCTCACAAAATAGAGAGCTAGAACCACCACAGTTCATTTGTTCATTAATTTGTTTACCCGAAGGGAGCAATGTTGACTTACACGAGGTGATGGCCCAAAGTTCCACATTTAATCCCAGGGCACAAGCTCATTTAGGTGTTCAGACTGCCCTCAAAAATAAGAACTTCATGGTAAGTGTTTGCAGAGTGAGGCATTATTTACCTGTTTTCTGACACCAGAAAATCCCCCTCTCAGTTTGCCCATCCATGTTCTCACACCTTTTTTTCACTTTATCCTCTAAGACCATGTTAGTCAGGTGCATACCATGACCAGAGCTGGCTTCCATGGTGATCTTTCTGAAGGAAACTGCAGTTCTGAAAGAAGCAAAATTTCCCATAAGAGTAAAGAATGGAGATTCCAAAACTGGAAATGGAAAGGAGAATTTGAGCTGGGAAAGCTACTGCAAATGATTGTTGTGCTTTGGTTAGAAGTCCTGAGATCAAGTGCTGCCAGGGGTGCCCAAGGACAGACATCTCCAGCTCAGCAATGGCTCTACAAGCAGAACAGAGCAGAAAAGCAGGGTGCCCAGAAGCCCCAAAGGGTCCTGCTGCAGAGGTACATGTGGCATGGGGACCTGCAAAGGCACTGTGGGGCTGCAGAAGGGTCACACCAGTGGCAGGGATAAAGCCTGGGACCAGCCCGGCTCAGGCATCTCACAGGGCAGACAGCAGAGAGGGAGCAGTAAGGAGCCAGGCTGGTTTTGATGGAAATCTGCTTCACTGTCCAGTTTTGAAATCATTTGGAAGATGTGTCAGAACAGGCCTGTTCTTTTGAAATGTCTCAGTGCCAGCAAACAAGTGTGTTTTTAACGGAAGAAATGTTTCAGCACAAAAGCTTTGACCAGATTCTCAGAGGAGCACAGTCTGCTAGATGTCCTCCTCAGCAGTCGTTCTCTAGGACATGAGAGTCTGCTTCAGCCAGGAAAATGAAAGCCCACTTTCTTAATTCGTGCTGTCACAGCTCAGACCTTGTATCTTTAAAGGTCAACCTCCAGCGTTTAGTCAGGACAGCAATCTGTAACAAGACCTCTGCTGATCATTGAAATCCGTGTATAAGCCTGATCCAAAGTTCAGAGAAGATGGCAGGAGGTTTTCCATCAGCCTCAGCATACATTAAAGACCTTAATGAAGAGCGTGGATGTTCCCAGACAGTTTTCACACATTCATGACTGCTTTTCCACCCACTGAAAGGGCTGATTTTATCTTGTGATGCTTGAGTCCAACCATGAGATGTACTGACTGGAAAATCTCAGAGGAACATCTGCTAAACAGGGATACAGGATTCTGCCCCGACGCAGCCCCTTCACTCCACTCCAATGGTGAAAAGGGGATATCATGCCTCCATTGTTTGCCAGTCCTGAATTCCCAAAACTTGCTAACCTCACCTCCTTCCCTGCAAGGCAGAGAAGGAAGAAGACATGTCTGGGAGGGTGTTTGAGGATATAATCTCCATTTTGTCACCAAAACCTCAGTGGCAAAGATCCCCTTAGCAGCTGTTTCAAATCAAAGCAACAAAGCGGCATCTAACTCACATGGGGAAAGAACTGCTGGGAAATTGGGGAGTCAGTATTCTACCCAGCAGCTCCTGGAGCAGAAAATAAATCTGTCTTGTGCATCTAGTGTCCTTCTACCAGAGTCTACCCACAGGAAAGACAGGAAAATGGAACAAAAATCACCTACAACACAGAACAATACAGACATGGGTAATTTAACAATCACCTGGAGGATGAGAGATTTAAGCTCTTGGACCAGCAGTGAAAGCAAGCTGTAAAGTCAAAGCCTTCCTCCTTGGCACATGCCCAACAAGCAGCTATTTCTGATTTGCACGCGCAAAGTGTGTTTACATCTTTCATGCAAATTCCTATGCAAAAGAGGGGCTGCACAGCAAAAAATTACCCCTGGCCGCTTTCCCCTGTCGTCCCCGCTGGAGAGCACGGAGCGTGCTTGAGAGATCTTCTCCAGCCCCACTGGGAGGCTTTGCCGAGAACCCGTTTCTAGCACATGGTCCTAAGTGGTATCAAAAATAGTAATTCAGCCATCTCCAAGCAAACAAAAACAGAGTCTGCAAGAGACAAGAGGCTGCCAAATCTGAAGTGATGCATGTAACGTTTTTCTTTCAGGAAGAAGGGATGTTTTCTCTTTCATGTGTTTTCTGTTTGTTCATTTGGTTTCATTCATTTACAAGAGTCTCCTTTTAACCAAAGGGGAAAAAGTTGATGTTTATTTACATCCTCTCTGCATAATAAGGCCCTGGCCCTTACACACATATGTGTAGTACCGCTTAAGTCAATGGGATTACTCGCCTGAGGAACGTTAAATAAGTAGCAAAGTCCTTGAAGAAGCATGGCATAAAATAGCTACCTATTGACATAAAATAACTACCTATTGCAGTAACCCAAATAATCAGATTCAGCATCGTCCCCCTTTTTCCTCATTTAATCCATAAAGTAGCATTTTGTTTTGTTGTTAAATCAATATAAAGTTATCCCCAGAGTTAAGGAGGCGGCACCCAGTCTGATTTCCACAATGCCCGATGTGCAGCCCTTTGTTATAATCCTCATAATAATATTAAATAAAAGATAAGGACCACTGTCAAAAAGTTAATCATCAAAAGCTGGAAATCACATAGTGAATCTGTCAGTCATCTGAACTGGACGGGGTCATGAAAATGAAAGGGGAAGAATGTGCAGTCCGCAGACGATGCTTACATGCTAATAAAATCCAGCCAGGCAAAAACATATATGCACAAGACTGAGCAATTTGTCACCCTGGGCTATCATGGCTGTTCCCCTGCCTATTGTAACAATGCCAGCATTCAAAATAGTCAGAAAGGAGCTTACAGGAGCTGAATGCCAGCACATGTGTTTTTCCAGCTGGAGCCGAGTCCTGGACCAGCTTCTGAATTCTAGTTTAAGTTTCTTACTCGCTCCCTCAAACAGGAAAAACACATAATGCAAAGACTGAAAGCCCTAAAATAAAAATGTTGAAGAGAAACTAACGCTGGAAAGAGTCCTAAAAACATAGCTGCGAATTTGGAAGTGTTAACCATCCCCCTGCTGCACACATACCTTCCTCTCCAGAGAGCCTTGCCGAGGCTCCCCTTCCCACGGCACAGGAGCCTGGGGACCACAGACCCCCCCCAGTCCCCACCCTGCCTTGTACCACAGCCCAGCACGCCCTGGGCCCTACCGGGGCTCTGGGGCTGGGAAAGGCTTTCTAAGTTTGCTGCAGCCTGGCATTGAAGGCTGTACTCCCTTAAAGTTTCAAATGCTTCGCTCCTGTCACTGTTTTGGTCTTGCAGTATTAAAAGAGCTTCCCTCTCAGCCCCTCGTCCTTCTTCAGAAGGAATAGTTCGACGCTTGTGCAAGTGCTTCTTTAAAAAAAAAAAAAAATAAAAAAAAATCATTTGCAACCCTCTCCAAAGTTTACAGTCATCTACTCCAGGCATAATCATTTCAAACTCTGCAGCACTTCACATTTGGTTAAAACCACTTCAGTTTAGAAGTGATTAGAGGTTGAAGATCTGCAGTTTAAAATTTAAATTAAACTGTTTAAAATTATTGGAACACTTCACACATTTAAAGCAAATAATTTTTTTCTATATTTATTTATCTTTCCTTCCCAGTAGTCCTGGATTTTCAGCAGCAAACTGCAGAGCAAAGGCAGCTATTAAAGAATCAGGNCCTTACGCTTCCAGCTCCAAAGGTCTGACAAAGCCAGCCGAAAAATAAAATATTTCCTAGTTTACATCACTACTAAAACCAGGCAATCCCCACTCGCGGAGAGGAGAGGAGAGGAGAGNGGAAAGAGTCCTAAAAACATAGCTGCGAATTTGGAAGTGTTAACCATCCCCCTGCTGCACACATACCTTCCTCTCCAGAGAGCCTTGCCGAGGCTCCCCTTCCCACGGCACAGGAGCCTGGGGACCACAGACCCCCCCCAGTCCCCACCCTGCCTTGTACCACAGCCCAGCACGCCCTGGGCCCTACCGGGGCTCTGGGGCTGGGAAAGGCTTTCTAAGTTTGCTGCAGCCTGGCATTGAAGGCTGTACTCCCTTAAAGTTTCAAATGCTTCGCTCCTGTCACTGTTTTGGTCTTGCAGTATTAAAAGAGCTTCCCTCTCAGCCCCTCGTCCTTCTTCAGAAGGAATAGTTCGACGCTTGTGCAAGTGCTTCTTTAAAAAAAAAAAAAAATAAAAAAAAATCATTTGCAACCCTCTCCAAAGTTTACAGTCATCTACTCCAGGCATAATCATTTCAAACTCTGCAGCACTTCACATTTGGTTAAAACCACTTCAGTTTAGAAGTGATTAGAGGTTGAAGATCTGCAGTTTAAAATTTAAATTAAACTGTTTAAAATTATTGGAACACTTCACACATTTAAAGCAAATAATTTTTTTCTATATTTATTTATCTTTCCTTCCCAGTAGTCCTGGATTTTCAGCAGCAAACTGCAGAGCAAAGGCAGCTATTAAAGAATCAGGGGGGACCAGAAGTCAGCTTTAGGTTTTCAAATCCTTGTAACTTAGAAAAGAGAAAGCTGTGAGAAGGACTACGTTTCCACAACAGCAAGGACAGCAAAAATATCTGTAGATACATAGAGAGAGAAGCATGAGAATGGATAATAATAGTGTGTGGTTTAAGGCTTATGCTAAAATACTACTTCTGATCACTCGCAGCCAAATTCCTTTTTTTATAAAATGCCTATACCAGAGGCAAACAAGCTCACTATACTCTTTTTATCATTTCGTTTTAGCTTTCTTTCATATTTTAGTTAGACAAATTAGCAAGATAGTAACAATAAATCCTCTGACCCAAATGAGTATATTTTCTTCTTCCCCTCCCAAAGATCCAGAAAACATCCCCAAACGTGTCACTCCGACAAATTTACGTGGCACAACGTATGATCTGCACTTGACCTGTAAACTAAACTGCTATCTATCTGTTTCATAGAAATTAATCCGGAGTTCCTCCCAAGAAGCAGTAGTGTTTGTGTTGAATTGCAGCTCCCAACTCAAGAGTAANCGCTCAGCTCCTCCGCCCGGCTGACGGGGAACCACCGGTCTTTGTGTGCCTGCCGGCTGGAAGCGTAGGCTTGTTTTGTTTCTTCCTTCAGGGAAGGAGCTGGGAAAGAGGACGGGCCTCATATACAATTCTTTTAAGTGCCCCTAAAAGGACATTTTTATATATATACGTATATATACACTTATCGCCAGCTTTCATCAGTGTTCCTCTGGCTACAAAGATCAGTGAAGGGCCTTTATAGTTAGGAAAGGGGGATGAACAGTTAGTTTTTTGACAGTGCTTGGACTCCTTAATATTGTCACAGAAAAAGTAAAGAAACATAAAAGTAAGTGAAAATCAAACCCAAGACGTACAACATCACATTTAACAAACCCGTCAAAAGCCGTTTCCATCCCTCTCTCACATACTCTTCCTATTATCATTAGCTAACAAACCACATTTCCTCATTAGGTTCATTGACAGCTATATATGTACACAAGAGATTAGATATACAGGTTGTAGTAGACCCCTGTACTAACTTGTTACAGATGGGAATCCCCATCTAAAACCTCTCCAAAAAAAAAGGGGGAAAAAAAAAAAAAAGGGAAAAAAAAAAAAGGAGAGAGGGAGAGGCAGAAAAAAAAAAGTTGTTTTTTTCCCAAGTACCCACAAGTAATACTCAACACTTGTACATTTGGTATTCAAATCTTTTATGATCTTTATATTAAAACTTCCTACTTGCCACATGCCTTTTTAAGCAGTACTAGTCTTTGACACACACACTGAAATCTACCCAGTGTGTTAAAGTTATTGAACTGTCGCGAGCTTCCTGACAACAGTGCTCTGCTAATGCCAGTTTTGATTCCACTGACATTAATCTTGGTAGGGCTGAGATGCTGTTAATACTCACTTCCTAAGTGAGGTAACCCCTTCAAAGGCTGACACACACCACCTCGCCTTGTTCATCAAATATATAATCTTACTAAATGCTGTAATCTTAAATCCCAACCTAGAGTAACTAGCAGTGCTTACATTATCGTTTTTCTTTAAAGTTCATCTAAAGGGGGGAAAAAAAAAAATATCTATTAAAGAATTGCAGATTTCAAAAACTACACAATCAGAACTTAGGACCAACACCTTCCCCATGTACTGCAGCAAACTGCTTATTAAGCTTTAACATTAACACAATCTAAGATTATTCCTGCCTTTCTGCCAGTCCACCCACGCTTCCATGCACACAACACACATGAATCTTCCAGAAGGTCCCATTGAAATTTTAAAGAGCTCTTTTTCTTACATCCTCAAATTAAAAAGGGGGAATGTGGTTATAGCATATGATGTAGAAGGAATTATAAAAATGGCCCTTCATTGCCAGTGCTATTCAATGACAGCTCATTTTCTTGTGCCAATAGGAAGAACAAGATTAGAAGTGACTCTAATTCTTACCCAGACTTCAGGCCGGTGAAAGTCAAGTTAAAGAAATAAGGCTCTCAGTCTCTGGAGGGCAAGGGTACCAGTCACTTATTTCTTATGAACACTTGCTGACATGTGCACTAAGCATAATAATAATAATTTTATTTATAAAGTGCTCCCCCACTGAAGTGCTTGGGGCATTGTACAATATCATAAAAGCAATTTAAAACACATTTTAAAACATAGAAAATAATGGACCACCCTCTAATAATAATAATTTTTATTTAGAAAATTATGACAAGAACACTGGCCTAATGTTAGGCACTCCCATTAGCTACAACAGAGAGGAAAGAAAAGGGAGAAAGGAGAAAGAAAAAATGGGAGAGAAGAGAGGAAACGAAAAAGAAAGAGAAACAGAAAAACAGAAGAAAGAAAAAGGGAAGAATAAAAGAAGAAAAAAAAAAAAGAAAGACAAAAAGAAGATGAAAAGAGATAAAAAAAAGAAGATAAAAAAGGAAAAAAGAAAAAAGGAAGGAAAGAGGGAAGGAAGGGAGGAAAGAAAGAGGGAAGGAAGGAAGGAAGGAAGGGGAGAGAGAAAGAGTGAAAGAAAGAAACAGAGAGAATGAAGAGGAAAATCTCTTCTGGTTTTGATTTACAAGTTCTAAGGCTCCTAAAGCATCTGGGTTTAAAAAAATTGCACCTTCAAAGTAGGGCTGTTTTCCTATGTATAATGAAAATCATAAGGGAATAATATGACTAACAAATTGCAGCCAGGTAGTTAATTCTCAGCTCCTGTTAGCTGGCATTGATGCTTCAATTTTCCAGACTAGCTTGAATTACTTAATTTCCTAGCTTTCACTGTTGTAAGTGATATTTCTTACAATGTTAATGCAGGAGCAGTTGGATATTTTTTTTTCCTTTTCATATATTTTATGTATGTAAAATTTTTAATTAATGTTTGTTTAGGGATAAAAAGAAGAGTTTTTGCATCACAGGAATGGCCAAATTTATCACACAGGCTAATCTACTACTGTCAGCGAAGTTACCCTGGGGATATATTTGGCTCTATGTATCACACTATCATATATAATTCCAATAACGAGCATCTCCTGGGGAATAAGAGATAGAAACCAGAAAGAGAACCGGGAAGTTCAGAGTGGGATAGTGGAAGGTGCTTTGACAGCACCTGGCACTGCACAGCATCTCCCTACCCTGGTGTGGAAGGGGCAGCAATCCCGGTGTCCCTATCGCACTATCTTCACCGAGACCCTGCTTGCAAACCAGGGCTCTGCACACAGTGGGGCAAAAAATGGATTTGGTGGGGTTTTTTTAGGAGGAGGCAATCCATGAAAATGCCCACCATGATCATCATACATCCAGACAGGTTCTGCAAAGCAGGTTGAGAAGCACCGAAAATTTTGGTTGAGTAGGACTGGGAAGGTCAGATAGAAAGACTCCCTTGCTAGGCACAATCAGAGTGCACAGATCAGATTCCTAATTAGGACTCTATTAATTATTTTGAAAGAATGGATATGCTTAACAAGAAACTTCTGCTGAGTGTCCTTGTACACTCCGCATTTCCTGTGCCATCAGTGTTTTTGCACCTACGCTTAGAGGTTAAGATTTTCAAGGAAGACTCAAAATAGACTCATTTTAATAGAAGGTGCTGAATGACCCTCCAAATTTGCTTTGAAAATTTTAACAACAGTGACAAGGAACCCATCTAGTCAGACTGTACACACCCAAGAGAAAGGCTTATAGCTTTACTTACATTTTGGACAACCCCGAGCAACATTTCGTACTTAGCAAATACAAACACATTCAAGTAAGATTGACTGGTCTCTCATTCTCAAATGTGCATATGCATCCACCAGACAGACAGCTCTGCTCAGGAACAGAACTTTAATTATTATAACCAACTCACCACTTGATTTTTTTAAGCCTTTTTCTGTGCCCGTTGCACCTTTTCACTGAGTAGATTTACTTTGGTCTTTAGACTGTATTTTCCTCCTTGAATTTCCATGTTGCATGTTCCTTTGCATGTTTCATTGCTCAGCATTATCATTCATTAATGTTTCAGCTTCTTTCTTTAGTCTGCTGCCCTTTTCCTGTTAAGAACAAGTTTCTTTGCTAATCAAATAAGTTATCCCACTCTTTTTATAATGCCTTGGTTTCAGCTTTAAAAAAAAAAAAA
>VXBW01006434.1:158022-176598 GCA_013400375.1 Thinocorus orbignyianus
AGCAGGAGGATACAAAATCTTCAAATGGCTTATTAGAATTCAGTATGACTGGCAAGTGTCATTTAAAAAAGAGATACTGCACCTTTAATAAATTTAATCCACGTCTGATTACAGAGGAAGAAAGCTCTTTTTTAATCTTACAGGGCTAGAATATTGCAATAACTGTTCCATCTGATTTTAAAAATAAGATTTGCTAAAGGTCAACATATCTCCTGGCCACATATGCAGCAACATTGAAATTTCCTTGGCCAGGGAATAAAAAGATTCTATCATTAAAAATAAAAGCGCAAGGACATCTTGCAAGCCCATAGGGTTTTTAGAAAGAGAAGGAGACATTTCGTTATCAACTAGCAATCATAAGATTTTTAAGCAATATCTCTAATCTGCTTCTCTTCCCCCCACCCCCGCTCCCCACAACCCCCCTTTCCTTTTCACATCAAGGTCTTTTTATCTTCCAATTTTGCATCTAAAGATGAGGTGAATGCCATTAGCTCAATTCAACCTCAAGTGTAGTCAGATGTGCCTGTGATTTCTGAAAAGCACTGTCTAAGGTCACATTAAAATGTATAAGAGCTTTTCTATTCCTGAGAAGGGGGCTTATTATCCATCCATGGTGTAAGGGAGTAATGTCAGTGGCCACAGACTAGGGTGAAAACAAAAGAGATACCAGGGTTTCAGGCTTTTGTCAGGGAAACTCTCTGCCTCCCTTTTATTGCTGTCTGAAGCCCTACAGATAGCGCCAGACTGTAAACTTGGGCAGCTCTGGGGGAGAGAAAAACAAGTTCAACAGGCTCAGACTCTCCTTCCCTGAACCCTTGTCTTTAAACGCTTAACTCTTTCCACAAAACTAAAGAGAGCACCGCTCCACACCCACCCAGGGGTTTTGCTCCACGCGTTTCCCAGCCAGAGACAGAGGCACCCACTTCGCTTCGAGTGCACCAGTGTCCTCGGAAACCAAACTGGTAAATGCTCCTTGGGCTTAGAGTCAGGACAAGATCAGAGCTGCCAAATTTGGCGTCAACTTGGAGTGGCTTTTTTTTTTTTTTTCCCCCTCCTTTAATTTAAAAACGGCTGTCAAGAAAAGTTAATGAGTGTTTACCTGGGCATGATGTCCATATTTTCCTGCAATTGAATTAAGGAGCTGTCACTCAGGGATCATACAAATCATCAGTAAAAAATATCACAATATCAACAGCTCTTGTTTTCTTCTGCTTAAAGAAAAAATAAATCAATGGTAAAAAGGACAATTCAGTCACAGGGGCTCTTCGAAAACAGATATTTGTGGCCTGCTTTAAAACGGGTTTCAAATGCAATCGTGTATTTTAGACTCAGTTCCCGTCTCAGACCCTTGTGTGTGATGTTATAGCTTTAAGTACCTTGTAGATATCCCTTCAGGGCCATGTGCATGGCTGACTTACAGCAGTCTGATGTCTTTAAGAGACTGCAGGCATGCTCTTTCTACTGTACAATGCTGGGCTGAACTCCCATGACCTCGTACAGAAGATAGACTCTCTTGGTGATCTACTGCTGAAGCTGCAGGTAGGCCTTTTCTGGAAAAACAAGGGATTGTTTCCACAACTTCAACAGCCATTTGCCCTAAGGAGTGGGCAAACTAAAAGCATGAGACAGGTTTTTTCTTCTTTTTTTTTTTTTTTTTCCCCTTCCAAACAGCAGGTCTGATTCATCTCCTCTCCGAAGCACATTAAACACAATCTAATTTATAAAGGGTGGGCCAAATGTATTCAGGGCATAACACTTCTGAATGCTACACTAGGAGTTAATCTGACCCATAATTTTCCAGCTTGGTAAATTTTCCCATTTTGCAACAGTGATGCCAGTTAAGTGACTCACTGTGATGAGATAATGTAGTGACTTAATTACCATTGTGAACAATGAAGTTACCGTGCAGTTTGTGTACCTTAAAATGGCACGCAAGCTCATAAAGGTAATTCTTGGGTTTAGTGAGTACCAATAAGATTACTGGAAGGAATAATAGATTGATATTTCTCCTTCTTTTTGATTAGGGTTGATCGCTTCGGCAGTATTTTGCCGTGGTACTGCACGTTTCCAAACCTTGCCTCTGAACTAGTGAGTTTTTTCCCATGCAAGCGACTGCCTGTGAAAAGGGAGCTAAGGCATGTTTGCAAACTCCAGGCAGCAACACAGATCTGTAATGCAGTCTGCACAAGCATTGTGGCATGCTCGTGCAAAGGAAGCTTTGACATCTCTGAGATGTTTTTTGCCTGGTAGATAACGTGAGCTTCAGTAGAAATCATTTTGTTTCTATCTGCCAACAGTGCAGTTTACATGTAAAAGTGATCCCAGTGTACAGATTTCATCTATCTGTTCCAATTACAAATAGAAATGAATATTCAGCATCCTTAAGATGATATCCGAAGGCAGGTCAGCTCTAAGTACAGCAGAGACAAAGCAAGCTCTTCTAATCCTTGTGGAAAGGTAATAGCATGTTCCCTTTTCCTTCTTGAGAAAAAAAATTGCCATGGGACAACACCCATTCCAAGCCTCATGTGGCAATAGATACAAAAAACTAAGCTCTTGGTTACATCACTGTATTTACCTTATTTATCATTGGTTTATGCTAGTGTTGTCACTTTGCACCAATCCCATGGAGCAAGGGCAGCAGATGGCCCAGCTCTTCAGCCTTTATCCTGGCCCTCACCACGTCTAGAGGCCAGCACTTCACCTCAGTAGGAAGCACAGCTAATCCCTCTCCCATTACTGAAAACACTTCCCCTGCAGACTCCAGCCAGCCTGGGATCAGAAGGATGAGTTAAATACATAACTTCAAATATAGTCAAAGTTGCAGTAGGCTACTTGGTTGGTTTCCACACCCCACATGCCAAATACATCCTCTAAATTACTTCCTTATTTGTCATTTATGTACTTCTGAATTTTAATGAATAGTTCTCTCGTTCTTTGCCAAACTCTTATATTCATAGAAAGCTGGCATTTCACAAATATCAAAGAGTGCTGCTAAGTGAACCAACCTCAGAGAAACTCAGGAATCATCATTCAAATTCCCTGTTAAAACAGGAAAACAGCTAACTGACATTTATCTGTTAAAATACAAATAGTATTTCTGCTTATCCCTTCAGTGATCCTGCACAGCACAGGAACATCTCCCAGAGTGCTGGGGCTGCAATTTTGTTATGATGCCTTGAGCTCAGCCTTCAAAATCTGCAGCAATATGAATCAGATTGGACTTTCAGCTTTCTGCTGTTCTTTTTAATAGGAAGGTTCATAAAGAAATTGACCCCTCTTTTTTTGGCAGCTATTTGACAGTAGATCATCTTTCTTTTAGTAACCCACATCACCGTTTCCACAGTAATACTGCAGTATTTCGACAGTAATACTGCAGAGCACGGACATTAGCATACTGATAACTGCAGCAATGTGAAACATTTGTTTCATATTCATCTAGTTTTGTTCTATTTATTTATTTCTTTAGAAGGAAGAGTTTTTTTCTGATAAGCAATCTCTGACTTAAGGAACAGCTATAATTTTGTTTAGGGAAGATGAAAGACCTCCTCAGAGATCAAGGAAAAGAAACAGGGAAAGAAACGAAGCTGAAATCAACCCAGGTGAAGTTTCTCGCAGAGCCTTCCAGTACAATGCATTGGTGAAGGAAAGCAAAGACAGATATGAGACACCGATCACTACATTCTCCCACAGCACAGAGAAAAAGATTTTAGAATCAAAGAGCATTCAGCTATCTTCTGTGATTAGAGATGGCTGCTTTGCTTAGATGGTCTCCACTAAAACAGAGAGAGTGACAACTTCTCAGGTTCAAAATTGTCTTGTTATGTGGGCTTTAAAATATGTGGAAAGGGGAAGTTTTCACTTAATCCAAAGAACCAAGGGTTTGCTTTTAACACAAAATAAGACAGAAGTCGAGGCTCTGAAATAGAAGATGAATAATAAAAGTACTAAAGTCATAAAGTGGCTTTATATGAATGGAAATTCTGTATGGGAAACAAGCAAGAAGAACTAGAAGTATCACTAAATAATGGAAAGTATGAGTGCAAGTGAAACCTTGTAAAATGATTCTCATAACCAGAATATCAGTACAGACAGGTTCAATTTATATAGAAGAGATACAACGGGAAGAGACAGGAGGGATGGTTTTGTATGTGAAAAACATCTCCAATGCCAGCAGACGACAATATGAAAATGGAGAATAGGGTAGTAAAATTCTTGGATAAAGACAAAAGGAATGAAAATCAAAGGGGAATCTACAGGAGGTAAATGCTATAGATCACCAAGACTGGAGGAAAGCAAGAATAATAATTCTTGGACCAACTCTCAAGATACTTGTAACCACAGGATACCCTCCCCATTGGAGAGTTTAATTTCCCAGATATTTACTGTGCAGCTAGAGCAAGATACAGGCTACATCAAAGAGATTTTTAAATTGTGTGGGAGACAGCTTCATAATCCTGACAGGAGAGATTCCAACTGGTGGAAAAGTCAACCTGGAAGTAATTCTTCCTCAAAGGCTTGAATTAATCATGTAGAAGCGACCAGTAAAGGAACTTAGAGTTAACTACCATCTCCCTGCCCTGAGAGGAAGAGATTCGTGGCAAAGTATACGCTTTAAGAAGTCATATTTGGGTAGGAATGTTAATTTAAGCTCAGTCCTCTTGCCTTCAAATCAGTGATAAAGCAAGCATTGATTTTGTTCTTTGATACTGGTTTCATCTTCATCTTGAAGTCACTTCAGTTTGAGGTGAGAATTTGCAGAACACCATCAATTCTGTGCCAAGGAGAGGGATTCACCTATGAGATGTTACAGAGACACCATCTCAGACACCAAACCTGAACGCCAAATCACGCTACCTAGTCAAGAGACATCTCCCCAGGGTGTTTCAACCCACCTAAGATCTGATTGCCCTCTGGATATGACTAGGCTTCTGTGTGAAACACCTTAGGAGCCTACAGTTAGGGAGAATGGATCCCCTGCTCGATCCTCACGTGGATGCTGTTATGCTCCCACTAAGAATATCTTTATGTGAAGCAGCTTACTCTGACGGTATCCATATGGAGAGCGGATAGGAAATAGTTTCAGTGTTGCATACTGTATGCTACTTTTCCTACCTAAAGAAGACTGACAGATATATTAAAATTCATCTGTGAGAAAGCAAGCTGTGAAATCTCAAAGGACATAAGAAATTATTGGTTTTAGGGTCTACATGTAGCTCTCAGCCAGTGTTTGACCACAGAATGGTGGTCTGGGTGATTTTTACACATTTTTCCTTGTGAAGCTACAAATAATGCTTCCACACAAGAGGACTGAGGCAGGAAACCAGCTTCTCTTGTTGAGCTCTTTCTGCCTCTTTTCATGAGAAAGGTTGCTTCCCTGTCTTCTTCCCAGTAAATTCACAGACATTTTTTTCCCCACTTAAGTTAATCTTTGCTCAATAAGAGAGAACAGAATTACACCATGTACCCTATTCCAGACGAGATCCTTCTCATACCATATGCAGTATCATTAATATTTTGCTATTTCTAGTAGGTATGTCTTACCTGGCATTTCCTTTGCCTTTTTCAAAACCACACCATTGTCAATGGTTTAGACACATCTTTGTGCATTGGTCTGAAATGTTTGAGATACAGACATTTGTCTTCTGTCTAAGTGAGTCTCATTTTTCTAGCAGAAATTCTTGTTATTGTTTCCTAAGTGAAGTACTTTGCACTTTGTACTACTAAATTTAAACCAATTTCCGGTGCTAATATTCTCCAGACCATTTGTATTTCTCCTTCTCCTAGCTTTTGGAAGCATAGAGCCAGTTTTACAGTGATGATGGAAACTCTCATGGTTTCTTGTAGCATGAAATCTGGGGCTAGCGGCAAAGCCCAGAACACAGAGAAAAATCTTCAGACTGTGTAAATCAACAAAGCTCCTTTGATTCAGTTTTCACAAGGATGTGACTCTAAATCTCTAGCATGTGTTCAAAAAATGCAGTCCAGTTAATGTAGAAGAAAATCCAAGTGCTATTGTTATTTTGAAGATTTAAGATTATTATTCATGAAATGCACTGGGACAAGAGAAATCTCATAAAGAAAAAACAAACCAAGAAAAAAAAAAACAAATATGTAACATTTAAAATTAACTTGAAGATTTTTATCTTAGTATGGTAAATAATTTTTCTTCCATAGATTTAAGATGTTAATAAGTTTTCCCTTATGCAGACTAACTTGAAAAGAATACAAATGTCATAATCTGGATTAAAATCATTCCTACTCTATTTGAGATACACATCTCGTAATCAAGAACATCCAGGTCCCCCTTTCACAGGCGCTGCTATATTCCTCAGGGGTTTTCCATGTTGAATTTGACTTATGCAGGTAGAAAATTTAGACAGACTGAGGCTCGGAACACCAACATGCAGGGCAGGAATCTATATACCTGAAAAAATGGATGAACTCATTTTAAAACTGATTTTGCTAGATTCACGCTGTCCCTGAAGGGCTGTCTTGCCTCTCCTGGGTTCTCAGAGCTCTCTGGGAGTTCAGAGTTGTAGCTCCTTACTGGATAATCACCAAGGCAGCTTGTGATAAGTATCACACACAGTGATGGAAGCAGTTCAGAGTTTCTGAAGGTAAGGTAAACAGGCTTCCATTAATTGGAAAGAGCACTCTTTAATTACTTTTCTAGCCTGGACTAGCCTATTCTAATTTATATCATAATTCAGAATACAGTATACTAATTAACGTCTACAGAATTTTCATTACAAAGGGTGAAGAGCTAACTTTTTTGGAGCCAAAGGCAGTCATTCCATTGATTTTAACAAGGTCAAGAATTCACCACAAATAGATAAAGTTATTCCTGACTAGCAATCTGCTTTTGTGTGAGCAACAGCAAATCACTTCTCCAAGCACCTGTGGTCTCTTCCACAACTTGTTTTTCTACTCAAGTCCATTAGCACAGGGACTGTCTCCCACATTTTTTTGATTGGACCTAAGAGGGTGGGAAGAGCAGCAAACAACAGGTCTCAAGGTGGTAAAAAGAAAGCTAATAAAAATAATAAAACAAAGCAAGTATAAGATTTCTAAACACTGGACACATAAGAACATAAAACTCATCCTGGATCAGATGACAACCTGCCCATCCTGCACCCAGTAGCAGATGCCTGGGGCAGCAGCAGAGACAGAGCTCCAGTTTGCCTGCCAAGCTTCCCTCAATCAGCTTTGAAGACCCCATGAAGCAGAGTTTACTTCTGAAATGTAGACTTAACAACCCCTACTGGACTTCAGTGAATATGTCTGAATTCTTTTTTTAACTCGTTTTGACTTTTCACTTCTGCTATATCCTTGTCTCCATTTTGATTACTCGGAGCACACAAAAAAATTTGTTCATTTCAAACCTAATAATTTCACTGCATTGTAAAAAACAGAGCCTAATCTTTCCCTAATCACATTCTCTGCAGTATTCATTTTATTATGGACTTCTGTCATATTCCCTCAGAAGTTCTTTTCTAAGCTAAAAAGTCCAACTCTTTCCAGCGCACACTGTAAACACATCACGTTTCTCTGTACCACTTTCAGGTTACCTTTGTCTTTTTTGGGATAGGATAAAGATAAATGCATTGAGTTATGATACAGATTGAGTTAAGATACAGGTATGTCATGAACATGCATAACAACATAATGATCATTTTGATTTTTCCCTCTATTCTTTTCCTAGTCATTCCTAATGTCCCCTTTGCCTTTCTTGAGCTAATCTCTCCAAAGCTATTTCAACATCTTTGCGTATCTATACCATCCTGTCCATAGATATATAGACATGAACAGATAAGGATTTTAGAGAGGATTCTTCCTTTTATACAACTATTTTGTAGTTAGTACCATTGAAATTTTTTTGCCATCTTAAAACACAGTCTATGTGGATGGTGGCATACATCAATCAAAGCTGCTAAATGAATGCCAGTCAAAAGTTAATCTTGGTAGATGAAGCTTCTAATAATTTTCCTTTATAATAATTGGTCCTATTGTAACCATCTCCCCTTTACGTTTTTCAGGAGTCTGACAAGGTTGCACAGTCTCACCAGAGTTCCCACTGAAAATGAGAAATAATATTGATGGCACAATAGATCATACCAATGCAGTCTTATAGGAGCAGACAGCATACAAGAAGACACAGTTGATGCTCCATGTGGCAATTACAGAATTTAGCTGTAGCACTTCGGTTGAATACTTGTACCATCTCCTAATTAGATGATTCCACTTCACAGGACAGCCATACAGTCCTCTGATTGAGTAAATAAAGGACTGTAGAAACTTCCATCATCTTAGCAAAGTTTTTCACTGTTCCTCTTTCGTTTTTGGTCTTAGATGATCCCTCTGCATCTGCATCTGTCATAAGGCAGGACGTATAAGAATGAAAAACAATTCTGAATAACAAGTAACACGTTACGGAACTCAGCATCGCTGTGGCACATAGTATTTAAAAGAAAAAAAAAAAAAAAAAGCACCCCAAGATACCCTAACAATTATATGTTAAAGTTCCCCTGCTTCTGATTTAAGAAAGATTCCGTTCTTTTCCAGAAATTAAGATTCTTTTCCAGAAATTAAGATGCTATGTGTATAGGTATATATATACAATATCTAGGATAACTGAAGGAGAATATTTTTCCAGCTCTGAGCCAAGAAGGGAATCATTTGGTAAGTAACGGCAGGAGCCTGATGCCATCCCTCCACTGCACAGGCTCCCAGCCAAAGAGCACCACACAGCTGCAGATTTACTGAAGGATTTTTAGAGTTCTGTGACAATACATAAAACCCTTGTTTTCCATTTGTACTCTCAAGACAGCAAGAGCTTTTCTGACATTCCATTATATTTATAAAGACATATTCTAAACTAACATATAAAGACATTATTTTTAGACATATAGATATATTAATATACACAAAATACAAAATATATTATTATGCTTTTATAGATATGAATACATCTGTAGGTATTCTATAGGGCCTATATAAAATATCTACTGTAATGTCAGGAATTAGAGAAGCTATGACCATGATGCCCTGTTACTTAATAATTTTATATGGTACTCATCAGATATACATCTAGAGGGAAAGCATGAAGAGATCATAGTTCTTAACTTATTTGGAAACTGTCAAAAATACAACATCCCATCACTGTTAGGTTGTTACGTTAGCATGAAAAAACAGGAAGACAAATTCACCTCTTCTGGAACAGCACTGCGTTGGATGATGGGTGAATTGCTGTAGCTTTTCCTATGCTGACACATCACACAAGGTTCATAGCTTACTGGTAATTTTATTTTAAGCCTCATGTTCTATTTAGGATGCATCAGTAATTGCAACTTTTAGTGTGTAGCCTGGGACTGGCTTTTGCAAATTTGCAAATTTACCTTGTAAATCTGGAGAACCCCAAATTTAGGTTCTCTTCCTCTGTTTACAGAAGAGAAATGACACATGTGGTTTACAAAATGTTTCCCCAGGAGGAGAGCGCTAAACATCTGAGTAATGCATGAGATTTACAAACTAAAGCCTACAAAAGTGGTTTTCCAAGAGCAGCAATGATTAACACAACCCGTCAGAGGTTTATTTATTAGTTGGGCTCTCCATGCCAACTCCAACCACAGAGTTGGAGGTATGAGCATGTGTGCGCTCATACACACGCGTGCACATGAACACACAATGCATTTGTTGCAATGTGCTATTAAGATATTTCCTTCCTTTTCTATATATTTAACATTATAGAAAATGTACCTGTTGTCCCTTTTCTTCCCAGAGCTCTGTGATTCTCCAAATTCAGAATTTGTGTAATTCTGAAATTCAAACTGGAGGAGGTTTTCCTCATTCTGTGCAGATCAAAGGCAAACAGGGGGGGGAAAAAAAACCCAAATTATGCCTCATATACAATGCAAGGGCCTCTTCATTTCTAAGTTATGCAGATGACCCCTCCGCAAAAATAACAATCTCTAGGAACTTGGAAGAAGAAACTGTAGTCCCAGTTGCTTTGACCTAAATAAAGTGTCTGTGTAATTATCTTCAACAGGGCTTGCCAAAACATCATTTTATACTGTTCAAATGCATATTCTAAGAGGGGATGGAAATTTGAGGGACAGGATGGCAAGCAAAGTACATTTTATTTCTCTGAACAATTAGAAAGATTATAATAATACAGCAAATACTGTGCATCCTGCCACTATGTGCCATCTTTCATCCCAAAGGATCTCAAAGGGACTTGTCACTAATTCCATTTTTCTCGTTCCAAAATATTGCATGTCAACCTTTAACTATTTTGTTCCATACACTACAATACAGACTTAAATTTGCTACTTCCTTTTTCATTCTCAAGAAACTACCAATGTGCATTTGTTTGGGTTTGTGTTTTTTTCCAGTGACTTGAGATCCCATGCAATCTTGATAAACAGGCATCTTTGCTCAAATACAAGCCAAATTGTGCTTATATCATAACTTCCTTCTTCATTGCAAACATTTTGCAAAACTTTTACTCGAATATCAATGAAGATTGGGAATTTTTAGTTATGTAATAAGAAAACTGATAAAATCTTATTTTGAAAGGATTTACATGGAAACAAAATCTCAGTTCAGTCAGTGAAAACTGAGGAAAAGAGAAATGAGAATTTTTTTGATTAATACAGTTTTTAAAAAATTGAACTTTTGATCAAAATGTCTGTTAAGCAAAGAAACAAAACTGTTTAAAATCGATAATTTTTTACACTGGAAAACCTGATTTACAGGATGTAAGAGCTGACTACCATAACATCTTTTTTCATGACAGAAATACAGACTGATTTGTGTGATACACACCCCAACAGCTGCCTGAAACAGAGAATATGTCAAAAAAATGGGAGAAACATATTCAGCATTCCAAAATGTTTTGCAGATTTTTAATAAAAACTGAATTTCTATTTCCTGAAAATTTACAAAACTGGAAAAAGGGAAGAAACATCTCTGGCTTTCTCTTCATTATCTTAAGCTGAAATTTCCTTAACCTGGCAAATTAAATTCAAAAGTGTTTAGGACTTGATTGTTTGTAACTTCGAGAGGGATTTTTATAGACAGAAGATTATTCCCTGACTTGGAGTCTGGCCAGGGCACCGCAGAGAGCAGCATCTTGAGAAAAAGCGATCTGGTCAAAACAAGGGATACGCTCATGCTAAACTGTTTAATACAAACCCCTCCTCCTGGAAACAAAACAAACTGTCAGACACTACCACAGTGACCATCCCAAACAAAGCAGTAAAGCATTTCATCACGAATGTTATCCCACACTGTATAATTTCAGACAATAGACACTAGTTTGTTCGCAATGAGTTTGAGCAATTTACCAGGAAATGTGAAAGCTGGTCAAGTAGAGAAAGGAAAAAATTTCCAGCCTATTACAGAAAACTTCAATGAGAAAAAAAAAATAGAGTGAGAGGATCTCTCCTACACCAGACATTCCTAAATTGATATCTAGATGCAGGACAATAGTATCTGTGTTGTTAGGACTTTATTAGAGCCAACAGTGAAAGAATAGGTAAGACAAAACCTAGGACTTCCAAAATTCAAAGCATCCAATTGCTGATATACTAGTGACATCTCCAAACTACCATCAGGAGACCCTGTTGGGATCAAATGTAATCTCAGAGGAAATAATATATTTGTGAGGAAGATGCGTGTGTTGATCAGATAAAGCTTCAATCATGTAGCACAGCAGTGTCTGGGTACATTATTCACAAATATCACAGATATACACTTATTACAAACTCAGGACATTAACAT
Organism: Thinocorus orbignyianus; assembly: GCA_013400375.1. NCBI lineage: Eukaryota > Metazoa > Chordata > Aves > Ciconiiformes > Thinocoridae > Thinocorus > Thinocorus orbignyianus. The sequence goes on from VXBW01006434.1 coordinate 169,807, forward strand.
GAAGGTGATACTGAGACTCAGTCAGCAGGATGTGGAAAGGAACATAGCAGACAACCAACCAGTAAACATCAGAACAGACTTTCAAAACACCCTGCTAACAGAAGAACCGAGTACAAGCCAGTCTCTTATCATCACAAGAATAAATTGCATTGGCACCGACATCAAGATGCCTGCAAGGTAAACACAAGACTTTGTACAATACTGGCATGAAAAAAGTAACTCTCTTAAACTCAGAAGAAAACGCCTTGATTCTCCAAGCAAGTTGGAAGCTCACAAAAACAACAGAAGAAAACTTGGTGTGAAACACTGTTAAGCTATGTAATTGATGAGAATTTTAAGTGTATAAGAAAGTTGTGCTAACCACATTTAATGTCACTGTTTTAAGTAAGGCAAAAAGCACATTAGGAAAGGTTGCTTTCCAAGAAGGGGTATTGTATTTTGATAGGCTGCTTATATGAGACATTCATGCCTAGTATCTTCTAAAGCTCTGCTTTCAAGAAGTGCTTTATGAGAGAGGACACTATGAGTGTAGGAAGGACTAAAACCTGAACTATGCACCGCTTTGGATCTCTCTCTTTTTGTGCTCGAACATCAAACACCAAGGACATCACTTCACTTTTAGTCCACCTTTTTAGCTTACGTGATAACCCTTAACACTTCCTTTCAGGGAAGTGTAACTTGTAGGTGCTGCCTCTTCTCCTTTCTTCCCATGAGTGCAGTAAAGATGAAGCTACTAATGTCCTTCAAATGAAACGACAACAGTTGTAAAAGAGAAGGCATTGTCTGGGGTTCTGAAGAGACATGTTACCTGTCACCTTCTCTGTTACCTGTTAGTGCTGTGCTGACTTATTCTTTTTTTTTTCTTTAAAGTGGATTTCACATTTTTCTCTAGCAGCTCCTTTGGCTTCTTCAGGCCTTTGTTTTCTTGTTTATTTTGTTTTTATCTGCAGGAACAATGCATGCTGGTTTTCCCATAGTGATTTTCGTACACTGTGACCCAAAACCTAACACTTCCATTTTTTACTATCTACAACAGAAAATTCCAGTATCTTGAATTAACTTTTCTGTTGAGACCAACCTCCTCCCAGCACAGGAACAATCATGTAGCTTATCTGTATGCTGTATTGGGGGTAGACACAAACACTCTGCCAGTGTGCTAAGCCAACCACACTCATTCAGCCACAGTTAGCAAAGCATTAAACCTGACATAATAAGCCCAGCCGATAATGAACCCAAATATGCTGACTGCAAGAAGGCAGACGACTATCCCACTGCTTACTGTGTCCCATTTTTTGCAGCTCAGCAGGGTTATGTCCTCCTACATGTCAAATGAGTGTGCAGCTCACGCACCATATCAAGGCACCCACCTCCGAGAGGAAGCCAAGCCAATGGATTCATTTCGTGTATCTACAGCCACTAAATATTTGCCATGAGCTAAAACACACATTCAGACTACAGCTTTCCCCTGCTAAGACTCATGTTTAAATAATTTTCAACTTCCTTTTTAATTATGTGCCTTGGAGCCCGCTTTCCAGATTGAATCTTTACACTAGGCAGACTGGATCTATGCTAGAACAGAATGTCTCCTTTCAGCAGGTGTCTGGTTGGAGATGTCACCCAGAAAGCCAACCGCCTTCTGCAGGGGAGGGTGAAATACAGGGGAACAAAACTGGACTGAGGACCCCAGTACAAGGAAATACAGTGAGCAGATTCAGATGTGCATTGCATCCCTGTACTGGTAAGCAGAATCTCTGATTCTCCACCCCAGGCAGCAAGGACAGCTTGCTATGGGAGTGCTCAACTTCCTGAGGCCAGAATTTACCCTGTCTCAACCCAAATTCAGAAAGGCAAGCAAGGAAGCTGCTAGAGATGTTCTTAATTGTTGATCTGTCCCTTTACAACAATGTAAATCATGTGAGAGGGATCAGCTGAGGAAATGAAGGAGACAGGCAGCTTCTGTGCTAACCAATGATGCTTTGAGGCCTTCCCATTCCATATCTCCCCAAACCCCACCAACTGAGGCAACACTCAGAGGGACAAAGAAGTCCATCAATGGTTTTCCCCCGAATAGGTCACAAACATCTCTTGCCCATTGAACCACTCTCTCCTGTACAGTTAGAAAAATCTCAAAGCCAGATCATTATTATTATTATTATTATTATTTTAGTAAGAAGCACCACATTCAACAATCTCTACAATGCTCCAGTGGCTGAAGACTGGATCTGATATGTCTGATGACTATGGGCATCCAATTGCAAAAACCTCTTTATCATTTCATTTCACCCTGTGTGATTTACCTGAACAGCATTAAATGATGGCTCTTGGTTACGTGAAGTTTCATTTCCAGAATAATTCTCTTCAAAGCTCCCCTTCCAATAGCAACCAAGAAATTTGTTTTCCCCACTGAAAACGGCACCTGCTTTTGGGCAGTATTGGAATCGGTCATTGTTAGTCCTTCTGTGTGGAAATTATCTCCCACAGGCAAGTCATCACAGCAGGTACCAACACGATGAACCTACAGACTTCTGATCACTCGATGTGGGAGCAGAACTGAAAAATTTCTTCCTTCAGTCACAATTATTTTTTTTGTCTCTGCCTATCTATAGCTTCCTCTGTAGGGAAAGTGATACTTGCTGTCATAGCTTCAGCCTAACTATGTAAGTTAAAAACATGCCCTGTCTCCATTACATGATTACAGGCAGACTCTCAACTCTGATAGTCTATGAGCTAAAGTCAAGGAACGTGCGCCAGCTGTTACAAAACAGTTTTCCTGGAAAATAGCCACCGGACCAGCAGTCAAACTAGGACATTCTACATACAAGGAAGAATAAAATTAAAAAAAAAAAAAGCACAGCAGTACAACACATGATTTTAATAAAATCAGGAATGCCATGAAATGTCCAGAAGAAAACATGTCTATACTAACCACTAAATTTGATGATCCATGAACATTCACTGCAGGAAGAGTACTGTGGCACTGAAACACTCACCCCAGCATCTTCACTTTCTATTGAAATCTGTTGCAGAAATTCAGGTGTCTTTCTGTCCTGTTGAAACTTGGATACTTGCTCATCTGAGTATCTGAGGACATCACATTATGTGATGTGTCTCACATCCATCACATGTTCTTTGTTCTCTCATCATCTCCCCATGGAGGAGGAGTATGTGGCGCCAGGCCTCTTGTTTTCCTAGGCATTTTTTTTTTTTCTGGTTTTGTCTGCACATGTTGCTGCATACGGGATAAAGCAAGGTCACAAAGTATGTCTCACACTTGGAGTGGAAGACTGTGGGGCTTCTGATGGTCCTGAGTTTCTTAGACTTTTGTTTTAATTACTGTAGAGCTTTCCTAAAGCTGTATTTCCTTCACAGACAAGCTTTACCCAAATGGAAGAGTGCTCTCTTGAGCCAGAAGAGCAAAATTATCAGTGTCCACCACCAGAATGCCATTTATGTAGCTTTCTACAAACTCCGGTGGATAAATCCCAGATGTCTCCTAGAGAATTCAAGTGAGAAGTTGTGGCTTGGGGCCATTTCTGATCAGAAATGACTAAGCCTAATGTTCCTCATCCTATGAACCATAACAACAAGAGAAAATATAGGTACTGTAACTTTATTTAACACCAGAAGCAACCTCTGCAACAAATGTTCGCACCATTTAACTTCAGGAGAGAGCTTTGGTGACTAAGTTAAAACTGAATTCCCATGTGTTGGTTCGGAGCTAGAAGCCTACTCACCCTCACAGATGCCCAGGCTCTTATGCTCCTCACGCCAGCATGGAAACAAATCACACCGAAACTAACCATAGACCTACTCACAAATAAGAACAAATGTAAGGACTCAGCTCCCTCCAGACCATAATGTTATGTAAAATCCAGGAGGAGCAGTCGCAAGATGTGACAACACCACGTGGCCATGATTGCTGGCATATATTATAAGAGGAAGGAGGATGTTTAGTCAGCTTGTCCAGGATGTATTGAGAGCAGTTGGCAGCCAGGAAGGACAGTTTTGGGAAGTTGTCAGGGAAATTGCAGATGGATTAAACATTTTGGAGGGTCCTGGTATCTCAGTGCAGACGAATGAACAGCTGGAAGGAGAAGGGGATTATGAGCACTCTCATCATGGCTGGGAGGTGCTTCTCTGTGACTGGTTCCAGTTGACCCTGCATTTTGATGGCAAAGCAAAGCCATTCTGCCATGTAGAACTGATGGTGACTTGTTTGGGTTTAGCTTTTTGGCTGTTTAGTTGCAAATCACCCAAAGGAACTGCTGTTCCTGGTGGCTGAGGTTCAGTGTGAGAGTGAAACCCTAAGTCAAAGAAAGGGGACATCGTGTGTGTGTATGTGTGTGTGCGTGTAAATAAGCATATTAGATATCCTGAAGATTCAAAACAGAATTAATTGTTCTAGAAGCAAGAAAGCTTACATTTAGGACAACGAAAATAATGTCAGGCCACCAAGAAACAGCAGAGAATCACAGTTAGCATATGCACATCAATGTTTTTAATGTTATCAGAAGGGAAGTTCTTTCAAGAAATGCAAAGTATCCTGATTTGGCTTGAACATAAGTATTCCCTTAGAAATGCTAATCAGTGAGGTAAAAATCTACAGAAGGATATTTTGTACAGATCTTTTGTCCTAGATATGGGTGAAACAGGAATAATTTCATGATGAGATATCTACTATGTTTCCCAAACAAGGCTCAGTGTATCATCAGTTCTGGCTCTACCTTCGTCCATGAGAGCATCCCTCTCGTATTTTTTTTTTCCATAGTATAAGCATAAGCATTTTACTGTACATTGCAAGCATCCTTTCAAGGCATCATTTTCATGTTGTGCTTCTAAACATGCACAGATGTGTTTGGACAGGGCAATATGGGTTAATTGTAACTTTACCAGTTATATATTGCAAACAAAACACTGACAATAAAACAAGAGACAGAAAATCAATATGGTGTCAGACAAATTAATTATCAATGGTATATGGAGTTAAAAATAATGGAATGAGATCATCCACTTAGTTATTTTCAATGCTCTGCCTCTCTGCGATCCCCTTTTGAGTTTAGAAAATTTTCTGCAGATCTGCAAAAGCATATTTACCTGTTCGATTGAGCTTGTTTCTCCACCTGCTTCTACAATGAAAACTCAGTCAGACTTCATCAGCCCCACTCATAACCCTTTGCCTCAGATGATACCACTTTCAGCCTTGCTGGGACCTCCTGGTGCTCATCCCAACTGGGAAAAATGTACTTCCAACTTCCAAATCTGTCCCCCTTCTCCTACTTCCCCCTGAGGTAAAAAAAAAAATCACTAAAACCCACCTAACCACTCTACTGACCTTCACCTCCCACAAAGCCCTGCTCTTTCTCACTGCCTTCCCATTTCCCTGGCCTGGATTCCATTCCCATGCATTCCTTGTTTTCTCCTTTGCTTCTTTTGGTCTATCCCCTGTTTTGCATCTTCCACATCACCTGGGCTTTCTGAACTTTTTCTTCAAACCTGTTTGAAGGGTTTCATAGCTCCATCCCACCTGCAGCCCCTATAATCTACTGTGCTTCATGCCTTTAGGCCAGGTTTCCGACTTGGATGATACACTTAAAGACTGTCCCTTTCTCAAGACAAAAGCAAACGTCTTCAGGCCAAATCCTGAGCTCATATGCATCCGCTTGGCTCTCTTGATTCCAGGGGAAGGATTCAGTCTCAGAGCAGCTCTTACACAGCTTCACCCTAGGGGATTACTGCAGCACATCACACTGGAAGCTGAGAAGTCCTCATTACCCCAGTAATGGCTACGGCTAGTTCTGCCTGAAAGCCAAAGACAGGAGCTGGAATATTGTGTTTTTATAGTTGTGGGTCATTCGCAGTTCTGTCAGATACATAATAATCACAACAGACTTTGTTTGGCTGTTTTCAAAAACTTGGAATTGCTTGGGGGGAAAAGGGTGAAAAGCAACAAAAGGACTTAATTTAAGTGTATTCACTGAGGTCACCAAGTTATGACACATACATTTGGTTAAACAATTACATTTTTGTTCATTGTCGCAAAAACTGGCAGTTCAGATTTACAAGGCCAGTCTGTCTGTTAACTCACTGGTCTGTCTGGAGTCTCCCGTAGTGTCAGCATGTGAAAGCAGTGGCTTCCGATAACCAGCCTTTACATAGGACAAAACGTGATTTTTGGAGCCCTCCTCCCGCCTGGATTTACTAACCTTTAATTAACAGGGCCCAGAGATCAGTAACTCAGACTTTTTGGATTATGAGACCCTTTCATCAACAAATTATGGCTCAGATCACACCTCCAGATGCAGCCCCAGGGCAGCAGTAGGTGATGAGGACGAGTCAGCCCAGGAGCAGCCCTGGGAGGCCAAGCAGTTCAGAGACAGCCCCAGCAGTGGCACGCAGTCCCCCTCCTGCCCCTTTCTCAGGGCAGAAAGCGCTGTCTACCAGCATCTTATAGCCCTCTCGTGACAGCCCAGCCGTCCCTCCGAGCCTCTGCCCACACTCCTGCCTGTGGGAGAGGGAAGCAGCTGAGGAGCTCCACCCGTAGCACCGCACACCTGGGCACGGGCAGGTTCACCACGTCCTTACTCCTCTGCACGGACACAGAAATCTGCCCCGACAGGTTTCTCTCCCCAGCCGCAAAATGACTGAAATATTCTGCAGATGATAGGTCTCTGAGCAAGATAAATGAATTAGCAGCCAGGGCCAAACCCACAGCTGAGGTGATTTAAAGCCACACCGATTTGATGCAACACGGAGATTTGATCTTCCCCCCCCCCCCCCCTGTTTTTCCACCCC
>VXBW01006434.1:178080-193270 GCA_013400375.1 Thinocorus orbignyianus
GGGGGGGGGAGGAGGGATTTAAGGACAGAAGGGAGCAGAATGGAAAACATTGTTTCTTTAAGAAAAATAAGTCAGGGAAGAGTTGACAGTACATGAAATGAACTAACATAGGCCCAATACGTGTAGATATACAATGCCTGGGTAAAATGGCATTTCTGTGATAGAAGTGGTCTGTAAAACCAGAGGACAGAATTCTCCTTGAGATTTTTGGAGTCACATGGCTCTGAAGCAGACCAGCAGAACAGGCTGAAGGTGCCAGATCTCAGACCAGCCCTTCTCCCTATTGTCATAGAATCATAGAAGGATTAGAGTTGGAAGGCACCTTAAAGATCNGAGGACTCCAGAGCTGGACACAGTACTATCTTACCACTCTGGTCCAAGTTGCCACAGCCCCAAAAGCTGAAGCCCCTTAAGGATGAAAGCAAAATACACATTCCTGATAATGCTCAGGAGGGAATTTTTGAGTTACCTGGGAAGCATCATTCCACCCCTTACTTCAACCCAAAATTATTCTCAGGAGAGGTGACTTTGTACTGCCCTTATCTGAACTCCATTAAATCATCTTTACCCCTTAATTTTAGTGAGACCAACGACAGATTAAGACAGTATTCAGTGCACGAGTGACCTTACCCTTCATTTTTGCCTCTAAAAATCAAAGCCTGGGAAACTATTTTACAACTAATACCTGTTACCATCCTCTCACAGATATTTAAGAGGCCAGTCTATTTGTTTATAGTATGAATTTGTCCTAGCCTAATCAATCAAGTGCTACCCTGCCTGGGGAGCACAGCAACACTCACAGAGCACTAATGGATAAATGCTTATGGAGAAAAACAAGGGAAAACCAAGACAAAATGCTTGCAAATTCTTAAATCGTCTTTAACATCACCTACAGCCCTCTCCCACAAATGCCACAGTAATTGTAAAGACTGTGGGTATGGGCTCCAATTAGGTAATCTGCAGAGGGTAAACACTTGGGCCAAATCTTGGAGCTTCTGCTGTTTTTTAGCAGCTACAGATCTGGTCTGGGATCTGCTGTTTACCCGCAACGAAGGCGAGAAAGAGTATGTCTTATACGTCCTGTTAGCATTCGAGCAAACATCATGTTTAATATTAGAAGCCAGTATGCATGTGGTTGCTTAGGAATGAGAAACATCCCTTCGATATGCCCTCTGATATGCACCAGGTTGCTGTGGGATGTTTTTGTGCATTCTACTTGAGCAGTTACCAGGATCTGGAGTCCACGGGAACATGACATTGTAATCTTGGTCATGTTTTATTTATGGGGAGTAGTGCAGCAGATAGGGTGTGTTAACAAACAAAGTTGATTGCTTCAGGGGCACTCTCTCGTCCTGAGGTAATTAAGACAAAGTAGTTTCGCTGGTTGGGGGATTCACACTGCAGACAACCTTTGCCTTGCTAAAATGATCTGCAGCAACCAGGCCAAAAAGGCTAAATCAGAAGCAACACGGGTAGTATTTTGTCTTTGGTTAAAGGTGCATCATTAAATGGCACTGGCATAAATTATACTTCTTAAAAATCCATATAACATTAAAAACTACTGAGAAGAAAATGTCAGGCTCAGAGATGTGCAGGTTTGCAGCTGGAGAAATATCCAAATGATTGCTGCTGCAGCCCAGCATCTCTTTCACAGCCTGAACTAAAAACAGTGACTGTCACCGAGGCCACCCTAACCACAAACCCTGAGAGACGCTGGCCTGACAAAACATGTAAACTCGGAGTCAGGCTCAGCTGTCAGAGAATCTCAGCATCACGAGGGAAATCTATTCCGCCATCAAAGGTCACAACTCAGAGACTTATGGCTGCTCACATTTGTTGGTTATTTGCAAACTGTACGGCTGTGATCACAGCCCTGCAGTACTTGCACCAGAGGAACTCACAGACATACACATAAGGCACAGGGCAGGTTTCACCAGGAAATACAATCAGACCCTCCTCCTCACCCATCACCTCCCTTCTTTTGTCTCCAGCCCCATCCCTTCCACTGCTACAAGCCTAGGAGGACAACTTCCCCCAGTTCCTTCTCACTTTCCATGGCAGGACAGGCTCTCCCAGTGATGAGCAGGTGCGTTGGGTGGCTGAGGTCAGGCTGATCATTTGTGGTCCAGTAGAATCATGCTGTGCTCCCCCCAAAAGCGTAGGATGTCCTTGTTCCTTGAAGTTTTCAGCTGACTCATAGAATTCAATAGAAGATTTTTCACTGGTTTGGACAAGCTCTGGGTAAAGCTTGTGTGGAAAAGCATCTTTTCTTACACCTTCAGATGTCACTTGCCATAACAACACATCTACCAAAGGATGGAATTTCCTTTAGGACTGAGGAACAAGGTCAAAACCCACCAGAGCTGGGCTCAGGAGATCTGCACAAAACTTCTGGTTACTTCACAGAGTTTTTTTGTATGACCTTCAACAAGTAATTTAACCTTTCTGTGCTTCAGATCCCCATTCATAAAGCTACTATAATAACAATTTTTTCTCTTACTGTTTATATGTGCTGCCCAAAGGTATTAAGTCTCTCAAAAAGTCAGAGGCAGCAAGGAGGCAGCAAGCTCCAGTGTTACTTTTCTGAGACAGTTATAGGCATATGGGGTATTTCAGAGGCATCAACAATAAAGTATTTCATTTTCAGGATTCCCCATCTTTCACTAATAGGCTACATTTGCTGTGTAGGATGCTTACAGCGGTGCTGCTGTCTTCTGTCACCATTAACCCAGAGGAGTGGTCTGCTCAAATGAGAGACAATTTGAAAGGAAAGAATAAATACACTTAATGAAACCTGACAGGTACGTTTCACACCTTTCCAGGGAAAGACATTAATTGCCCCCTTTGCTTTTAACTGTCCTACGTTGATATTTTAAAATAGATCAATATAGTATAAAACCAGTGTCTTGATTGCTTGAACTGTATGTTTAATTAGGCTAATTTGCATTTTTCTCAGAGTTAAATTAAGGGCTAAATTCAGGTCTGGCAGAAGAAGGAGGAACTCTTTCAAAGGTTATGTTGCACTAATTTACACAAGGTCTGAATTTGGTCCATGGGTCTCTACTTATGTTTAATAAATCCTGAGTAAAGGCAAGAGCTGCCATTGAACTCCCTTGTTTAGTAAACTTCTAAAAAAACTTTGCTTTTTTAAGATGCCAATCAAGGGAGTCCTGACCACTGCTTTATGAGGAAAGGAGAGGTTAGCCAGAGAAAGGGTCTAAGAGTTGCAGAAGGTGAAATACCTTGTGAAGGTGCAATGGATATGTGTCTTCTTCCAGGTACCATGGAGGCATATGAAACAAAGGGGAGAACATCTTTACATGTTTTTCCCCACTTAAGAAGAGTTATCTCTCTCCTTCACTTTGGCTCCTTCTTCTGCTTTTTGAAATCCAAATTATTTCAATATTTCCTCATCAAACATACACTGTGGACTTCTGATCACTTCCTTTGCTCCCTTCAGGACGACTTTCCAAGTGGCCTACATATTTCTTTAATTCTAAGAACTGAACCCACAACTACGTATCCAAAGTCCTCACCAAGACTGGCCAAAGTGGACAGAGTACATCATGTCATTTGCAGGCTACTCTTTTGTTGACACATCCCATGTTGGCATCTGCCTCTTTTTGCAATAAGATGTTGTTGTCTCTCTGTCACTTGTGATCCTTCACAACCTTTTTTTTTTCTTACCAAAGGCTGTTGAATGAACTTAGAGAGGTATTAAAAAAAAGCACCAACTTCCAAGACACTTTTGATCTGTCCCATCTTGCTTTGGTGTACAAATATAATAAGTGTTTTCTCTAAACCAGCATCTAAGATTTTAATGAAACATTGCACAGAACTGCTCCCAGTACTGACCCCTTAAAACCTGCTCCATTTTGAGAGAGGCTCCTCCAAGATGGCTTTGTTTCCCTCAGGCTGTATGTCTATTTCCCTGAGCAGAAAAAGCACCCTGAAGAGAAAATTTGGAACATGTAGGAATTCAAACAAACTGAAATATGATGTGTGACTGGTAGACACAGAGGCAAGCCAAGCAACACTTTACTTGTAGGTGTGCAGCTTGTTTTAGCGTCCTTTGAGCTCAGAGGGCTCTGAATTCATTTTTGCTTAAGCTCCTATTTTGCTTAAGCAGCTATTGTGTGGGAGAACTGCAGAAGCAGATCTCCAGTCCTCTAGGCCAGAAGTGTTTTGCAGGAACCGAGAAACTTTCCTTGAGGCACAATCACCGGTACAAATTAGTTCACATTAACAGTTTAGGGAGAAGTCAACATCCAAGCCAGAGGAAGAATGACCAAAGCCTCATCTGTGGGAAAACAGAATGGTGAAGAGAAAAATACTAGTTTTACATTGAGGAATCACTCATCACCAGGATTAAAGTGGTAACATGAAATCACGTCTGAATAACAGCTAACAAAAGAAACAGTCTCTGAGTATTGGAAAATCATGTGAACTCTGTGGCCAGAGTTTCTGCATATCAAGACAAGTACATGCTTCTGGGAAAAATTGCTTGAGAGATTACGTCAGACTGAAATGACAAAAAAGTTACTTAATTCTGCTGGCTGATCATTCACATATATCACAGCAGTTCCTACTGACATGCACAGCCTACTTAATTTACCGAGAACTACTGCTTTCTACTACTCTTTTTGAGGACTGACTTACTGGGGAAGTCACACTCAGAATAAAAAAAAAAAAAAAAAAAAATCAAGGAAATTTGGTTTAAAACACTCCTTGCTTAAGAAAAAATCTGAAGAATATCTTAGTCTTTTTGAAAAATACATCAGATATTAAAACCATTTACCAAGCTGGGGTGGATAGCACAAATCTGAAAATAACTCTCAGGTGCTAAGTGAGTAAGCCTAGCAGCGATGGCACAACAGAGCAATGCTGATTTACACCAGGCAATGTCCCATTTTGGTTTGCTCTCTCACAAAGCAGAATTATAAAATGCATTTTCTAACTTGTTACAAAAAAAGAAAAAAAAGAAAAAAAGAAAAGAAAAGATCTGCTGGGAAGAAAAGCCATCTTCACAGACATATCCCCATCCCCATTGGTCATTACACCTGTTCTGCATACATCTGTGTAGAGTATTGTAGTGTCATGGATGGACAAAACATTCTACAGCCATGGTCAAACATCCATTGCAGAGCAAGGTGTGACAATTGTAAATGTACTACTGAGGTCCTCTCCTTTTCTCAGACTAGCTTAATATGTCAGCAGAGAACTGATTAATCTAATCTACCTGACTTTTCATGAGAGTTAATGAGGAGCATCCATGTAAGCTATCCTACAACTCTTTTATAGAAAGGATAAACTATGGCAGATGGAACACTTATAAGCTATACTGATCTGGAAGTGACTCTTCAGTCTTTCATATCTCCTGAAATGGTGAGACCACTGTCCTGGCCATCTGCTGTTTACCCTGAATTTGTCCTGTTTGTTGGGTACAATTATGGGCTTCTAGACCTGGAACATGGGGAGTCAGGAGTTATGGCTCTCCTTAGTAAAGATGAGGTTAAGCCATAAACTGAGAAGAGTCTGGTATTCCAATTTCTCTGTGTTCGTAAAAGCTCAGACATTAAAAGTAATAATTTAAGTCATTGGAATATGAGCAGAATAATATCTACGGCAGGATTATTTTTTTTAGTTTGGACCACTGCCTTATTTTCAAAAGCCATTTGGAAATGTGTGGCTTGTTAAAAATCACTGGGTCTTAGAACTCAAGTTACCTCTAAAATAGGATTTAAACACCCATCTCACTTAGGTATTTTGAAATGTCTAACAGGCTTGATTCATCAATGATCCTCCAACACACTCCTTTCATCTGAACATTATTACCATCTGAAACATGATTTTGTCTCTTGTTTATATCTCTTAAAGTCTCCTTCCCTCTCCTCTTCTAATTCTGTAGCATTTCGTTCTGTCGATCATTTGGGGGTATTTTGCAAGACTGGTGCTTTTCTCAGGGAAGCTACATTATGCTACATCATTGCTAAGAATTCAAAGTATTATGTAATAAGCAGTTGGTTTCTGATTAGATTGATGTAACCACATCCTGAATAGAAACTACTATTGCTATCAATATCAATATTCTTGGGTTTTGCTGATGGTTCACATTGGGAATAGATCATATGAAGACTTTACTTCTTTGGCCACATTCTTGCAAAAATTCTTCTCACTGACACATCACAGGGAGTTAAATTATGAGAATTTGTTCTGGAGTGTTTTCATGTCTGCCCGGCTTTTGTAATTTATCTTAGTTTTGCTCATCTCTCCACATCTCACACCGGTGGGAAGACCTGTGCACCAAGATGAGTGAAGCCTCACATCCTCCAGACACACAGGTAGTTATATCCATCTTTTCATATAACTTAATAAATACAGTGAGAAAAAGAATTATAAACATACCTCCTAGCAGTACTTTGGTACTGTGGAAACTTCACATGCCCTAGATAAGTCTGGCTAATCACTGAACTCTGCTTTATGATCTATTGTTTTCCAGTAAAAAACAGCATTTTAGGAATTTTAATAGTGTCTTCTAGAGTATTATATGGACATTGACCATATGCAATGGCTACTCCAGTTGTGATTTCTAGAAGGGAAGCAAGAGGTCTTCATTTATCACTGTAATATAAATTTAAAATCAGCTTTGCTAAAGTAACTGGCAATCTTAAGGACGTAGTGCTGTGGACTAAAATGAGTTCAGTCACACTTTTCTTTTAATTAGGATAAATTCAAACAAAATCAATATTATAGTCTAGCTTTCTACAGTACACTTGAAATTTGAATCTGAGTCATGCATACAGAGAAGTATACATAATTTTTGCAAACTCACATACATATAACTTGTTAGTCATCCATTCTCTATTCTTAAAACTTTTTTTGAACAGCAATGTGTGGTTTTTACATTATTGTAATTCCTAGCCAGTTTACAGGAATCATTGAAATGGGATTGTTTTCCTTCACATTTTTATTGGCTTTGATATCGTCTGATGATACCTGTGACTTCTACCATAATCAGCACTGGCATCTACCAATAAATATATAAGTGGTTTTTACTTGCACAGGAGGTATTTCACAGGTATCCTGACAGAATAAGAAATATATAAAAAGATGCCCATTAAAGGAAACCTACATTTAACTTCTGCACAAAAACAGTAATCTGTAAATCAGTACACTGTATAACACAGTAGGCTCCTGGTTAGTATAGGAAACAGAGGAATTAGTATATCTTTTGGAACTAGCCTAACCTTCAATCTACAGTCTAACCAAGCCCTGGAGCACATGTCCACTCTCAGTAGGTGTAGTACCATATTGTTACATCCTGTGATTAAATCCATGGAGAAATGGCCAGTGACAAAACTGAATGAAGAATCTTTTTTACCAGCCTTTTTTTTTTTTTTTTTTTAATCAATGGTTAGGTATAAAATTATATTTGTCTCTGTTCTGCATGATGTCCTGTTTAGGAATGTATGGAAAGAAGTAATCTTGCATCAGCAGTGGATGGGCAACAGGAATGAACAGGTCTTTTCCATCTCTAACACGTGTGATCCCAGAGAACAGTCTGTCATCTGTCAGACAGTGAAATATATGTTGTCATTGAGTAGCTAAAGGTCAGTGTTTAGCTGAGCTAGGAGAATAATTCAGAGCAAATCAACTATTAGGCAAATGTTGCCTCTTTTTTGCTTACAAGTTGTCTGCAAATAGATCACAATTTTCTCAAATATATTCATTATTCAGAATTATTTCCTGAATGATTTTCGTGTATAATTATTGGTCTGTTCACAAGCCTTTCAAGTGCTCAGTTTTCAAGCTGTTTTAATTGGACGCACAGATCATATGCTATCTTTCTGCCCTTTGATAGGGTAAATGTAACTCTGTGACTATACTTTCTGGTGGAAACATCTCGATTATGGAGTTAGAGTTCAACGGCCACTGCTGTTCTGTTATATGTTCTTATCATTTCTGTAATTTTTTTTGTACAAAAATAAACCCTAAATCAGACTCAATCCCATGGAATACTCATGTAAATCAGGAGTAAATCTATTTAATCCAGAGAAGCAGTATGATGTAGAATCACTGTGAGAAAAAAGATCCTTGAGAAATTAAATCACCTTTATAACACGTTTCTTCATTATAATAATTAATAGTTGCAATGCTGACCTAAAGTATCTTTCATTTCATACCAACATTTGAACTGCACTGGTTTTATTTGTATCTCACAAAGATTTTTGTAAACCTTTTTCTTTTAATGGTAATAATAGAGTTCTTCTTGGGTGGCACAAGCATGTGGAAAACGGGAGCATCCAACCTGAAGATGCTGCCGTGAGACTCACTTGGATTTAGTTGTTTGCGGCCTTGTTTGTGTGATTTCTCACATTTCCTCTGTCAAAAGGGTCTAATCCCGCTTTTTCCCTCATGCCAATGTGTGTGAGTAATCAGGGCTCTGACAGACAAGCTCCAGCAGATCCAACAGTGATGAGTTATGGCATTACCGCTTGCAGGAGGTCCATGCTTCTGCTTGCTGGGGAGGACAGCACCTTCCCTAGCAGGGGCAGTGGACAGAAAGTCCCCTTGTGCCTCCAGACCCTCGCAGGCACTGGCCAGGGCGCTGCTGCTAAATCTTCAAACGCCACACCAACATCTGCAAGGCTTGCAATGCCTTTAAAGCTGACAAAATGACACAGCAGTGTAAAGCTCCACCAGAGTGAAGTCATGTTTATGGGGTGTCAAAAACACCCCATTCAAATTCAAACTGTACAAAATTTAGAAGTAAAATGTAACAGCCTTTACAGCTCACTGCAGAAGGCATTCAAAACGAACGTGGCATTTTGGGAATTACAGTGTGAACTATTGCCCAATATAATTGTCAGCGTCGGGTTCTGATTTCATTTTCACTGGTTTTTCATGAGTGCAACTTTTCAAAGCCTGTAACTTTTATATCGCTCTGAAGCCTTGATCCAGCAAAGCACTTACACACATACCTAAATTTAGATTGTAGATTCAGGGAGCCTGAGATCAGGAAGGGACCATCTGTAGGAGCTCTTCTGTAGCACAAACTACTTAGCTTCCCCTCCTGACTTCTGAGTTGAGCCAAGTACTTTAAAGTCCAGGAGCAGCTCCTTTGAAATGAATTTCAATGACCCACCTGCTTTGAATCACAAGCCTGTTACATGGTTTGTTGGACCAGGGCCTCCAGGAAATCAGAATTTGGTCTCCAACACTCCAAATCTTTCCTGAGCTTTCCAATAATGGTTTGAATAACAATTCCCTCATTTAAGATTTTCATGCATTTGCTAAGAGGTTGGCTTGATAAAGAGTATCAGGACAGTGAACTGCCTGTGGCCATCAGCTCTTATCCTCAAACTGCAAGTTGTGCAAAATTCTGCCTTTAGCCATACGTCTTTGTCCCTAGCTGAGGAGAAGGAGCAGATATTTAGCTGCAGTTACATTCTAGTGCTTCACATGTTAATAGTATACAGTCTGTGGCCCAAATTCAGCTCCTGATTAAATTGGTAAGTGTTCTCCCTATTTGCGTTGGTATCCAAGAAGCGAAACACGTTAACAAACTTAGGTGCATACAGCACACAGTCAAGTTAAGGGGATGGAAAGAAACACAAGAGCAAAGTTCTCCCTTTCTTTAGGAAACTGTCCTAATTGCCCCAAACACCACACAATTTCATATACGAAATTTGACCGTTTCAAGCATCATTCTACCATTTTCTCTCAAGACCCCTACTGAGGAAATACATTGCATTATATTTACATCCAAGGAATATAAGCAGGACTTGAGCATCTGCTTATCATCATGCAGGTGCTCACATCCTCTCCAGACAAGAATTCTCTCCTGATTTGACTCCCATGAGAACAAACAGAAAATATGGTATGAGCCCTATCACCTGTACTGAAGATTCAGCTCTTCACTCCCTCCTTTTTTCCCCTTCCCACCCCTCAATTTTAAAAAAACAGGAAAGACAAGATTTGGAGATCAAGTCAAATGTCCAATTTATTTTTATAACTTGAAACTGGAACAAACGTTGTTTTGAACGAGCGTACAAATGAAATGGTAGACACATGCTGAACTCAACATTGTGACAATAAGGGAAAAAAAAAAAAGAGGCCAAAAATCTTGTACAGAGAATAAAAGGAACAATAAATATTTCACTAAGCCATATTGAAATGACCTCCAGCCATCTCAACATTTTATCCATAATAAAAAAAAAAAGTGCTCTCGTTTTTTAAACAGAGCACAAATACCAAGCAATAATAAATAGTTCCAAACTTGTAGTAAAAGACAAAACCTCCAAGTAAACAACAAAAGCTCATACAATAAGTAATAGAAAAAGGTAATAAAAATATTTTGCCTTGCCGGTACAAATGCAAACAACTTAAATCAACGTTACTTTGCTTTGCAGTTCTAAAATACAAAGAGCACCATAAAAATGAGTTTGCCTGTGATAAACAAAACCTTGGACTGTCTTTTACATAGGACTGGGATGAAATGCTGATTTTTTGACCCTTTCCTTAAAAATCGGTATTTTTCTTTCTAAAACAAGGTTCTCAGACCTGTCCTGTTGCCAAGGGAGTCAACTGGAGTGAGTTTTGCTTCTGACTTCAAAGGCAGCAGGACTAGACACAATGGAAGGAATAAATTCAACCTTAAAATAATAAGAAGAAAGTATTTGAATTATGAAGAGAACTATGGCAGCATTCCAGCTATTTTATGTCTATGTAATATTGTGCTTATGGCCTAGTAAACTACAGTTCTTCTGAGCAAGAAGAAAAGGAGGGCCATTTCATTGCCACTACAGTCTGCAGAAACACAACCCTTGTGCTTTTGGGTGACTTACTGTTAGTTTTCTTGATTCAAGTCACAAAAGTAGACAACTGCTGGTGTTAGCTATCCTGGAAAATTAAAAACAACAGGGAGACCAGAGCTCCTAAACAACTTACGCCAAAATGAAAGGTAAACTTTTTTAAGTCAATGAATTGTGGACTGAAAATATGCGGTTAACTCCTGATCTTCACTACACTGATGCATGTCCAAGGGATTCTGCTGAGTTGTGTGACACGACTCTGGATTTATATGAGTACCAGAGGTCTGAATTTTCAACAAAAAGTGAAAATATGCCTTTAAGGGACCACATGCCAGCCTCAGCTCCACTGGTATAATCCAGGACTAAGAGTGATGAATAATTCCTGATTTATATCAGTTTAATTGAGACGCAGAATTTGTCCAGAAGTCTTAAGGGTACGTTGTTCAAGCCAGGAAGACATGTATCTATATCTCAGGTAGCTGGACCAAATTCTCCCTGCTGTCACACCCATGCCTCTCCAATTGCTCCTGCACCGATGAAAGCAGCAGAAGAATTTGGCTTTGGCAATATACATTTTTTTCTTTGTGTTTTAGTTTTACCGTCATTTCCTGCAAGAGCGGTGAGCATTTTCTCCTTCTCCCCTTCACTAGAGCATCAGTGCCTCTTCTGCCACCTGTCTTCCCCTCGACCCAAAAGGGAGAGAACATGAGAGAGAGAGAGAGAAAGAACAGCAAAGAAGAGAGAAATCAAAAAGGCACAGGATTTCATCCCAGTCCCTCAAACATTCAGAAATTTATGGAATGTACAATTAGGAGTGAACAGCAGCAAAGCAGCTAATAACATGGACTGGCAAGACCTGTACACGGAGTAGGTCCTGTTCTGACAGGGAAGAGGAGGGCTGTGCCTGGACCAATTTTACTTCAACCCGGTTACAGCTGTACCAACAGCAGCCCATTTTTACCATTTTTACATCAAAGTGGATGCAACAGCTCTTGCTGTTTGCTGTAAAAACATCTTTCTTCCAGAGGGCGGTGGCAGGGTGAGGGGAGCAGTGAGTAGGGGGTGGCCGGGAGAAGGAAGATGTGTTGGAGAGTTTCTTGTTTGGAAGGGGAGGGGGGGAAGGGAATCTCCTCTCTCTCTCTCGAATCTGCGGGGAAGTTGTGGGATGTCACCCCAGACACCTTTATGGGAACTGAATTCCATTTCACACAAATAGGCAATAACCATCCAGCCTGGTTCAACCATACCTGGTAAAACCTTGATGCAAGGGGTCCAGGCAACTTTGAAGTTATTTAGAGCCCTGTGGGAACAGCACTTTTTTGTAGGCCATTTCTGACAAAAAAAAATATATATACAACTAAAATTATTTGTGAACAACAAGAACAAAAAAATTAAAAATAAAAAAGCACTTAATTATTTTGTTTTGTTTCTTTTACTCAAAGGTCGTCTAACAACCCCCTTTTTTCCTGTACAATAAGGACTTCACATACAAATTTTTTTTTTATTTTTGCAATATTTTATCCTGCCAAATTAAAAAAATATATTATGGCAGCCTGTTTGTTTGTTTTTATTTTTATTTCCAAATTCACTAACAAAAAGGTACATTAAATCCCTTTAAAAGGACAAGCGTACAGTTAAAAAATTACAAGCTTCAGTAAAAATACAGCAAGTGCCTACATCATATGAATCAACCAATATCAATATCCATTCCAGAAGGGGAAGGAAAGGGGGGAAGGGGAGAAAAAAAGAGAAAAATAGGTACAGGTCAGAAACGTGATTTTTTTTTCTGCAAAGCAATAACAATATTAAGCACTTTTTTCTACATACTTTTTCTACATGGTGTAGCAATCACCTTTCAATCCCCAAATACAGGATTCTATACATTTTTTGAAATAAAAATTCAACACCCAAGGCAGAAAAAAATTTACTAAAACTCAAGACTTTACAGTTACAGTGACAAGAACAAATTTATAGACCCACCATTTAAATTTTACTGCAACATTTTCAAGGAAAAAAGAAAATTTTTTTTTTTCTTTCTGGTTTTGTAAAATGCCCAGGCATTCTCCATTATTACAAATACTGGTCCACTTTTACAGTAATCAAGAAATTTTAATATATATAATATATACTAAAACCCCGTCACCAAAAGAAAACAATATACACATGGCCATTATGGCATTTCTTTTAATAACCTATTAAGCAAACTTTGAAAAAAAAAAGATTGCTCAAACACACATACACACAATTTCTTTTTTACCCTTGTATGTATTCAATACTGTAAACGTATTTTAAGACAGAGTGCACTAAATTTAACTTTTAAAAAAATTAGCCGTTGTTCCTGAATTGTTTTTTCTCATTCAATGATAAAAACTTGTAATTTGTGTCATTTGAGTTTTAATTCAGCAGTAAATCATTTCCATTCCATTTCCTAAGCAGCGTTGTCCTGAAAAAAAAAAAAAGGCTGAGAATAATTCAGCTAATGGATGTCCGAAGTTGTGCTGGGTATACATCTTCATTTGATTGGGTCTTATGGCATTTTCATGTCCACTATCTTCAACCAGTAATTATTTTTTTTAAGTAAATGTGGCTCTTTTTTTCTAAAGAATGTACTTTTATTGTTTTACTTTTTTTTTTTAAAAGTCTTTTCATTTCACAAAAACGTTTTGCATTTGTCTCAAGAGACTCAAATAGGAAGATCAGTTTTCAAGGCACTCACGTCAAATTGAATGGCAGTAGAAAAACTGTCCAATAAATTATTTTTATTTATTTTTCTTTATAGTGCCAGTATTGTGAATGCCATGCTTAGCAACACTGACACTTAATCTCAGCTGTTCCCTTACAGTTTAACCCACCTTTGGGCCAAGTAGAAGAATATGATGTAATTTCTTGTTGAGAAGCCATTTTTCTCTTAACCACAAACAAAAGCTTTAAAGTGCGGGTCAACATAATTAAAATCTCTAACCATAATTGTCCACTGTTTGTTAATATTAGTCATCAAAGGCTTTAAAAAATTTGGAATTTGAAAGTAGAGCAGGTGCATTTTTCTTTACTTTTTTTTTCTGTCGTAATGCTTTTCTCTGAATGCTATTTCATTCTGCTCCTAATTAAGTCAAGGGGAAAGCTTTTAGCGACTTCAGTAGGAGCAGAATCTTGCCAAGACAGGTAAATCAACTAGAATTTATTTTTCCCTTCCTTGTAGTAACATCATTGTACATCGTATAAGATAGTTCTAATATTCCCATTCATAAACCAAATGCCTATGAGTTGAGGCTTTTCATTGAGAAATTCACACTTTTTCATCTTGTGCTAATTATTTTAACTACAGCAAATCTGGACTAAAGCTGATGCTCTGAACTCAGATTTACGATTTTGCAGTTTAGAAAGAAAAAACCTTGGCTGCTCCAAGGTTTGAAAAGAATATTACAATACTCAAGATGTACTTTTACTGTCTCTGGGAAGAGTGGCAGGAGAGGAAGGGCCAGGGAAAGACACCCCAAAAAGTGACAAAGTGGCACCGTAATGTTGCCATAGCTTTAACAACAATAAGAAACTATCTGATAGTAATGCACAATTAAGAATGTTTATGGGTTTTGAATGTAGCTGCCCTCTGCACCCATGTCTTTTTTGTTGCCATAAATTCAGTGATGAAATCCATCTAGAAAAGGCCTCTATCGTCAGCGACATTGTCAGTGCTACATATTCGATCCAATTCTAAATGAAAGTGCTAATTTCAAAGATTGTTATCCGCTGTATAGTTTTGTTTTCCCTAATCTTCAAGGTTATTTAAGAAGAGGAAAGGAAAAAAAAAACAAACCAAACCAAACCAAAACAAAACACCAAACCAAAAAGAAAATAAAATGATTAAAAAAAAAAAAGAAAGAAAGAAAGATTTCTGTTCAAATGCTGGCTTCTTCACAAGAAATTACACATGCTTAGCTTAAATTTCAACAAAGCAGCGGCCCAAAATTATAATTTAAAAAGATATGTTTCTCCCCTACAATGCAAGTAATCTCAGGCTACAACTGGGTAAAATTAAAAAGGGATACCCAACAAAATTTTAAAAGAAATTTAAACAGAAAGAATAAAAAAAAGTACCTGCACATGCCAAAAAATTACAAAAACCCAATAAATACAGAAATTATTGCACAGTTAAAAGGCTCCACAATTTTTACTGCCTTAATCAACCCTCGGGTTTAATAGAACTTTGTAGACACAGGTTATATTTTAAGTGCCAAAGTCTGGCACCTACCATAGTTATGCTAAGTTATGTTTACGGAGGCAAGTTAGGTCATCTTTTCTCAGTTGGCAATAGTTAAACTGTACAAATAAAATGTTACCTAGACCCCTGAAATTTAACCTAGCCGGGGCAAGGGTGG
>VXBW01006434.1:193471-206886 GCA_013400375.1 Thinocorus orbignyianus
TGCTCAATTTTGACGTCATTTGTCAGCAAATGTTCTCCATGCCACTTTTTCATGTGTTTCTCCAGGGTGCTGTAAACACTGAAGGGCATCTGGCAAATGTCGCAGCGGTAGACCTCCTTCCCTATCTGGCCATGCGTTTTCATATGGCGCGNGTCAGCTTACTGCTCTGGGCACATGCATAGTTGCAGAGCTCGCATTTGTAAGGCCGCTCTCCAGTGTGGCTCCGACGGTGCACCGTCAAATTGCTGCAGTTCTTAAAGACCTTGCCACAGTACTCACATGTATCGCTCCTGCGCCCTTCCTTCGAACTGGGTCGCCCGGGGCCGGGACCGCTGATGTGGGGGGTGCTGCCTCCGCTGGCCGTGCCGCTGCGCCCTGAGAGCCCCCCGTCCAGCATGTCCCCCGGCGGGGTGGAGAAACGCAGGCTCCCGTTCTCCGACGAGTGCTCGGAAGAGGTGGCGAAGGGGGATTGTCGGGAGTCTGTGAATCCGAGGAACGGATCCTTCATGAAGTGCCGCGATGCCGCGTACCCTACCAGCCACTGGGAGTAAACGTTTTCAGAAGGTATTATCGTTGCTGGTGGCAAGTCCAAATCTTTCTCTACCTTTATTCTTTTAGAGGAATTGTTTAAACTGGGGCTCGTGATAGGCGTTGGCTTGCGGGGGAACAAGTTTGGGAAGGGCTCACCCGGGCCAAAGTTTCTTCCGTTGACCGTCCCTTCCTCAGTGCGGTCCAGTTCTCCTACTACTGAGTCTTCATCGCCTGGATCTCTCTGA
This sequence comes from Thinocorus orbignyianus, assembly GCA_013400375.1. Classification (NCBI taxonomy): domain Eukaryota; kingdom Metazoa; phylum Chordata; class Aves; order Ciconiiformes; family Thinocoridae; genus Thinocorus; species Thinocorus orbignyianus. The sequence continues at coordinate 194,248 of VXBW01006434.1, forward strand.
CAGAGGTCTCGAGGACACAAGTCTCGCTGGTCGGAAGACCTTTTCATGAAGCCACTCCTCTTCTGTTTTTCAGCTAACATGTCATTATATTGCTGGATGGCACCTAGACTTACATTCTCGATGACTTTTCCCAGGACGAGGGATTTCTCATCCGGCAGCGACTTGGAGCCATTTTCTCGGTTACGACTCAGCTCCGAGTCCATACTGAAGCTCGACTCTGGCCGGCTCTCATTTTCGAGCTCCTCTTCCTCCTCCTCCTCCTCTTCCTCTTCTTCATTGTCATGGCCCAGGGAAGGATCGCTCTCGTTCCTGAAATCTGCCTCACTGGATTTCAGTCCCTCTCCAGTGAGCTCGCTTGTGCCTGGCTCGGGGGAACTAGTGGTGGACAGTCCATCGTCTGACCTGCCTGTCATGGAGCCAGCTTTATGCATATGCGTTTTCATGTGGCGTTTTAGCTTGCTGGCCTGAGAGCAAGCGTGGTCACAGAGCTGACACTTGTAGGGCTTTTCTCCTGTGTGGCTGCGCCGGTGCACGATAAGGTTACTCTGGAACTTGAATGTTTTCCCACAAAATTCACAGGACTTGCTCTTGGCCTGAGGCTGGGGAGGCGTAGTGCTGCTGGGGGGCATGGGGGGCAGTGGTGGGGTGCTCAAAAAAGGTGATTTAGGACTCGGCTGGAAAGGATTCAACAGGCGATGCATAGGGTTGGTGCGACTGGGCGAGACTGGCGGAGGGGTGGAACTATTTCCTGCCAGCTCTCGAAGCCTTCTGGAGAAATCCATCGCTGGGGACTCAATTGCCATGGGGTTTAAACGCATAACTCTGTCAAAGGCACTGGGATGCTGGGCAACTAACCCCATTTCTTCGGCACTAAGGCGATGTGGATCCAGATGATGACGAGGTGGTGGGCTGAACAGTGGAGGCGTGTTTGGGAGCCGACCCTCACCAAAGCCAGGGTGTTCACGCAAGATGGGTCCTGTCATCCGCAAAAGATTGAAAGGGTTGTTGTCTCCAAGGAAATTCATCAACGGGGACTGTGCAACAGTCTCCGGTCCCAGAGGAGGAGGGATGGTGATGCGTGGAGTAAGGGAACTGTTTGAAGGGCTTGTTTCCAGGTAGATGCGGAATCCATGTGTGTTCTGGGCATGCTGAAGCAAGAACCAAGCGCTATTAAAAGGCTGCTTGCATGTTGTGCAAATATAGCTTGAAGGCTCATCTTTACCTATAGAAGAAAAACAGAAAGAACACTCAAAAAATAATACAGCGGGGAACATTTAAATACAGTTGGCATGCGCATTATTTTGCTTACACATTTCCTCCTTGGCATTTCTGAAAGGAGGACTTAATTGCAATGTATTGACTGATATAAATTGTTGAACAGCACATTTACTCACCATACTTATTCACTTAACATGTATGACAAATATCACACATACGCATTGATGCTATATACATTTATATCCTCCAACTTGCAAATAAAACCTTCCTTTATGACGCATAAGGATCCAAATCCTTTCACGTGTTTATTCCACAGAAAGGAATTTGTTTCAAGGGATTTATGACTAGAGCCAAAAACCAAGGAAAATGCAGCGCGGTAGGCTTTTCAAGGCACCTGCAAGGAGCTTCAGTGTCATTTTCACTCTTTCATTTTATATTTTTATATAATTCATGCAGCAGTCCCCTGAGATCTTGCTGAATTTAATTTATACATGCTCCAGTCATGCCAGCATTTCCATTTTTAAAATACTATGTAGGTATTTAGCTGCACAAGTCCTATTCAAGTCAACAGGAGCTTGGAAAACATACCCTTGCATAAACCACTTTGACATTCTTTTTGCCAAAACACCAAGAAGCCACTCAAATGAAACATCCGGTAATCAAAGCCGACAGCACAGTTGCAATTAACAGTAACAAATGTCGGGCCGTGCTTGAACTGGATCCCAAGAATTTCTGAGCCTGAGCCTGTCCTCCAATGCAGAAATGCTCACTGGAGCCAAAAACATTGTTCTGTTTGCCTTTCTAGCCTCTTTGAACAACTGCATAAAGGTGGAAAGCATTCCTTTAACCTTGATTCAGCTTTACATAAAGGACAGGTGTGGACAAGTCTGCACTACAGTCATAATTTTGCTAGCTAGAAAATTCCAGTCCTGGGCACAATATAAACTGTGCTATCTTCAAAAAGCACTTTCCCCCCTCTCCCTTTTTTCAATGCCTCTGCAAGACTCTGATAAATTCATACATATGTGTCAACTTGAAAATCATGATCCAGGATTTGGTTGGGTTTTGTTTGTTTTCTTTTTAAATGAGGGGGAGGTTTCCGGAAAAAACAGTTACCCATTTTGGAAAATCTAAAGCTAATTTCTTATTTGTTTGTTTGTTTGTTTATGAAAGCACACATAGCTGCACCTAAAGGCACTAAACTTCCTGAAAGTTTAAAGCTGAACCAAGCTTCCTGCCTGACCCATATCTGCATAATAACCCTAACGAAGCCCCATCCCAGCCTCTCCGCAGGAGCTCAGCTCCAAAGCCGAACTATACAACCCCTTTCTAGATGAGGGGAGGCTAGGATTCACAAAAGTCTGTTGCTTGAGCTTGAAAATGAAAGAGTTTATAAGGTGAACAGAACCATATTATCCAAATTACCTCTGTAAAGAGGCCTGACTCATAGCAGTGAAAAAAAAATAAAAAGACAGGAAAAAAAGAATTTAACTCTGGCACACCAGGATTGCTGCTGACTGAATTCCCCTCTTCTGGCGAATGCAGGAACGGCTGCTGCTAACAAAATCTACAAAACCTTACACAAGGAGGCTAGAAGATTATCTGCCTACCTATCAGCCTGTCAGTCTATCTAATCTTATCACCTAATGTACATCCATAAAAGCGGAAAGGAAAGTGCATCTATCAGGCTGAGACTTATTTACAAACGTAGGTGATAAACGTGGTGCAGCTCCTCAGGCTCCTATTGATTTAGTGGGGCTATTGCTGTGGATAGCAGCTTCAGACCCCGGGTTTAGAGAAGCCAGCTCTCCTCGGCCAAGAAAAACCGTGCACAACACGACAAGGGCTTCTGCCTGGCTGACACGGCCCCCGTGCCCCAGCCCTGTCACACGGGACAGAGCCGGTTGCTTTGATTAATCTCTAACAACCGCTATTGGAAAAAAAACCACAAGTTTGGGAACTGCACTGGGCTTGGAAAAAATGCCCGTAACTGCTATTGACATTAATGAAAGCCACATACAAACACGGCAAGGAACTGATACATTATCTCTTAAAAATCTACTCAACACCGAGGCAGTTAGGGAGCTTTATGTCAACTCTGCAGCCAAAGCAACAGTAAATGCTCCCATTATTACTTCAGATATTTAAATTTCTGTTTCTTACAGAAATATGATGAAAATGTCTAGACCTTTAACTTTTCTTGAACGGCAATATGTGCAGTATAAAAAGTGACAGAAATCACTGAAGCAGACTAAAGTATATAACATACTCTGTCAAAAGCTTTTTTTAACAATATGTTTTACCTCAGCTCACCCTAGAATAGATTTTAATAAAGCCCCTTCTGAAGTGTGATCTAATAGCAAATGAAGTGCAGCATCTTACAAGGTCATATATCTTCAAATTAAAGAGTGCTCTGCACCCTTCACCTTCATTTTATCCACTCTAATTAATCGATTTATTACCCACAGCTGTTCGATTCTTTCATTTTTAAAGTCACAGCATGCATTCTTTTTTGTTGTGGAGTTTTTTCCTTTAAAAAAATAAAGCGTGTGTGTATGTGCATGTGTGTGCATGTGCATTCTCCTCGCTTAGCTCAAGAGCTTACAGGAGGAAGAAAGCAGCTGTGTATTAGATGACGACGACCACGACAACAACAGCAACACGTTTACTTCAGCAAAGGCACATACGTAAGGAGAAAAATTCCCGAGCAGGCTGAGGATCAAGGCCAATCTAAAACTGAAATGGCTGATTAAAAAAATTACCCTCAAAATGGCAGCTGGCTGGATGCTTGCTACTACATGTTACATGGAACTGAGATGTTTTGTTTTGTTTTGTTCTCCAAAACTTCACCTCCGTGAAATTCAAGTGAGAAAAGTAAATCCCCCTCCTTTTTAGCTTTCTTTCAAACAGAGCAAATTAGTGCTATTAGTGATCTAAGATTTACAAGCTAGCACTCATAAAACAGTCTTCTCTTCCTTTTTGTTTTGTTCAGCTTTTATGCTCCTTAACACTCCTCTTCAGGAGACCCCGACACAACGGCAAAATTGACTGCAGGCTACCTGGCTACCGGTCTCTGGCTGCTTCACGTCTATTCGTGCCTGTGTATATATATATTTTAACTTTCACAACCCTCAAATACTCTCCCCAGACTCCCCGTTTAAAAAAAAAAAAAAGAAAGAAAGAAAGAAAGAAAATAAAATGTTCATTTCCATATTATCACTTCATGGTTATCTTGCCTAGAAGTTGCCCTGAGCAGTGTAGATGCTCACTTTTAAGAACTGAACAATGTCAAAAAGTCTTTGAAGATCCACTCTGAACATTTTTATATTCAAAAACTTGCTAAATATTTTAAACATGCCCAGAAACAGCCACGTATTGCTCAAGAATGATCCTTATATTTAATAATGCAGTGCACCTACACTATAAAACTCTTTGTTATAAGGCTACTTTTGATATATGGCTATCTTAATCCCTTGCCACCTGCACTGAAGTCTGTCTAAACACCCACTTTATGACAACTAGCTATATAGGCTTTGCCATACGCAGCCTTTATCACTTTAGCATGTGCTTGACTTTGAGCATGTGAGTAATCAACATCAGTGAAACTTAAGCATAGGCTGAAGTGCTCTGTTGGATAATGATGAAATTATTCACGTGCTTAGAGTTATGCACAAGCCAAGACTTCATTAATACCGTTCAATGAATTGTACATGGAGTCAAACCTACAGTCTGTAACTAGGCATGATTTGGGGGACTGAGGGCTCAAGTATAATTTTTTATCTTTACATTGGTTCATAAATATGGTGTACGTACCGAGATGAGACATCCAAGCCATAAGCCCTGAGCAGTTAATGAGAGCTTCAAAATTGCACTAAAGCCAAATAAATACTGCCACTGGAGTTCAGACATGAGACAGGTTTGTAGGGCTGGACACTGCTGAGACACACAGGTCTGTAGGTTCAGAAATACTGATCTGAAGGCTGGGAAGGACTGTGAAATCAAAGAATGAGAGGACTGGGATAATCCATAAGGGTTACCCTTGTCCGATTCCTGACCCAAGGGATGTCCATATCTGTGCATCTTCTCCTATCTTTGATAGATGCTCCATTACTCCACCTCAAAGGCCAGATGGAGAGAGTCTACAACCTTCCCAAAATCTACCTCATTCCTTCTCTCCTTTACCATCATGAAGGTTTGCCTAATCTCAATCTTTCTTCCTGCAATTTAAGATCATAATATTTTGTCCTACCTACATACATGTGAAAAACATAGGAAACGATTTAGTCTGCACCTCATATACAGATATCATCCAGCCCAGTGATTTGCAGTTGAACCACTTCATGTCTTTTAGCATTCCCCTCTCCCAGCTTGATTTGGAAATGCCAAGTGAGAGAGAATTCACTATGTATCAGAGTAGTCTGTGGCAATGGTAGAGTATCTTCAGTATTAAAAAACCATCTTCTTTCCAGTTCAGATTGCTGAGTCCAACTGCCAGCCACTAGATTTTGTTACGTTTTTATCTGTTAGGTTAAAAATCTCCCTATTATTTTTTTTCCCTAAGCAGATAATTATAAACTACAAATTTACTGAACACTCTTGCCTTTTCTCCATATTATGACAAAAGATGGTCTTTTCCAGAAATATGAAAATGTGTTCCCTCCATTAGTGCCTGACAGATTATGTTCCGTTCAAAATGTCAAAGCAATAATGAGCTTTTTTCTCTTTCATGAACACCACAAAACAAAGCTAAATTCAGAACCCACCTCCCAGATGCTGCCCTTACAGGGGACAGTGAGAAAAGACAGGTCGTTTTGTCCAGCCCAGAACAAGAGTAACCTGGGTCTGTGGACATTCATTCCACTGCACCAGGCAGCCTGAATCCCCTGACTTATCTGTCTTCTGCAGTCTGACTCGTAACATTTAGCAATACGCAGATCTTCCTTGCCCAGTTGGTACACGACTTTCTGTATCCCCTGAATGCTGAGTACCTTTGCCCTGGAGATAAATTTCCCTCAAAATATCCTCAGTTATTCTGGATACCATCAAACAATAATCAGTGTGAGATAAGAACTGTTGAGAATTCATTATTTTCTGCTGGGCTACAGTGACATCCAGTGCCTTACGAATCCTTCCCTCAGCATGCCTGAATAATTCCATTAGCTATAAAAGAGAATGAACTTCCCCCCTTTTTAATCACCCACCCATAACCCCTGCCAGGACTACGGTGAGGACCTGCAGTCAGGTACACATAACCACTGCCATTCCTTACCTCTAGCAATACTTTCCAGATAATGCTTCTGGTTTCCTTTACAAAGTTACAACAGCAGCAATAAAAATGTTAACGAATTTTAGTGCCACTTTACTGCACCTTTAGAAGTTCAGGAAAAGCAGAAACTTGCAAGCTTTAAAGAAAGGACACCTTTTATTGTAGCACTCAGGAACAGACATGTATCAGGCTCCTACGATCTTTCCACCAATGTTACTCTCTTCTCCGCCACTCGATTTTTAATGAGCATTTAAATAATTACTCCTTGTTATTATGATGGTTACTCTAATAATACCAATAAAGGTAGCGTGGATGCTCCATAAAAAACACACCTTTAATTGAATTATTATTAAATTAAAATGCCATAATTGAGAACACTACTTTAACAAGTCTCTTTATAAGACCAGGGCATTAAATAGTGGAAAGATTTAGTGTTTCATAGTGAAGAAAATACATGGTTATAGGTAGTTTGACAGGTCACCTAAACTGGGCCAAATACTTTCCAAGTGCCTGCAGTATCGATCTGCAGTGTCAACTATATCAGTCCATACCTGATGCTTGATTGGGTATGCAAAAATATCTCTAATATAGGTATTTCTGCCAAAGAAACTATTCAACTTAGCAAGAACATTTACTTACATATGCTTACAATTGAATAAACATATGCTGAGAACACCCAGTATCGAGAGTTTTGCCTTCCCTGAACTCCCTGGGGTTTTTGGAAGTGTTGCTACCTCCATTTCAGAGGAAATGGCAGTCTCAATAAGAAAGACAGAAGTGTGAAGTACTGTCCAAGCCTGAACCAGGATCACCACTGCCAGTCACTACTTTTAAACACCAAACCCAAAGGAACGATCCCTCTTCATTTTAATTTTGTTCTGATGGCAACACAAGCTGAAAATGTAAAACAAGGGCAACTCCTCTGTCCATCTCCAGAGTTAATACAGTGCATCCATCCCTACGCTGCCTTGTCTAGAGAAAGGGCTCAAAAGAGTCTCGCAGGACATCCCGATGAGGGTCACGATGACTATCACCAAGAATTCATAAAGCAAGCATCAATTGGCAACTAAAGTTGGTGTTTTATGACTTAGGAAGATGCCTGCAGTCTCACAACCTAAGCACCTCCAATTCTCCACTCAGATAAACAGCCACTGTCTCCTGTAAAGCTCAGCCAACCTGAAGTGCATCTCAGTCAAGAAGAGGAGATGAAGGTTTAGGTGCAAGAGCCCAAGCATCAGGGGCCACAGTGCCTGTCGTCATCTGGAAATGGGGAATCTCAGGATGAGGTCAGTGAAAGGAAAGAATGTGACAAGGAAACAAAAATGAAATGTTTTTAAGAGGTGGATGGAAAAATAAAGGTGTTTGAAGAAAGGGGGAGAAGTAACCGAGAAGTGTTACTTCTCGGTAACACGATCCTGTTTCCTCCCATACTAGGCCCTGTTTTCTTTTTCCACCTTGCCTCTTGAGTAGCCTGTCTCCTCCAGAGCCATCTTCAAACAGAAGACAAATCACGACTTCTTGCAATATTCCTCTCCCACACACTGCCTGCCTGTTTTACAGCTTTCTCCATCCTGTTTCTACCTTGACTAGTGAGATTGCAAGTTCTCTACAGAGATTATGCAAGAAGCTTTATGCAAAGAAAACCTACAAACCCCACAAGACCCTCTCACTCCCAGCACTGATTTTAATTAGCGATGAGAGTATTCTCGAGAGCATTTTCTACCTGTTGCAGATCTACAATAGCAGTAGTTGACACTGATATTAAAATATATTAATACTGCACTACTATTAGTAATGTGCTACTAATTCTTTCTGTGCTAAAGCCAACTGCCAAACTGTTTGTCTTTGGTGGATTAAATGTTGCCCCACTTTTGGGAGTCTATTTTATTTTCTGAAGCCATTTATGCTTTTCAGCAGTGTTTCTTTCTGTTAGGCAGGACTGCAAATTGTCTATCATTCTTGTAATAAGAAATATATTTTTTGTCAAATGAACTATTTTACCATACGAGTGGAAAAACAGATAAACTACCAATCACATCATTGGGAAGTCAGACTCGTGCTGCCTGTCTAGAGCCAATCCTGTCATAATTCCAAGAACAAAGAGCATGAATCCTTGAAAGATTTAGAGATATCAATGTGATACCTTAAAATCATACTCTTAGCCAAACTCTGATTTAAATTACCCTGCTATGAATTCAAAGTAGCTCTGATGACCACCACTGCAGACAGAATTTTCCCGGATTAAGCTATACCAGGTTAGCACAAACAAGGATATTAACTAGGCTTATATGAATATACAAAGTTGTGATTACTTTTTTTTTTCACTAAACTTTCCCCAGAAACACTGGCATTTATACTTAACAAAAAAGAAGGAGACTGCAGGCAGACTACAGCCATGCATAACACAAACAGATGCTTCCTGCTTCTTAATGGACACAGGCGACCTTTGGCTGAAGATGCAGCTTGTGTTCAATAGTCCCATTTTCTGTGAGACTTAATCATACCTCAGATCTGCACTGCCAGATTCACATAAATGAGCCAAATGCACAGCTCAGTTTAATTTCTAGTGCATTACAAAATGGCAATATTATATTTTTAGGTATAAAATGTCAATAGTCATTTTGGGCAACTTCCTTCTGGGTGTCCAATTTCTCATTCCTTAAAAGAATTTGTGGCTTCCTGGAAGTTAATGTTCAGCCTACAGAAGTATAAGAAGTGCTTTTACTTAGTGCAGAAAAAGAAAGAAAAATGCCTAGCAAAGTTGGAACTCACAACACAGGGATTTTGACCCAGAAGAACTATTAAAATGGAAGATAAAAATCATGTTTGTCATCTCTGAACACCTTCTTCTAATTGGTGTTAAATTCTAAAATACAAAGGCATTTTATAAAGCAGAGAAAGGGAGAAGTGTGAAAAGTAAGGAGCAAACAGGAAAATCAATATTGAAAGATCAATAGTGAATGAGTTAACTTTTAAATTAGCCCTTTGTGATACAACAGTTTCGATTGACTCCACCTTTAGCATCTAAACAGCTTTGTGTCTTTTAGCTAGTTTCTCTGAACCTAAGACATCAGCTAGCAGACTGAAAGGCTGCTTTACAAACCTGTTGTACAAAACAGTGAAAACTATCAGTGAAAATGGGGAATGGGAGGAAATACTGTGAGGAAATGTACCCACTCGTAAGATGAAAAGACCATAGGACTACCCATGGCTGGTGGTTTAATATATAGGATCCCATTTACAGCATTCATGAAAAACCCTTGTACTGCTCAAGGACACTTTTCGGCCTTTTCTTTGCGTAAGGTATTCAAATGCATTTGAAATAATGGCAGTCTTTTCTACAACGTATGAAATATGCCAGCAGCTTCCCTTTAAATCGGTTTCCTGTAAGTAGTTTTGTTTGAAAACTGGCAAGGGCTGGGATTATTTTTTTTTTTCCCATAGACTTTTCTAAGGTGCCATTTTCTCATCTTACAAGCAAGAATTCTCAGTAAACTGAATAGGAACTTAAAGGAGGATATATAAAGGAAATTGTCCATGTCATATAATGGAAAAATAAAGAGTAAATTAGGAAACAATAAAAAAAGCCAAAGGGTGAAAACAAATTTTCCTGTTTTTTTCCCCAGGAGTACTTCAGTCTGTTTTACTAGAACTATTTCTTAAGGGTATTAGGTGCCTATTCATAGATAGCAAATGAAATAGCATTTTTGTTTTAATTCATTGCTTCTTTAACAAATGCTAACTCCTATCTCTGCTTCTTTAAATCCACAAAATCTCTACATTCAATCCTAAGAAGTATTATAAAGGCTGTAAATCTTGTTTTAATGGAATGTACATTTAGCTATGAGGAGATAATTGACGTTATGGAGGGCCTAGATGCTGAATTATATAGGTTATCTAATACAAAGGGGACTCATTACCGAAGCACTACAAACAAGTAGTAATATATGTATATTGTTCTGAGTGGCGTTATAGCAAAAGTGTTCGGGTCTGCTGGGATTTATAAAACACAAGAAAACAGCAGACATGCACTTGTAAATTTGTCTCATTTGTCTCTGAAGTTAAAGGTTATTCCCTTGATCTGAATTTGTAATAAAAACATGCTAGACTAAGGTTTGTAGAGAATGTTTGAATATGTAAATTGTGTATAATGATAGGCAATTATAGGGTAAAAACTGGACCTTATGAATGTTACAGAATTGCATGGAGCATCAAAGTATTTTCCTTCAGGTGAAATATTTATCTTTTATGCATGTTATAAGCACTTTTTCAAAGGTATTCAGCAACCTATTTGAGTGGAGAGTTGACAAAAATCAAACCATTATAACCAACTAAGACTGTGGGCTTATGCACAGGAGAAGCCACTGCTTTTTACAAAATATACATAATAAATCTCTTGAACTAATGGTTCCGGAGATGGATCCTCAAGGACAAGTTCCACTGATTTTCACTCCTTTAGATGAAAGCTGGTCAGATGTTTCTGGATTATTTCTTTTTAAGAAGATGTGGGGGTGGAAGTGTGGGGAGGGAGACGGGGGAGAATAACTAGGTAAGAATGCGAATTTTCTTGGACTGATTCAATGAAGCCTCGTTTCCCCTTCATTTCGTTGGCTGCTGTTTTCAGGGAATAATATATATTAAAAAATAAAATAAAATAAAAATAAAATAAAATATAAAAAGGGATGCTGCAGCAAGATAGAAAGGAGCAAAGCCGGGAGATGATACTGTAGTTTATGCTACTGAAGATAAGGTTTTCTCCTTCTCTGAGCACGACAGTCTGTTCAGGTTAACCAACTGCAGTGTTAGAATAACTCCAGCCGACTTGTCACAGAGTACAAAAGTCATCAGCAACTGAATGTTCTTTTCTGCACCGCAATTAAGACGAATCAATACGACGTGCCACAAATGGTATTTTACTCTCAATAAGAACTCGGGCTGAGTTTATTCAGAATATTTTAGCGCTTCCCCAGGGGATTTTGGTCCGACGCAGATGGCAAATAAAGTACTCAGCCTAGGGCTAGAGCACATTATGCTAATTCTAATGTCAGATGTACTTTAATATACAGCTCTATTTAATCACCCCATTATTTCACATTTCCATATGAAAAACCTGCGGCACTTCTGCAGAGCTTTCACTCTGCGACAATGCCAGCTTCCTTCAACTAGCTCCCTGCGAAAGAGAAAAGAAGACTGGTCATTCTCGCCAGTCAAAATGTTACAGTTTCAAAGTTTCAGTATTCCTGCATTTAAAGTGGGTCTTCCAGCGCAATTAGCAAATGGCTCAGCTAGAATGCTGATATGTACAAAATGCTAAGGAGGTGTGATTAAAAAATAAAATAAAATAAAAAATAACAGCCCTCCCTCTCTACCTCATCCGCTCGCTTACACAGACATGGGCAGGCACACATCGCAAATCTGCCGGCAGAACAGTAATAATAAAAATCATGAAAATATTTTCCTACTGCAATTCAACCAACATTCTCAACACTTGTCACCAAAACACTGCTATTCCCGGCTGCATGGCTTCCGTTACCCAGAAGAACAGACATGGCTGGCACAGCTGCCAACCTACAGATGTCTCTGAATAAAACCTTCCTTGTGTATCAATAATTTTTGCCTGCAACAAACTACACCTCTAAATTAGTTTTAGAAGCCACACACCTTCAGCATGGGCCACTATCCAAATTACTTGTACATTTACCTCCACGCCACATCTCTGGTGACAACAGAATTTGAACCTATGGACTCAAAGGTAAAATGATTCAAAATTGCATTTATATTGAAAAGAAGGAAGGCAAAAATTTTGCTGCGGAGCTGCTTTTCAAGCCATGTAGGCTCTTGATGTGCAGACAGCAAAAGCAGAAGCAGTCCTTGGAGCACCTCTCCAACATCCAAGCTTTCCCTTCAGAGCAATTCTGTGAAGGACCCTTAATCCAGCATTTGTGTATGGTCAACAGTGACATGAGTTTCATGGTCTCAAAAAATTCTTCCCCCAGTTTAGCATAATTGGGGCTCCGTGACAACTAGCTCTGCACATCACGGGGAGCCAGGTCAGAACTGGATTATACAGAGCTGCTGTTCGAGGAACGTACAAAGCTTAAGTCGATCATTTTTTTAATCATTGTGTTAAAACCTACAACATATTTTACAAAAAA
>VXBW01006434.1:209859-280839 GCA_013400375.1 Thinocorus orbignyianus
TCTCTTTCTCCCTGTCCCTTTCTCCCCCCTTCCCGCTCCCTCCCTCCCTCTCCCTCTTTCTCCCCGTTGTTTACAAAGGTTTCATTATGTTTTCAACTAATCAGAAAGGCCTACTAATACACAATTAACATGTGACTATAAAAAAAATAGCTTCCAGAAGAAGGAAAAGTAATTAAGTAGAGAATGCTTTTCAGTAAGTGCTCGCTTTAACCCATCGTCAGAGAACAGAGTCTAGGTTAGTCCACAATGGATGGAACAGATGCCAAGGGCGAAATGTTAAAAGCAAATAAAAAAGGACATTATTTTCTTTGGGAATAATAACTATCAACGCCACAAAAACGAACATCAGACTGCAGTTGTTTTTATCTGACCTCCTCCTCTTTCCTCCACTTTTCTAAAGTGCCTTTTCTATGTGTTTCATTAACATAAATACAAAAATAAAGGTATCATTTATTGCATCTTTGCTTCCAAGGTGACAGGAAACCAAGTAGTCAGCATCATCATCGAAATGACACAATGCTGTAGGTTATTAAAAAGATTTTACTTTAAAATATTTCGGGCCTGAACACAGGCATAAACTAAGCTCCTGGGAGTCAGTAGGAATTCTACCCATGGAATGACAATGGGTGTTGAACCCTCTGCAAGTTGCTCTGTGTTATCTCGATATACAGGAACTATAGGAGGCAGTTTTAAAGGTTGTAGTGTTTGCAGGACTTTGGTTATTAACTTTGGATCTATCTATTGACACTGTCTGGAGCCTGAGAGTTGCCACACTGAGGACACTAGCATATATTCAACATATACCATATATATATATGTGAGTATATGGAGTGGGGGGATAAGCTAAAATGTAACCTAATGTTACCTAAATAGAAATAGATTCAGCCTTTTTTTTTTTTTTTCCCCCTCACTCAGGGATTGTTAAATTGCATCCAAATGCTCCTGTGTTCTTGGTGTTTCCAGCTGACCTCCACAGCAAAATGGTTCCCTTTGGAGACATGTATATTCCTCTCAATGTCTATCCTTGGGGTGGAGCATTTGGGGCATTGTTTTATTTCTGTTCCCTTCCTTCAAATGAATTCTAAAATGAACAGGCACTTAGTTGTGTATTTTGAAAACCAAATTCTACACAGATCTCAGTGTTTTCAGCAAGATGCTGAACACCGCTTTGGTCCCCCTGAAATCAAGGGGGAGCTGAAGGATGTTGAGAGGAACAAGTCCTCCAAAGTCACAAAGAACCATATGCAATAACAGCTCCTTTCCCTTACATTACCCCAGCTCCCACCACCCCTCACCCCCCGCAATGAATTTATATTCCAAACTATGTATCACATACAGAGTATTTTTTACTATCCAAAATCCCATTAGTTTCATTGGCACTTTAGGTAATAAGATTTGCATGGTAAAAATTCCATTTCTATTAGATTGGGTCCATAGGACTCACCAGCCTGATATGATTGTCAGAGGAAAGGGAGGATCTGTGGGTTTGCTACAATATGAGGATTTGTCCACACAGAATTTGGCACCAGTTTAATCAAAAGGACTCACTTTAACCAGTGCAAACCCCAGTGTAGCCTCTATTTCTGTCAGCTTAAAACTGGCTATATCAGGAAATTTCTCACTGTAAATTTATACAGGTACTCTAAAACAGGTCAGCTAAATTCAGGTGGTAATCAGCTAAAACCATCAAAACCCTTGAAGTATTCTGGATTATTTGTCTGAAAGACCCCTTTACTTAACTAGTGCAAGAGTGTGTTCAGGCCAGACCCAAATGCTGCACTGGCTTCATACAGGAAGGCTCTTGAAAGAAATTATGGCACCCTGGGCTGGAACCTCAAGGTCTTTTTCAGGACAGAGTGAAATCAGTGAGATCCCAACAGCCAGCCACTACTGCTCTTGTTCATATATGTAAAACCTCTGGGTCGTGCCCACAGGCAGGACCTTGTTTTCAACCACGGCCACCAGCAGAAGCTCAGGGAAAGAGCATGTGAATCAAGGTAAAAAAAAGGTTACAGCTAGACCCTATCCAGATCTCCAGCGCCTAGCAATCAATGATTAGTGCTAGGGCTTGATCCAGACCAGAGTATCATCTTTATTAACTACCTATCAAATATTCCCAATTTTGCCTAGTCAAATTGACTGAATAGATTATTGTTCTGTTCCTACTCTAGGTTTAACATCTAATATAGGTTTAAATGTCTCAAACAAAGGAGATGCATTTACCAAATGCTAGAAGATGGGTTTATAAGTACTTTGCTTGGCATTTTTCCACCTCTTCTGAACACTCTACAACCTGAAAATCAGTCATGGTCTGAAAGTTTTTCCTAACGCTCATTTCACACGTAGTTCAGTTTACCTATTATTCATGGCTGTAGCTCTCATTCTGAAAATGCACCTGGTGCATAGCATCAAGCCAGTACTGAAGCCCCCGTGGCTTCATGGACTTCATATCCTCACTCCAAACCTTCTGGAAATAGGGGGGTTGGAGAGGGTGTCACCACACTACTGAATCACTCCCAGTGTTCCTTGTTACTTGAATCATATTCCCTCTACCTGCTCCTTATTTAACTTGCTCATATATTTTTAGTTCTTTTCATCTTTCCCTATGAAATGGTCCTGTCAACACTCTAATCGCTTTTGTTTTTCTTCTCTGAATTACCTCCAATTTGACAACATCTTCCAATTAGCAAGGTGCACAGAATTATACACAGTCTTGGGACATTGTTCTGTGGGAAAATAGTCTCCCATTTAGTCTTGCTGTGGATCAGATTCTGACTTCAGGAACACCCTGGCAGGGTGAAACTGAGGACTGGATTTGGCCCATGTGTACAGCAAAGGCTGACTGAAGAGTCCAGGCTGAGAAGTAAGGGTATTTTTCACAACTCAGTGTCATTGTCCCTGCATCAAGCAGTAATCAAGAGCTTTCTCTCCTCTACGACCCCTGGGACCGGCAGATGGAGCTGGGTGACAGAGGGATTAATTGACAACCTTCGGTCCGGACTGTTTTGCCGTTATCAATCTCAGGCAGATGCTTAACTCTACCAAGAAGTTATTTTCTAACCAAAACATCATGGCATGCCAGACTTACGAAAAAAAAAAAAAAAAGCAATTGAGGGATATGGGATGCAAAACAGCAAGAAGGGCCCCGGACATACACAGGGCAGACAGCAATCAGGCTGACTTATAGCCAGAGTTTGGCAAGAGGCTCCAGATAAGCATCCAGGAGTGTCTGACAGGGGGCAGATAGTGAGGATGCCAAGGAATTGTTTGGGGGATCCCACTAGGGTATAGCAAGAAGTAATGGGATTTAATTGGGCCAGTGACAGTGTAGGCTGATTATCAGGAAAATGTTTCCTAACTCCGAGGCCAGCAAATCCTTAAGAGAAGACCCAAGCCGGTGGCGTCTCAGATGAGGAGGAGCACTTGGGTGTACATGACAAAAATAATATCGCATTGCCAGAGTCAGGGCAGCATTATGAAACAGGCATTTTCTGCTTTCTAAATTTACAGCCGTGATTCACAAAAAAATTAATCGGGTTGCTCCAAGTATCCTGTTTAGAAACACTGGACTCGAGGTGAGATGCACATATACCCCTCCAGCCTCAGTGGAGGCCGTGTCATATGGGAGCCTCAGTGCGCTCCAGAAATGAGTGTTATCAATATCAGTCACTGAGAGATCAGGTCAAAACTGTTAATATCTCATCAGTCACACGAACTGTGCCTCTTTTCCAGCACACACCTACAGATTTATTATTAGGGTACTTCAGCTCTTTTGTATTTTTAAATCAAGCTGATTCACATGATTTAAATTTCAATATACAATTAAAAATATGTGATGGTGAAAGGTTTTTTCCTCACTCACTAGGAAATATATATGATATATATTTATAAATTGCATATTATCATCTTTTCAGGCCTAATGATATGTGCTTTCTCAGACAAGATGACCTGTTACTGAGCCTAATTGATTCTATTTCATATCTACAAGTACAAAGTATTTTTATCTAAGCTTGGTCATTTGGCTCTATCCATAAAACATGTTCTTTGGGTTTTGCTGGGAGGGGGAGGGTAGGAGGGAAAGAAGATTGAACGCTTGAGTCAATATTTATCCCTTTGTCAAGATGGATGAGGAATGGATAAATCTGGTGTATATGCTTCATCTACTGAACTTGGCAACATGGACTCTGCTCAGCAGACCCATCAAAGTCAACAAATACTCTCCCAATTAACTAGCAGTGAATGCTAGGTACTAGACATATAGAGAATCCCTGACTGCTTCAGTGAATAACATGAACTTTCATGATGACAAAATGAGCAGCCCTATCCACTCCCTGCAAGAGATGAGATAGACACTCAAGGTCGTTGAAGTGTTGAGAGAAATAATAAAATAATTTTTGAGGTATTGATTCAAAAATGCCTGTTTCTAGAACCACTTCCTCCACCAAGGAAGATCCCCTACACTTAGTGGCCTTTAGCTCTTCCAGGCTCCAGTGCACACACAGTTCTTCTCAACTGCACTGTTGCGTTTGAAAAAAAAAAATTGGAATAATGCATAAACCTTGCCTTCTTGAAGACTAAAATGGGACAAGGGCATGAAAGCTCCCATAATTCTCTAGCCCTCGAAGAATAAAAAGGGACTTGCATCTTTTTATTCTTCAAAGAGGACTTAAATCAAAGTGGTCACTCCTGCTTCAGCCTACGGGCCCAACCTTCCTTGGAGATTCAGAGTGATTTGTCACATCTCCTGCACAGCGTGGGGTACTCTGAAAACACAAAGCGCTGACCAGTGAAGGCTGGAGAAGTGTTTCACACAGCTCCCCACTGCCAGCTCTCCCTCCCCTGGGTACACCAGTGTGTTTGTGTCAGGCTTTGGAGCAGGAGGCTGACCGTCGGCAGACCAAGTTCCTCTGCACCTTGGCCATGCGCTGCCCCCCTCCCAGCCATCGCCACCTCTGCAAGGAGGAAAGGCTGTGGCCACGGCACACAATTTCAGTGGGATGGGGTAGGGCTGGGAAGGGACCGTAAATGGTAACCAGAGGTACTGTCTGCAACAAAGCTGCTGCGCTCTGACAAGGAAATCCAAATGGCAGCAAGGGTGACATCTGAAAGCTGCCCATAGAAAAGGACCATGAACCTCAATTCAAGCTACAGGAAACTAGAGATCTGAACTCCTCCCTTCAAATCTCACTCTGTGATACACACACTCCATTCCTATCTTTTCCACGCTAATTATCCTTCCCTCCTTTGCCAGCTTGCCCTTTGTTTTACCTCCTATCACCAAGCTCTCTTCTGGTGGCTTCTGTTTAATTTTTCCACTGCTGAAGTACCATTCGGAAACTGAGCAGACCAAATTTTTCCCTATTGTAAATCTACCAGAGCCTTTTACCGGAGATAAATGTAGCCCTGCTGACACAATAGGGTGCAACAGAGTGGCATACAGAGAGATCTGATTTTCATTACCATGAGGATACAAACAATGCAGTTATGTGGTGATTATTATATAACCCACACCTCTATAATGGACAAACAGGAGTCAAACTTGTGCACTTAAGTAATAAAAGGTTTACAAATGGGCCTCTTCTATTAATGTAAATAGTCTTCTCTATTTTATTAAGATCCATCTATTGTATGGTGCACTGAGCTAACAAGCAATCTGCAGTTGCCACCTCGCGTGTCTGCATTGCATAGTACAATTCCTCCCAGATAAATATCTCGAGAGAAGCAGGAAAACAATTAAAACTAGAAGGTAATAAATGATGAAGAAGCCTATGAACAGCAAGCTGGCCCTCTTCCCAGTCTTCATTCATGCATCAAAAAATCCCATAGCTCTGAGTCTTTGAGAGGGCAGCTGGGCAGTAGGGATGTCCACAGTAATATAAATGGGAATTAGATATGATCGAATGTGCTCATTGCATTTTCAACAGCACATGTAATCTTCTCCCCCCTTCCCTCCAGTTCCCCCACCTCTCACCCTGCTACCAGAATAGATGACAAATGATCCTGTAACCAAGCAACTGGGCAATTGAAGAGTTTCAAAGTTCCAGTACATGATAGTTTAGCTATGATCATTTGGGTGATCAGGCTCTGACTGGAGATGCCATCTCTATTTTCTGAGTTAAATACCTTTGCTCTCTCCAAACAGCTTTACCCTGGCAAGGGTTTGCAAGGGTTGGCAGAGGTAGAATTTTGTCCTCAGACTTTATCAGCTCTGTCCATTACTTCTGCTGCTCCCTGCTACATGCAAGATGATGATGACCACTGAGGAAATGAAGATGCCTCTACTCGGCAGTCACCTGGATGGCAGCAGTGGAGGCAACCCAGTTAATACAGCCTTGGTGATGCTCCATCAGTGATACCCCAATGAGATTTCATCCCCAGTTAGTGACTGCTCATACAGAGTCCATCAGTAGGTACACCTGGCACAGTCCAATCCACCACCATTATTCTATTTTGTTGCATAATGCAATAACATTATTTATAAGAATTAAGTCAATGAAAACATTTTAAAATACCTAAATCTTTTTTTTGTGGACCTGTTCTAACTGCAGTAGCGCTTTCCACTGGGGGATGGATTGTGAGATAATTGATTTTGATGCCACCACGTGTGCCCTTGCTTTAGACTCAGGACACATAACTCACGTGGAGGTCAATTATCTCATAGCACAGTCCCCAGTGGCAGAGTCTATGGCTTAAAAAGATCTTATGCTAGAAAATGTATACCATTATCACAGGCTGGCATTTGTTTCCAAACAAAAATTTAATGGTAAAATTATGTTTGTTGCCTACCCACATATTCATGTGAATACATGTGTGTTTATAAAATATGTATCGAATATAAGAATAATTATGCTGAATGTATGTCTATTTGTACAGGTATGTCTGCAGCTCTCACAACTGCAATACCTTTGATATAGATGGATAAAAATATACAGCAAGGATTTTTAACTCTTGCATTGCAAAGAGAATATCTATAGAAAGGACATTCAGTTCTACCCATTTGAACAAACAAGGAGAATAAATGTCTTTAAAAGAAATGCAGCCCAGAATCTGCTAATTGTTTTTAAACTCTGAGCTGTATTAAGCCTTCTAAAATCCTTGGATATCCTGGCAATATTGAGTCAGCATTCCCATATTATCCATAGCTGTTAACTAGCCACCGCAGATGAAAACTATTAGTAACAAAACTCAACTCTATTAGGTTGACCCAAGATTAAGTTTACTGACTGACCACTGAATGGGGGTGGTGAGACATGGATTTGTACATCTCCATTTAGCAACAGGGGCCCAGAAGATGTGGCAGTATCCTAAAGAAAATTAGTCATAGGTAACTAAACCCCTGACAAAGGACTTGGCAAGCCACCCTGAG
The DNA here is from genome assembly GCA_013400375.1 of Thinocorus orbignyianus. Lineage (NCBI taxonomy): Eukaryota > Metazoa > Chordata > Aves > Ciconiiformes > Thinocoridae > Thinocorus > Thinocorus orbignyianus. The sequence continues at coordinate 217,226 of VXBW01006434.1, forward strand.
ACCACACTGCCAAATACCAGGGAGGGGTAAGTGCTTTCCAGTCCTTCACTCTTTGGTGAGGTAGAGGTTAAATCAGTATCAGGTAATGAAAATTGGTGCAAATGTTGGCATCTTTACCAGGCTGGCATTCTAGGCTCCACAGTGAGAGTTAGAATGCAGGTAGGGGGATATGGCAGGAAAATCAGTCAACTGCAAACTATCACATACCCTTTCTTCATCCCAGTTCCCTGATGCCTCTCCATAAGCACAATTCTCCAGTCTCAGTTATTACGTTACATCCAATTTCTGACCACAGGTAAACGTCGAAAGTTTTCACACCTTACCACTTACAGCTCCATTTACTTTTTACCACCTTAAACTCACAGCATATATAGTCTCAGCCATTTGAATACCAAGCCTCAAGTTGATGTTAGCCCCGGTGAGAGATTTGCCAGTGGGACTGAGATGTGCCTCAAAGTGAAGACAGTGAAAGAAATTAGGAAAACTATCTTGGGAATATGCATCCCTGTGAACCTTTAAAGCTAAATGAGACCTGTGTTCTTTTTCAAAGTCAGGCTGAAAATCAAAGAGCTTCAAGTAAGAAAACACACACTTTGGGAAATTAAAAGGTTATTGCAGCTGGACTTTTTTATCACTGCTGCTTAGTGTAGGTTTATTGGCCACTTCTAAGTAGAGAAAAGAATGTCTAGCAAAGACCATCTCCAACATGCAGAGCTTTAAGCCTGGAACTATTAGCATCCACTTCAGGGTGAATAATTACAATCAATAAATTCAACCTCTTCATCCATGTTAGAATTACTGTGGCCACAGAAAGCTCAGATATGCTGGAGGGATTTGGGGAGTAACCCTCCCCATTGCACTGCTCTCACTGAATTTACATCTCATTGTATTGGGCAGTAATTAACAAAAAACAAAACGACTAAAGAAAATTATTTTAAAAAGAAAAAAGACCACAAAACCAAAAGAAAAACCCCTGCAGATCTTGTGAACTATGGGAGTGCAGGAGGCCAAGTCCCTGTAGAGTCTGGCTGGTTTAATAACACTAGTAAGAAAACAAGAGTGGTAAAAAGAACGATCAGAGTGTTCAAGAGCAGCGAACAGAATATCAATCACAGCGCAACTGCCAAAACGCTGCCCGTTCTCCTCCTTGCCGAGACAACTAACCCTGAACAATTTGCTGCAGCAAAGGAGCAGATTTAATGAAACAACATGGCCAGAAGGGTTACGGTGGCAGGACGCCTGGCAGACCGTGCTCGGCAGCACGCAGGCACTGGTGCTGGGCAGTGCGTGGGCTCCCACCTCCTCGCAGGGCGCTGATCTCCTCCCCTGCTCCCCAGGCACACAGCAGTCCCCGAGCAGCCCTGAGGAGCCACGAGTCCACCCACTCCTGTTCCCTCCACCCTTTCTCCTCTGGAGAAAACCCCAGGGATGCAGCCCATGCGCTCCAGAGCTAGGCTGGTGTTGGAAATGCTGATGTGAGGTGAAGCAGGAGAGGAATGGAGGACACTACTGCTCGCAAAGTGGTGCTGGGACAGACCTCACTCTTCCCCTACAAAAATCATTTGGAAGCCTCCACGGATGATGACTTTTCTCTCCAAAACTGCTCCCTGATCTTCAGGAAGACCTATGTGCAAACAAATTATCCCCTGGCAATGTGGAAGGACCTGAGCCCAGAGGGTCCACCGACACCAACCTGAAACTTTTGGTACCTCAGCTTTTGTCCCAAAATGTACCCTCCCAATTTTGAACAGAGGTGACCAGCATGTCCTATGTCTGTTATTATGATTCCTGCTCAATTAACAAACTGCTTGGTCTCCTTGAGCATGATCCACAGCCCTGCACGCTGCATGCGGAACAGCGCGGGTCCATCAATTCAGCGTGACGTGAATTCTCACAGTGGAGTGATGTTTAGCACCGGGCTATTGTCCACAAACCATTATTTGTCGAAAAACAAACAAAAGGAGAACATTGGAGATACTTTTACATGATACTTTTCTGGTTCCTGAAAATGTGAGATAATGAATAAAAATGTTCATTACAGAATTATTCACTTTTCTCCATGATTCACGTCCCAGTAATTACCGTGACCAGCCTAATAAAAACTGCTACAAAACGAAGGTCAACTAGCAGTTAGAAGTGTTCATTTTCATTTCAATGTATTCATCTCTGGCTCCTAATGGCCTCATTTTCTCCTATGCTCTTTAATAAATACCACTGAATTACAGGTTAAATAGCTAAATTAAATTATTGCAATTACAGCGTGCAGAGCACTGAAACTGGTTTACCTTTCCCAGTTCAATTAGAGGGGAAGTTTCAACAGCCTGAGACTCCTGATTGCTGTCAATATTCTGAATCACTAGGAATCCACACTAAAGGCCAGGTTATTTGGTTACAGACTGGGTAATTTCTACACCCCTCTTCCTCCTGTATAAAGAGGAATGACTTGAGCGCTCTCAGCTAAAACAAAATGAGGCAATCAAAGTATTTTGGGGGAAAGCAACCGCAACGCATAATTGATTCTTTTTGACTGAAGAGGAGGAAGCCTTGAAGTGGCTCAGGCTGAGGGAGAGTATAGGAAACGACAACCTTCTTCCTCTAAAGGAGAGGCAAGTACATTTTAATAAATATGAATGCTTAACCTGCCATCGGCCCACAATTATTTTACATGTACAAATTAAAGATGTTCTTCATTATTTAAATACATTCCAGCGTTTGTTGATGTTACCCCTTCCACAGGCTTAATTATTTAACGTCCCTGTATAAGAATGAATATCTTAATAAGAGCTGTTGGAAGAGAAATTTTTAAAAAAAGGTTTGTTTCCAAAAGATCCCAGAGCATGCAGCGATATTTGTTGTGGAAGAGCTCCCCCTTACTTCTTCACTCTCATGTTTGCAAAAAGCACCAAAAAAATCTATCAAGGATGGGGGATTCTTTCCCGCAATGATAACAGGACATGAAACACAGGCACACTCAAACACAGTTAGAATGAGAGACTGAAATATTTTGACTGCTCAGTGCTACAGCTATTTCTAGCACCAAGGGGAAAGGGAATCTGTTTGTCTTCCATCAAAATCCACATGTTCTGTACTGCACTTAAACATAGAAAAGATACTGTCACTGTGAGAGAAGTGAGGTGGACCATGCAGTTAAATCACTCACAAACTTGGATTATTCCTTATTAGGGCACCTATGGAAAGCAGCAAGAAAGGGAGTTACTTTGCGCCAAGCTGAGGAGCCACATTAAAACGTCTCTACAGAAAAAGTAAAAACATATACACTCATTAAGGTAATTGGGAACGTACACAAAATCCTCTTCTCTTATTATCTCATCTTTAGTATGTTTTGCCACTACAAGTATTTAATTCCTGGTAATAAACTGGGTGTAAGCACGAACAGAATACAGCCAACACACCAAAATGGATCTGCGATTAACATGAATGTTCAAGAAGAGGACACTGACAGAGACATAACTGTGAATTAAAGATGCCACTGATTCCTTGCATATGCCACATCAAGGCTGTAGAAAATAAATACGATTTTGCCTACTGGATTCTGGGTTGGGGTTTGTTCGGATGTGGATGCTGCTGCAAACGAGCCACAATATTGCACTGGTATTTGTTCTCAGTAGCTTGAGAAGAACCGAATCCCTATCATACTTTCTACAAATTACAAACCATGCATCTCATGAACTTGGGTGGAGAGACAGATTTTACATGTGAATTACTAAGAGAAGATGAAATCTGCAACGAGGCAACCTAAACTGTGGGGCAGATCCTGAACTTCATAACAACACAAGAGCTAATTAGTGGCAGCACCCTAGAGCCCTTAAGGAGAGGAAAGCACTTGTATAGCACTTTGGGTGACTCAGCAGAGAAAATCAGAAACACAAATAGAGTGAAAGTATTACCCAGGATCATTGTGAAGTTCTGAGTAAAGAGTACTAAAGGTCTCAGTGCACATGGGAGCAGAGGAAGAGAATGAGGAGCTCTGAAGGTGTGAATTTCTCAGATTCATCCCTCTAAGCAAACTTGAAAGGTTTGATTCTCCACCCACCCTTCCTCAACCTGAGACAGAGTTCAGTTCACATACAACCTTGTGAACTGAACCCTGCAGGGCTTGAACAGTTCTAGCCAAAACTGTAGCAATGGAAATGAAATGAGTGTTTTGTGATAGCTGACAAATTAGGTTACATCTCACCAACTGTGAAGTGCATCCACTCTGCAAGGTATGTTTCCACTGCTTTCTTCCCAGATCTAAGAGGGCACCTGTAACACCCCAGGGATGAATGACCCATGTCTGGACTTTCAGATCCTATTTGGAATCTAGCTGGGATACACAGGGCATGGAAGAGACAATTGGAAGGGGTTTTTTTATGTCTGTTATACTTAAAAAGCTCTCGGAGGATAACTGCACCAGTCAAGTAATGTAATCAATGTATAAAGCCCATTCCTTTTCACAGGACACCACAGATCCTATCTTACAGATATGACTTACAAGGATAAAGTTAACAAGTTTAAAGACTGGGGACTGTAGCTGCTCAGAATACTTTTACCAAGACTCTTGGCAGCTAAGATGACCTGAGTTAAGAGCTAACTCTCAGAGAAATTTCATCAGAAAGACTGCACAAGAGGGAGAAACGGAGATGCCTAGTGGTCGAAGGCCTCCCCTGGTAGTCATGAGACCCATATTCAACTCCTTTTGTCAGACTGCAAACAACCTGGGAGAAAGATGCTGAACCAGCATTGATACTGACCCAGAAGCCACCAGGTTTGAAACAAAATATTGTGGCTTTGCCTAAAACGCTGAACACAGAATTGCATTCCTCAGAAATCTTTAAGTTTGGGTTTCATTCCAGTAGGAAGAAAAACACAATTTGAAACTTCAAGAATTGATGTAAAGTGAACATTTGTTATTCTTCTCAATTCTTAGGACACAGACCCTTATGAGAAACCTGATAGAAGTCAACACAAAGCTTCTAGTGGGTTGAGCAGACCACAGTTTCACACCTAGATCATGTGGGGTTTTTTTTCAGAACACCAGTGCTAGCAGCTGAAAAAGTGAAAGAAGATTAAATTTTCTGGGCAATTTCAAGCTATTATGTCACTACCAAGTTCAAATTTCCTCAGCTAGAAGCCAGGTAGGAAGGAATACTAGCGCACTAATAAAAGGAAACATAAAATGTAAAGCTACAATTCCTTGAATTACAGAAAACAGTCAGAACTCAGACAACTTGGAAACATGACCCAACAGTAACTTCTTTTTCACCCTTTCTGTTTTACCCTGTGAAGCATAGTTTGTACCCTCTAGCGTGAAGCCTTTATTATACTCCCTAGGCAGGAAACACCAGCTTGCTAAAGTCACTCCTCCTCTTATGGCTGAATTGCCACTCCCTTCTTCAAGGTGAAGAGAAAGGGCAATATCACCATAATGCACTATCGAGATCTCAACTATTTCAAGAGACTCCAAACCAGCCTCTCAGGGCTGGTGGTAAACTGCATTGCCTGAGGGAGGGTAGCGATAAAGTCTAGAGACTTCTCCAGGGCTGACAACTGTATCACAGCAGTCAGATGCAATTACAGACTGGAGCAGCTAGAAGGAAAGGGGATTGACAGTGACCAAGACAGTGGAAAGGCCTGAGAGAAAGCAGACCAAACATGAGTAATGCAAAGTCAATGCCTGGATTGCTAAATCTATGCGTTACACAAAGGACCTCCTTTGGCAACCGTTACTCAAGATGACTAACATTTGCTCATGCTGACTTCAACGAAAACTAAGTGCCTGAGAAACTGCTACCTAGGGTGAGGAAGGGTATGTCTACATGGTATTTGGCAGGCTGACAAAGGCTCACCCTGACTGCACTCCAACCTGGCCAGACGCAAGCCAGCACCAATGCAAGGGACATGTAGCTTGTGGTTAGTACAACCCCAAACCTGAGCTAACAAGCCCTGCAGAGAGACGGGAGTGGGGCTCAACATCCTCACTCACACAGCTGTACAGCTTCCGCTGCAGGGCTGGCTTGTGTCCAGTTGGCTTGAAGCATGGGCAGAAGAAGCTCGTGTCTGCTTGCAAAATACCACGCACACCTACCTTCACACAGCTCTGACTTTCACCCATGAGGTTGGAGAAATGAAAAAAATCCCACATAAAGCAGCCATTCTGGATTCTTGGCTTCTTCAAAACCCAGAGATTCACACTGTAGAGTCAACCCTGGTTTGCTCTCCTAGCGGGCTCCAAGTATCAAGTACTTAATCTCAACAAAATAAAATTAGTTGCATTTATATGTTTCAAGTCCCCTCTTTTTTTTAATTTATTTTGTCTGTTCTGGATGACATTAAGAGTTAAAATTTTTGCAGATCCCCTGATTTCAAGAGAAATGCTCCAGTATCTCCATGCATATGTTTTAGCTGTCCTAACCAGGAATTGTAAACATACTTTTGTCATATGTTTCAGTTCTGACTATCTTGGGCCAAACTACTCTTATCTCCTGCACGATAACTTGATAACTGCTGACCTGGATCATGGGCTTAATTCAAACCCAAAGAAAATAATGTTCGGCCGTACATTCACTTTACGTCTATTGTTCATGTAGCGACGTGACCAGACCAGATTTCTAGAGACTGGGAACTTACTAACCAAGTCTGTGCCCAAACCCTTTTTTTTCCCCTGCTTGTAAAATGGTCATACTCACCTGTGAGGGCTGATTAGCGGAAACCACAAAGATGAACTACGCTACACAATCTCAGGCAAGTTGCAGCATTTTTAAGGATTATCACTCCATTTCTAAACCACCAAAAGACTACACTTCAGAGAACAGAGGAGTCAAGAAACACTACACTCCCTGACCTCTACACAGTTTAAATTCTTAGGAATCTACATGTCAATGTGATGGCCTCTAACCATAAGAAACAAACCTGGCCATTGTACCCTGGTGCTTTCCAATCAGACCAGATTGCTACACCCATTGCCAAAAATAATGACTAATGGAATGACTAAGAGGGATGGGTAACTGAAAAGCAGAGACTGCAGAAGGAATGACACAATACTGTGAAGTATTATTTCTGTCAGGGAGCCTAGCACTGTTTGAGTATTTTATATGCTTTCCTCTTTGGGAACACAATGCCAACCCAGTCTGGTCATTTTATTACATAGGAGAGGGGAATTCCTCCTTGCAGCGGGAACATCATTGCTGCAAAGGAAAAACTAAAGTCATCCAGAGGAACAACAAAATGTTAAAGCAAGGCTGTATATTAGAGCTTAAAGTGGGACTCAGAAAGGCAGCAAATGACAACTGAACCAGGATCTTTTCTCGCCACTTATGGGGCACAGACATAATAAGAAAGAGAATTGAGATGGGAGCATGGCAATGGCAAAAATGAGTGGACTGTGCCAAACTTTCTCTTACTATCCTTGCCAAAATGTCCTGTTGTCTCCTGAAATACAACATAATAGCAGTCAGCGACTAAGAAGCCTGATCTAATGCTCCCTGAATCAATAGCAATTGATTTTTCTGATAACTCCCATGGACTTCACCTATGTCCAGCCCCGTAAGAGTTCATTTGTTCCCTCGCTATTTGATCATATTTCTTCCTAGATTGGATCTCCAAGGGTTGAATTTCTTAAGGGTTCACAATAATCCTGTTTAGCTTTGCCTGAGATTAAGCCTTATGTGTTATTAGCCCTTTCACATCCCCATTAGAGAGACACACTGTGGGGAAAGGGTGCTGGCCAGTTTCACAGATCAGCAGAGGGGGCAGCAACAAGAAACCTCGATTTCCACTGGCTCCCCATGTCAGCATTGAAACTACAAAACTACTTTTGCTGTAATGACTTCTGTTTTATTTTTTATTGTTTGTTCCATCTTCAAATTAGAAGTGCTCTGGGCTCCTTGGGATGAAAGGTTCTAGTTAAGTATATATTGTTGTTGTTGTTGCTATTATCATTAAGATTATTCACAAATAGAAGTGTCAAGGTAGATTCAGAACAAGTTTTTCTGAGGCTCATATATCTTCTAGGCATCTGCCCATGCTGTTATATAGTATTAAGGTGTGAACAGGGAAAATCATGTACCCAGTCAGTGCTGTGTTTGAGTGGCCTGCCAATTCCAGCTAATCACCAAGTTATTTACTTCCAGTTTATTAGGCCGAAACTGCCACTAGCTGTTGGCAGCCTCTAATATTTACACCTTACTTTCCTGGGGTCTCTTCAAGCATTGCTGTAATAAAAAAGCCATTTCTTCCAGGTTTAGATGCAAGAATTAACACACAGAGCACCACAAAAGGCCAAGCCAAATTCTGATCTCAGTTACAAATGTGCAACCCCATTGATTTCCAATGGCTTAATTTGCAATGTTCTTGAACTGCTGTACCTGAGAGCACAATTTGATCCACCGTTTTCACAGAGAGGAGTAACAGCAGTACCTCTTATACACTTGTGAGTATTTTAAACACAGTAACAGTTGGACAAACATCAATCGCCATCAATGGCCCTCAGATTCATTTCCATCACATCCAGTAAAACCCAGAATGAGCATTTACTCAAAAATTGGCCTAAATTATTTTCATTCATTTTATATACCACTGTAGCTTTTTATTATTTCAGTATTTGAGCATCCCAGAAGCTTCCACATCTTTATCCTCACAATACACTTGTCAGAGAACAGTGAGTTAGAATTCCTCACTGAATTGGTGGGAGAATTTCCATAGAGAAATTGAGGGGCTTTTTCAAGATCATAGGGAAAATTAAACAGAGATACAAGGCTTGAGTTTAGATTTTTCAAACTGTAGGAAATAAGACATGATATACAAGAATCTCCTTCTCTTATTAATACTTTTCACGAGATAGCGTTAAAGCACAGAGCAAATTCTCAAATCCACTCACAAAGTGTTTCAACACAAATTTTCCTTTTCTAGCCAGATACAGGGTCCTTTCATTGACATCTTTGGGCACCTCTGGACAGGTTTATTTTCTCCCAGTTGTATAGACAGCCTGTTGTTGGCCTCCTAAAGTCACCTTTTCCAAAGTATGCTCCCTGTGCGGTGTTCTCCTTTGATTTTAGATGTGTGATTAGAACTTAGAGCCATGCCCTCAGTTGTGTAAGGCCAACAGAGTATCTGCCCGTGCACAGCAAACATGAGATTTCTGATGCTGAGTCTCTGATGTGGATTGATCTATGTGCTCCACCTGAAGTTCCCAACCCCTTCCTGCTGCCAACACGAGGGAGTTCCACAATTTGCTCAGGGCCAGGCACACCTTTATTCATAGGAATACCTACTAAGAAGCAGCCAGAGCAAACCAATACTGACTCATAGCACATGTGTACTTGCTCAAGTGTCCACTTCCAGAAACAATAAAATACTGTGGGACAAGCCCTGTCCTGCAAAAATTACACATTCACAGCTCATTTGGTAGGTTGGGTTCATTGCAATGAGGAAAGCCACCCTGTTGCCTTTCCTTACACATTTTCTCAAGGATATTTTCTCCCACCCCAGGAAAGGGTGTAGTACTGACCAGTCAGGAGACTACACCAAGAGAAACGGCAACATGTTTTGCTGACTGCACTGTAGGCTGCACCCCATCTTTTGACTTCAGTCATGGCTCACCTCCACAGAAATGGAGGTTCACCATGTGCTACAGACTGAACAGCAATGGTATCAGTCGTATGAGTATCTCTCCAGTGTAATTTAAGAGAGTCGTATTTGCATCGATTACATTTCTTCCCTTTAAGAAAAGAAAGGTAAGAAAATAGTAGAGAAAGAAAGAAAGCATGATCTGATATGGAGAGAGCTACTGTTTATTTTATTTTGGTTCACTTTCAGATTTCCAGTTACTTTGTGAGATGCATCTGTTGGGTTCTGTTGATATTATAGCATGGTCAAGTAGGAATAGCTCAGAAAAAAAAAAACATCAGAAATAATCTAAAAGGCCAAGTTTTACACCAGTAAAGTGTAGTTCCTTTAAAAAAATCTTGCTTCTCAGTTCAATACCATCTTTGAAACAAACTTCAAAGATTTTAAGAAATAATTATATTTAAAATTGATCTTGTTATAGTTACACCCCAAATGGAAAAAACAGATAAATATATCAACAGTCTCTCCTCCACTGTCACCTGCCTACTGTATGTAGAGTCCGATTCAGGTACCAGGGGAACAGAAGGTCCCACTGGGAGTACTCTGCTGTAATTTTTACATGACTACAATACAGCAGCTGATGTAGCCAAAGCTCTGGGATGTCAGTATCAGTACCTATCCTTCTCCGTGACTCCAAATCCTCTCTCTGTCCCTTTCATCGTCCATCTCTTTTCCTCTCCTCTCCTCTCCTCTCCTCTCCTCTCCCTCNATTGCAGGGAGGGCATAACCTGTGAAAACACAAAAGGATGGTCCCAGCTTTGTTGTGTTCTCCTCTCCTCTCCTCTCCTCTCCTCTCCCTCTCTCCTTCCACTGACACATATCCTAAAGCAGCCTGATTTATAACCAGCAAGAAATGTTTGTGTTGGTCTTTACATCCCCGTCTGCCCATCTGTGAAACAGTTTTCTAGTCTGGTATTATCTGAACGATGATTTCATAAAAAATGAAAATGTAAAGGCCATTTGACAAAAAAATCAAAGTGATTAAATCTGTTGAGCTAACTCTTTTTTCTCTTTTGTTCACAGGAATACTAGTAAACATTTAAAGATACTAGGAAAGATGTTTAAAAAGGGGCTTTAAAGAGCAAGCCCTCTCCGTTTTCTGGAAACTCTGTCAATCCTACTGCCATTATCAGAAATGCTTGCCCTTGGCCAAAATTTCTCCTCCTCCACTCTGACAGGCACTGGCTGGTAACCTGCTGTTACACACTGGCTGGGAAGCCGTACTTCAACAGCCAGGAGAGCACCGCTTGTGAAAGGACTGTAAAGCATCATGCATTAGTAAACTGGGGAGCCCAAGTAAAAAAATCCTGTTTGTACCTGCGTTTATCTAAAAAGCTGATGGGCTTATTGTGTGCAGGTTTACGTCAGCATTGGCTGGATGCTACAAAAACTGACCTCGTGCTCAGGCAATTCAGTCTTTTGCTCCTTTTACTGTCTCCACAGATCTGCATGAACTCAAGCTAGCAAACTCTGAAAAACAATTCTCCTGGCTTGCCAGAAATGCTTGAGCACCTAGCCAGTCCACAAATAGAAAAGAGAACAGTATTGGCCTCATTATTATATTTTAAATGGTTTGAATTAACTTCAGAATCAGTACTGTACATACAATAGTACTGGAAACAGAACTTACCTGCCCTTGGACAACATACCAACACTACTGCACGAGTAAAAGCAGAGACACAAACTCCTGGTTGTTATCAATTCACTGTGCGTTCTCCTGAACTGGAGTTTGTCAAGTATTTCTGACAATCTGAGGATAACAATGTCTTGCGTATAGATATTTCATAAGCAGAGAAAAAAAACTACTGGGGATACATTATTTGTTAACTGTTCACTCAGCTCATGATAGGTGTGTGACTCTGAACTGTATTTGGCATTGAACATCTCTCTTTTGATAGATAGCGATATCTCAGCAGCCTGCTCTCTGAGCCAGTGCAGACAAGGAATGGGCAGCACACGTTCATCAAACTAACATCTGCTTTCAATTCTCATTTATAGATGTGGAATCCTTTCAACTGGACATTAATCATTCTCTACAGCAGCAATTAGATACTTGAGACAGATCAGAACAAATCAAATTAGCCTTATTTATTAAACAAAAAAATTCTAAGCAGCAAATAAAAAAGACACCAGACCATCCTGTGTATAGCAACAGAAAAAGAAAATTATGATACTGACACACAGGAGTCTAAATACTTTCAGGTGCTATTTTCAAAGCCTCAACTGTAACCAAATAGCAGAGGGCTCAACTGCAGAATGCCTCATGGATTATTTTAGCAATAAGTTATAATTGAAAGGATTAACGTGAATGTAATGTTTCCTTTCCAAAAATTCCAGGAATGCAAAAATGACTCTCATCCGCACTCTGTGAGTCATTTTTTTTTAATGCTGGAACTTCATTTTCACTCATGAGGAATTCAGGCTCAGGGAAATGTTACCACAGAAATTCTCATTCAGCCAACAAAGGAAAATCTCTCCCTCTTTCATTGCAGTTAAACAAAGCCTAAGAATTGTATCTTTGGAGTGTCTGGCTTGGCTCAGCTTCAGGTAAAGGACATACTGCACAGGAGGAGAGAGACTACTCTCTCTGAGGGATCAAGTAGATCACCCTGAAGAGCTCAAATTCTCCAGACTAGCTTCAACCAAGCAGAGCTGCTTCCTTTTGTTGGGTTTCCCCTGCTTAACACGGTAGACCTTTCATCAAGCAAAGTGGGGGACACTGTCATATTTGCATGGAAATTAGTAGCAAAACATCTGTAGATCACAAGACAAATCTGGACTGGTCAAGAAGAAGGTGTGCAGGTATCCACCAAACACCTGATACTTGCTTTCTCCATCTTTCCTTCAATTGCTTTTTCAAAAAAAAAAGCTTTTATTTTTTAATGAAGAAACAAAGCAATGTATTTGTTACAGAAAACTGGCAATGCCTAAATGAAGAAGAGCTCTCACCACCTAGATTGTATCAGCAGCATTTCAGGGTGTTTTTATAAGGGCGGCTAAATGTCAAGCAGATGAGAAGTTTCATGAAAAAATGTGTCTCAGAATGGTAAGCAGGATTTGGCCATCCACACATAAAATGATCCGTGTCTGTCTGTGCCATAGATCATGAAACTGATCATTTGCTCACATCCAGAAAACCCCATCCCGCACCTGGCTGCCTTTGGTGCAGAAAAGCACCAGGGTGGGACAAGCAGGTCCATCGGAAATGCGGTTCTGCTGCACACCATAGAAAAACATGCTGCTTTATCCCTTCTCCTCTCAGCACCTATTGAGGGTGTCCATGGGTGGGATGGGGGCTAGGATGGGGAGGTGGAAGGCACCTTTTCCAGTGAGCCCGTCAGACCTTTCCTCCTCCTATTTCAATATCCACAGCCTCCCATGCTGATCTTTCCCTTTCCCTTCCCCAGCTCTGCATACACCTGACGGTAATAACAGCAGAGATACCATCTGGGGTTAGCTCATTACATGTTTATTACTCCTTTATTTCTTCATAAATATAAACTGCTGTTACCTGTGCAAGCCTGTGCATCTAGCCCAGTTCTGGTGAACCTTAAAAGCCCCAAATTGAAAATAGCCTAAAGATGTGAAGAATCACGGCCGGCATCACAGCCCAAAAGGCAATCAGTTAGCCAAGGTATGGAGAGAGAACCATTGCAACACGGGATGGTTTTATATTTAAGATTTCCTGGCTCAGAGGTATTGTGTTAGCTAGTTAGAAGTGATTATAAATAGAAGTGCCTGCTGACATTAATCACAATAATTTGGCGATGTGGCTACCGATATGAAATTACGAAAGGGACAGGTACCCTACAAAGCTAAGCCCAGTTTATCATTGGCCAGATCATTTATCAGCCAGCAAAAATAACCTTTCCTCCATGTTCTGTGATCTCATGCAAACGGGAATCTAAGCAAGGGAGGGAGGAAAGGGTCTTGAGTTTTCATTTGATTTGATTTTTCATTTGGTTCAATGTAACTTTAAGAAATATTAATCTGCTCCTTCGTTTAATTTCATCTGTACCACTGGCCAAGAGAAATGCACTAATTTCTAAGTTGAAGCAAGCCTTGAGATAATGTCACCCACCATTCATCCAAATTTGTCACTAGCATCCCATTAAAGCCGTAATTATTTTTTAATTAAAACTAAGGAAGCTGGCATGCGTGTGCCTACTTTATACATCTGTTATGGGTTAAAATAGCTTTTAAAAAATGTTTTTTTAGACCGCAGTCTTTTGTGGCCATGGCCTATGCCAAAGAAAACGCAAACTTGCTTATTTTCTCCATGGGGCGCAACACTGCCTATGTGTGCCTGAACAGATTCGACTGGCCGTGAAAAGAATTCTAAATAAAACACAAACATGGAATTTGGCAACGCCACAGAAGCGAGCTTAAGACTAATTCCAGCATGCGGACGGCTCTCACACAGCAAGTCTGGCTCCACTATAAATGAAACCAGGCTCTGTAAAATCGCCAGTAAAGTTTGAGTTAGGATTTAAAGAGACAGCACTCTTATTCCAAGGTTTAAGGGGGAAAAAACCACACGCGTGCGCGAGCACACAGTTGCATACCCCAGCTTATTAAGGAAATTCATGCTGGCCCAATAAGTCTGCATGTTGCAAGCTGTGTTTACTTTCAGCAGTCATTTCCATTAAAAAAAGAAAAAAAAAAAAGAAAAGAAAAAAAAGAAAAAAGTGAAGTTAAAAAAAGAAAGAAAATTCACTTTGGGTTTGATTTTCAGAAAAAATGCCGCAAGTATTACTGCAGGGACCACTGACAGAGACAGCAATGAATGAAGGACCTACCTGATGGGAAAGTTGAAATGATTTATTAAAAGAAAAAAGAAAAAAAAAGGAGTGTGAAAGTTTGGGGCAGAGTAGATGAAGGGAAAGGTACAGATGGGGAGAAGCTCCATGGTCAGGGTGGCCATAGACCGAGCAGCCTGTTCCCATCAGACAGCTCAGCAAGCAGGATGGTGACTCACTGGGACGTGCTGGGAGGCAGCTATATGCAATATAGCCCTGTGCTGCCATGGAGAGGGGCAATGTGACCCCCTGGGTCATACCTCCCTGGCAGTCCCAGCCGGCCCCAGAATAAAGACATCTGTGAAGAAAGAGTGAGGAGAAGGTGAGAAACAGCATCCACTCATCTTCACCTATTAAGGACAGACCTTAAAAATTTAAGAAATCCCAGCTTATAGTCACAAAACACGGCCTGGCAAATTTAAGAAGAAAGTGAAAGGAGCAAATCATTTAAGGCAGTGATGATACTGTCTCCCACACACCCTTACCATCCCTTACAGCTCTGGATGATATCTGGATGATAACTGATGGTCACACCTTGACCATCAGTGTTTTCCTCGCAACAGGGAGAACAGAAGGAAAGATCTGCTGGCTAGAAGGGCTCTAAATATGGGAAGAACTGAGACATTTATGAGTGTGCTCAACTGCACTAATGAACGTTGACAGTGGTGATGGAGGCAGGGGCTAGCACTGCTGCAGCTTTCACACCGCTCTTCATGGAAAACATGCAGAGAAACTGCAAAGGAAATTGGGAGAGAGTTTACAGCAGCTTCACAAGATTTTGTACAACTATTCTACATATCTGTTGATAATGAGAGTGATGGGTTTGGC
Organism: Thinocorus orbignyianus; assembly: GCA_013400375.1. NCBI lineage: Eukaryota > Metazoa > Chordata > Aves > Ciconiiformes > Thinocoridae > Thinocorus > Thinocorus orbignyianus. Next base: position 232,480 of record VXBW01006434.1, read on the forward strand.
TTCAGCAGTTTTTAAGATCCTACTTCAACTTTACAATGGAGGTATTAGTTCAGTTCAAGGAGAATCCAGAAAAAAAAAAGAAAAAAAAAAAAAAGAAAGAGCATCTTTATTAATATTATTATTATATCTTATAAGGTTTTGCAGAAAGATAAAGTTACTCACTAATCTTGACCTCACAGTACACAAAACCACAATGATCCTATTCGCAATTTAATCAACAGTTCACACATTTTTATAAAGGATTTGGTTTAATCAATCCGTAAACACTCAGACCTAATTTTTGGACAGACTTTGCATTATAAGTCTGCCTGTGCAATAATAAATGAACTTACCCCGTTCAACTAGAGGAGAGAAGATAACCCAAATCTCTGTTAAAAGGTGCAAGATGAAGAAACAGTTCCCCTTTAGGCAAAGGGTGCTGCTGCCGTGTTGAGGTCTTACTATGTTCCATGAATTTTTGTTTTTCATGCTGAATGCCATGGACAGTTTTAAATGACACATATTTCCCAACAATACCCTGATTCTTACTTGAATCTCTGAACACCCCTGAATTCCATAGACCATGTTCACGTCTGGCATAACAGCCCAATACTACTGGTCAGAAATCACCTAGCAGAAAGATGTTCATCTAAGAATCCTTAGGCGGTTTCTAACCCCTCAGTGGGCTGCTGGCATGGTACAGCATGCCCTGGAAGCACCATGCTTGTCATATGGCCCTGGAAGAGATGTAAGGATCAGGTTTAGATCTGGGCTGCACGTGAAGTAATCTGGGTCAATATGGGAAATGTAAGGAGACAGTCTGACACACAGAAAGAGTAGGATGCTCCCCTTGCATTGCTAGGGTATGTACTGAAAATATTACACTTACAGTTCACTCCAAATAGCCAAGTGTCATTCAAACAAGCACAAAAGATGCAGGTATGTTGTGCAAACTGGCTGCTCTCTAAACAGAGATTCTTTATGTTAGTGTCAAAGACAATAATTTAGAAAGCACTGTTTCATGGCATGATTCCAGCGCCTGTGTCTCCCCACTGCCTTGCTTAGTGCCTGCATTAACCTCATTCCAGAAGTCCCAGGACCTCTGACTCTTACAGCTGAATTCATAAAAAATGTAAGCCCTCGCTATGTGGGATTTTTGCCTGCTTCCTTCCAAGTGCATGTTTTACTGACTCACTGAACCTGGCTTCCCCAGCTTGTGCTATGGCAGGTTGCGTTAGCTGGAACAGGGACCCATGGAAATGGTTTGACTAAGGCAAAAACAAGAGGGAAATAAAGAGAGCAGAAGCACGTACCGCACTCTAGCCTACCAGATTTCTGTACATACTGCAAAAATGCTTGGAAAAAGCCTGTCCAAAAGAAAGCAAACAGCATAAAAACGTATGCTGCTAACAGTTGCTCAGCTGTTTACTGCTCAGCGGAAAGAAGGACCAACATGCAGCACGCAGGAGCCCAGTGGGGCACACGCGAGGTGCATCAGCATGGCTTCTTTGACTCAAATCCCTTTCTGAACATAAAGCGTCCCATCTGAGCACAGAATTCTTCCATTCATCTATATTTATGAAGCACCTAGAAAAGAAAGAAGAACGCAGGTCCTCTGAATTAGGGAGCTCTGGAGGGACATGGGGTAAATTTTTTGCGGTTCTCTGACCTATACCTGAGCCACACCAAGAATATGTGAGCAAATTCCTCTAAATAAAAATGAAACAAAGCCATTTCACTACAAAATGTACAACACCCCACTGTTGCCTCCATCTTTCCCGCTCTGGCTTGTGAACCAAAGATCAGTTCCCATCACAACTACCTCCACCATACACCATAGCTCGCCCTACTTCCTTTGACGCTGAGCATTATATTTGTGCACAAGAGATTTATCTCTGTTCTCACAAACTGAACAGCCCGACTCGTTTCCTGGCTCAGACACACAAACACATCCGCACATATCTGACAGAAAGCGAGAAGAAAAGTGATGACAAAAAGCTACTGCTGAAGGGGCAGGAGAAAACTCCATCCTGAATATGCCAGGTGAGGCTGTACAAGTGAACTGTTTAGCATATGCTATGTACAAATGAATGGCAATTTACTGAAAGAAAGAAACAAAGAATAATTGCAAACATTCATGCCTTGTGCATGTGTATAAAAAAAAATAAATCAGCCCTTAGAAAGCTGGTGCGTTGCCCAACCAAAAGGCAAGGCACCTGACAAACACTACCCCTAATTTTGTCGCTTTGTAGGTGATTGCTTCCTTCCTTCTCTTCCTGCAGTTGATTTCTTCTCTTTTTAGGAAGTGTTCACCAAGAAGCATTCAACTCCCTGAAAAGGCTGGGAAGGAGGTGGCAGCAGGGAGAGGCTGGTCCTATCCTGCACACCATCCCTGGCAGTTACTCTGCTGCAGAAACACGAAAGCCTTCCCCATCCCTTTGCTGAATACAGACACGCACCATACTACAACTTCAAAAACAGGTCTGCTCCTCCTCCGGACAACCGAGGTGGTTTTGGACATAACAGCTGCTAAAAGCTACAGTGATGCTCAAACCTTTCCTACTGTGCCCCACTAGCACAGTCTTTATTTATGCCGGTGTCTTCTGGAAAGTACTGCACAAACGCCAAGAAAAGGGAAGACTGTGATTTGTTTGGGTCTTCTGTCAGAGCAGCAGGCAACTTGCCATCAGTGGTGCCTCTTTGTAACCGAGCCACTCTCTCCTTTCCAAACTACCGATGCCCCTAAATATTTACGGCATGAAGGGGAAAAAAAATGGGGCTTCTTACTAACAGGAACAAGGCACAAGCAAGGGGCCCTGTAAAAAAAGCAAAACTGCTCAATGAGACAGAACAGAAATATCCTTGCCTTGCTTTCCCATAACCTCCCCTTTCGCCTCATTCCCACCTGATACCAGCAAAGCCTGTTTGCGCTTTAACAAAGATGGATCAGTTGCTGTGCGGTCCCCTGGCGCTTACCTATACTCTGAAGTCACCTACCCCTAACCCGGCCATCATTCAGCAAACTCTAAAAGGAAATATATTTGTTCATTCCAATAAACAAATTATAAAATCACCTTCATCCATCTTGTTCCTATATTTTTAAATTTGATTGTGGCCACAGAATTGCTAGCTGGGAAGTACCCTTCCCCCACTCACACATACACCCTTTAAAAATGCAAAATCTAGCCCTCTATTTCAATATTTCTGATGTCAGTGACCGGTGTCGGCTCTCCCCATACAGTAACTGCTTTAAAGCGCTGCATACAGCACTGCATTAAAAATTAATTACACATGCTATTTTATTGATAGTGCATAATGTAATGAGCACCAGCTGTGCTAAACATCCAAACTCCTTTTTAAGACAGCTATAAAAAAAGAAAGAAACTGCACTTCCAAATGCTTCTCCTGTCAGAGGAGAAAAACAGCAACATCTTGGATGGATTTGAAACAGGATTCTTTGATTTAGCTCTCCATTTGGAGCGTTTGAAGAGTTCAGACTCTCGGGCTCAGCGTAGTGGTATGCGATCGAGTTAACTCTCTCAATGTTGGAGCCATTGTCTTTACGGCAGGCAATATTGCCTTGAACCCTTTCGTCCCAAGACTACCAGATTCAGTTCCACCATTAATATTGCAATTAAGGGTTTTTCTTTTTTTCCTGGGATGTCTGGAAATGGCAGGCATCCACTTTAAAGCACCTTTAAATATTGCTATTGCTCCTGCTGATTCTTAACTTGGCATAATTGGGACTTACAAAGTTATAGTGATCGGGCGTCTGTCTAGAACAAAGCCTCAACCACGCTCAAGTTGCCAGTACTGCTGCCCCATCCAGCACCCTAATTTTAGCCACCTCTTTGCAGTCTGAAGGTCTCTTTGCTGCCTCTTGACGAACACTCCATTCAGTCAAAAAATCAGTTTGTGATTAGATCCATCTATTTTGAGTTTGGATCTGATTTTAATATCTGGTGAGACGGAGAGCTGCATAGACAGACAGGTCACATATGATTTTAATACTTGGATAGATGGATGAACACATAGATTGATAGATAGATGAAAAGATGGACGCATACACTCAGACTGATGCATTACTGGTTTTAGTATATACATCTCTCACACATCCCTGCACTCTGTAAGTACTGTCCACAAAGTCAATTCTACTATGGCATGTATTAAATATTTCACTAAAATAAATAAATACACGTAACCATGACTAATAGGGACATCTCTCCTGAATGTTAGCCAGTACTTTTTGCAAACCTTTTCTTTATGCAGCAAAAATGAAAAGATACATTTACAAAGAGTCTTGGGGAAACTACAGGTCTTTGTCTGCCCTCAGCCACATATACCCAATTCTTCTTTCTCCTCTCAAAAAAGCACCCAGTGCTGATCAGAAATGAAGTTTTAGAGGACTTCTTTTTGGGGGGAGTGGAGTTGGGGGGAAGGCGGTGTTAGGGTTTGCTCAACAGAAAATGAAGACTAAAGGATGAGCCATCGTCCTGGGACTTGATAGTTAGGAGGTTTTTGCTGGATGAGTTTGCATTCTCCCCTCTGATTGCTGTTTTGTTTTCCATTGATCTTTCTACGTTAATAAAACCCAGTCTGGAGTGAACAAAAGCTTGATTCTTGTTCTAGTAAGAAACGTGCTGAGTGCATACCATATCATTAACATAAAAGTTTTTTAAATAATACTGCTCTCTAGACAGACTATATTAACGGCATCAAGCTTTCTACAGGAGGGTGGTCTAATCCAGTTCTTCTTACTGGCTGACTCCAGTTATAAAACCAACACAAAATTAATACGGTGATATAATTGAAGGAGGGAAAAGTATTCTGTTAAAATCTATTATCTATTTACAGGTACTTCTTTTATCTTTACTGTCACCTTAACCTTTTCCAAGAAAACACCAGACTAGTTAAACGGTGCAGTAAGTAGAATGTCAGTAGCCAAGTAAATTGATATTAACTTTACAAGATGACTGTCTGATTTTCAAAATGTCCTAATGACTAATACAGCTGATTCCTTGAATTAACAGAAGCCTGCTTCTCTCTTCTGAGCTATGGGCCCGTGTCTTCCTCTATTTTAGACCCTAAAGTTCACAACCCTGTCCATTAATCACTGCTGTCCATGCCCACTTGCTGTTTTTAGATATGCAACTAAGTACCGTAATTGCTTTCCACCTCCTTCCATCAGCCTACATGTGGGAAGGAAGCAGTTTTACCCGTTAGCTGAATATATGTGTATTGGACAGATTTAATTATCTTTACAGAGGTACATAAAACCCTCATTTGTGGGCCCAGGTCCAAAGATTTTGGATCAGGTATATATCTGAATGGAGGTGTAGGGGATAAATTATTATCTGTGCTGTTACAATTCCCTTTGTCTTATGGCAATTATAATTCCATTTCTGGGGCTTTTGCACTGTAGGATCTTCAGGGCAGGGACTTTTTTTCTCTGGAGAGCACACTGTAAAGTGCCATGCACTCCTGCACTGAGATTTTCAAAGCTCATTTCTCGTTAACTTTAATGGGAAATGGGCATCCAAATCTCTTAGGCAGCTTTGACAATTTAAGCCTTAATGTACAATATTAATAAATCAGCATCATAAAAAGAGCCTTATGAAGATGTATTGTAAAAAAATAGCCCCACAAAAAGCATCGCAGTGTATGTGTGCATGCATACAGGCATATACTTTTCTTTACATAATTATGTCTCTCAACAACCATTTGCATGTCTCTGTTATGCAAAAAAACCTGTGTGTGTTTTACAGTTACTCTGAGCAGTTGCAATTCATTGAAATGAAATAAAAAACAGGCTCAAAAAAGCACCCTAATCTGGCAAGGGGTAAAGCAAAATGAATGCTTTGCCCATTTATATTTTAGATCCAAGCTACACAACCCTGTGAATTTCATGACTCTATTCCAACTTCTAATTAAATAGGCACTAAAAACGTTTAAACGGGAGAACCCAATTCAACAGACAGAAGCCTTTGAGTCAAGAAATAAATAAATAAAGGGACTGAGGGAGAGATTGTTCCAGTGGTAGATATTTTTCTTTAAATTGCAAGGAAAAACATAGACCTTTACTTGCAAATTCCTCATCCTGTGGTGCCCTGAACACAAAGAATTGAACAAAGACAGAGGGGACCACGATCAGCACCAGTGTCATTTATTGTGATTGAAGTTATCAGCCACACCGTTTTCCAAAGACTGAAAACAGTTCTGGATGAGGCAGGACGACTTCCCCTGAGCATGACTGAACACTACTCAACATTCGAGGGTCATCACTCTTATCTAGATTGGAGACTTCCAAATGCAGTTTTCAATGTGGTGGTGCGTACCCCAAATTCCATCAGCAGCTAGAAGTTTAGATTGTCCAGCACAAAACTGCTGGGACCCTTGAGGATCTGATCTGTGAGTGTCCAGCAGAGATTTGGGAAGACCTGCAACTTCAAGCCTTCAGACTCACAGCCTGCTTGAGAACTGCACGAAAAACTTGAGGTCCTGAATTAAATGAATGCTGAAAAACAGGAAAGGTAAGAAAAGATGAAAGAGGAGGAGAGGTGGGAGCTGTTGATGGCTTTTGTTCAAAGAAGGAAACAATTCCTCAGAAGCAAGAACAGGGCTGACAGAATAAAAGGCCAATCAAGTCAGAGAGACAAGCAGATGTCTAAAGCTGGAGCAAGTGACTGTTGTAAATGTCTATATTTAAAAAAGGGCACAATGCAGGGATCGTCACTAGATTATTAGTCAACACAAAGAACTCACTTTTCCTTCATTTCCACAAAACATTTTGGGAGCTAGAAATATCCCATAACCCTGATCACCGCGACTAAACCATGCCCAAGCTCAAATACAGTGAATACTATGGAAACTAAGAAAGGGTTAAGTAGGCATCATCTTCTTTTTCAAGGAAAGAAAATGTTTCTTTCAAGCAGAACTTGACCAACTACTGTCATAAACATGTAGCATGCACTTTGATATAACCTATTCTCTAAGTGCCGCAGACTGCAGCAGTAATTACAGGAAGCCATGATAACAGGTCTCTCTCTCCACAGAGCTGGCATCGCTCTCCCAGCAAACAGGCAGTTCTGAAAACTCACAGCGCACAACTCCAAAGTGAGAACTCAAAGTACGCAAAGTACAAAAGCCTCGCCTTCCCACGTTCTTTAATAAGTTATTCCTTCCTTCCTTTTCTATTTTTAGTTGTGCTTGCTTCCCTCCCCACTAGCTGCTGGCATCAGAAGCAACAGGGAAGCAGAGCATCCAGTTCGCTGTTACTACCTGCCTACCAAAGGCACCTGCGTGCACACTGCACCAGTGAAGACAGAGAACAGCAAAGCGCGAGATCAGTTCCAGTTTGGTTTACTGGTTACAGGGAGGAGGGAAGTGGGGAGGCAGGGGAGCTGACTCACTGATCCAGTGCTCACCAGTTGGAAGAGCCCATTTCTACACCCATCTAAGGCCAATTGGTCAATCTGCTGGGGCTGATGAAGCAGAGCCTAATTAAAACAGCATCCCCTGCAGTGCTGTGCATGGCAGCTTGGGTAGGAAATCGGACCAAATGCCCTGTATGCCCACACTGCACCTCACCACAAGTGCTTGTGCCCCAGCACAAGGAGCCTTCCTCACACGCCCTGAGCTTCACCCAAGGTCAAAACAGGACCCTGTGGAGAGCTCTCAGCCTCCTCCCAAGAATATTTTGTCTTTTGAGACCAAGGCTTTCCAAGATACAACATTTTTTGTCTCACAATGAGGGGTGTACAGATACATTCTCGTGAGACATCACGTACTGCGGCCAGGTGGTACCACTGCCTATGGAAGCAAAAAGCTGAACACAGCAAAGTTGTGCCAGCTTCAGGAGGATATGAGGAGGCATTTCCCAAAGGCTTTATTCCTGACAGTCGTTGCTGTCTCTCTGAATCCTCTGGGCCTCACACATTACTTATCCAGCATCATTCCGGGAACTCCCTATTAAAACTCCACACACATTAGCACGAACGAGGGCTGCGGGGTTTAGTCCACCACACTGAGACTCCATAAATGCTTGTGGATTTTGCCACAGCTGTATTTTTCTTTTAAGCCCTCTGCATTTTCACCTCTCCAGCCCACAGTTCACCATAGACCCAGTCTTGTAACTGAGCCATGCTTAGAAACACCCACTGATTTCAAAGAGATCGCAGGGTCTGAAATGATGGGGTCTGGTAACAATATGTCCATGTCCTCTCTGGCTAGCTCCGCGTGCCCTCACTTCCACGTCACTTCCCCCTCCTCACGGTGACAAAAGTCAGGCATCCAAAAGGAATGAAAGGAAAAGAAAAGCTGATGCTGGGAAGAGGCAAGGGATGTGTGGCAAGTTACCAAGGAGCATTTTCTCAAAGCAAGGGAGAAAATGGCATGGAGCACATACATCCTGTGTGCATATGGATGTGGAGGAGAGCTTTTAATACGAATGATTGGGAAGGGAGGGAGGGGAAAAAAAGGAGGGGAAAAGAAATACCTCAGATGTTAAATGTTATCCAGTTAAGCTTAAAATAAACAGCTCAGAGAGATGAAATCTTGATACTGGGGTATCACATTCTGTGAGGAGTCTCAGACATTTGTTCACAACGTGGCACTAACAGCCCAGCAGTGGCCGGTGGTGACAACTGAAGGTGTGCAGGCAGGAGGGGAGGGATGGGGAAATGGAGGGAGTCACAGACCCTTCCACCAGCGTGGAAAGGGGAGGAGGAAAGGGAGGAGAGCTGTTTAGGGCATTTTCTCTGCCTTCCCCACACAACACAGCAAAGGCAGCTCTCCCACAGCACAGACGACGTCACTTGGCAGCACTACTGACCTTCAGATAGCAAAAAAAAAAAAAAAAGATGTTTCTATTACCTGACAACTGACAATGACATCCAAATGTGCCTGACGTCTCAGTCTGAATCTCAGTCTGAGTCCCGCCAACTGAGACTGCACGTGCACCACAGCAGGGCAGGCTAAGGCAGGGCGGGAGGGAGGCCAGTGCGCGGAGAGGTGACGTGATGACGGATGTGTGAGGGTGGGAGGAGGCAGCTATGGGAGCCCCCGGCAGGTTTGCAGGCCTGGACGGCCCTGGAGAAAAAACAATAGAAAAAACTGTCAGTCGGATCTAAGTTTGAAGGGACAGAGGAGGCATCATCAGGGCAAACAGATGAAGCGGGGGGCTGGCTGCCTAAATGCACAACATGCTGGGTCTGAACCCCTCTCCAGGCCTGGCTGAGGCTGGTGGGCTCACGTCGGGCAGGGGGAGAGCAAGAAGAGACCTAGGGGACCTGTGAACCCAGGCTGGGGTCTGTGGGGGGCGCATAGAGAAGGGCAAAGTAGGGGAGACTGGCATGGAGCAGCACCGGAGGTGGCGGACGTCGCCACCGGCACTTGCTGAGGGACGGAATCAAAAGGGGGATTATTGTTTTACGGCTGTGTTAATGCACTCAGACGACACGAAACTGGGCAGGCTTTCTGCTGAAGCGGGCTCCACACACCAGCCCGGACAAAGCGCGGTGACTTTAGAGCTCAAATGGCTTCAGCGAGGTGCCAGGAGCTGTGCTCCCAGAAGGAAGCGCTGGCGGCCGCTGAGCCGCCTTTCCCGCTTGAGCTGCCGCCAGTTGTGCATTTTGCATGCCCCGATTACGCAGGCTGCTTCCCTGTCGAGCCTGAGAAGAAGGGAGCAACCTTTTTCCTGGTAGCTAAAAGATGATATTGTAACCTCCAACCGTATTATTCCTTTTTAACCCCTCTAGGAATCACCTGCCATTTAAAAGCTGTATTTAAGAGCTTTCTCCCGCTCCGCTGGAAACTCTCACTCCTCCTGGCACTAGTCCAGACTGAGATCCTTGGTTTTGAAAAAGTAAGATACGAGTCTTAAATATCGATATACACCTGTACAAATACAGATAGGCACAAACACACACACACACAGAATCAGGTAAGAGCTGCATTTTTGGCTGGCATGAAATAGCAGAGTTTAACGGGAAGCTGAGCGAATGGCACCGCTTTACATACCGAGAATCCCACCCCCTTCATTTAAAACTATGCCTGCCACTTAATTGTTAAATAAAGGGTAGCTGCTAATCAAGGGCAGTTTCTAAATGAAGATATGTGGTGGAGTGGTGGCCATTAAAAAGCTGGCATTTGCCAACAGTCACCACACAGTGGTAGATCAGAAACCACAGTTTCCCCCTGTTTTGAGATCAGGAAATATGTGTGTTAATTGTGGGGTATCTTCTGGCAAATGCTCTCTTCTTTTTTAATGGTAACAATTCTGTCTGTGCATACGTGCATGTCTTGCAGATACATGCAAACACCCTGGCAGCAAGGAGAAATATTTATCTGTGCTCCCTCCAACCCTAGAAAAGCAACATTTTCTAAGGGAGCTTACACTGTGGCAGCAAGGAGAAGTATTTATCCGTGCTCCTTCCAACCCTAGAAAAACAACATTTTCTGAGGGAACCTCTTCACCTCAAGAGTCCCAATTCGGAAACTAGAAACTAGGCCTGCATGTTGATCTGACAGCTACACATGTGAGGCAAACGGGGATACTTCATCCTTGGCACAGCATCCAGCGCTCCAGTCTGCAAGGACTGCATTTGATTTTGTCGTTTATCTTAAATGGCTAAGAGACCACCAGTGCAAAACATTTGTGTGAAGCTTTTGCCAAAACCACAAGTGAAGAGTCTAAATTCCCTGTGTAAATACTTGAGCTTCAAGCATCAAGGATAAAATTTGTGCTCTTTTGTGAGCACTGGTTTTAAATAGAAGCCATCTCCGTGGCTCGTGGGATGAGGAAGGATTTTTTATTTTGGGGGCTCAGTTGCTTGGCTTTTGTAACTGTTTGGTCTCCCTGGAAGTACTACACAAGCAGGTAACGATAACTACTCTCCAAATCATACTTCCATTGCATTTTGGATGGGATTGTGCCCTAGGTATACAGAAACTGATGTCTGAATGGATTTCTATGTGTGTGTGAACTACTCTACTGCCACTGTAACATCCACGAATAACAAGTTTGGGTTTTTTCATGGAACAAGCAAAAAGTAACAAAGATTTCCTCCAACAATTTTAGAATTGTATCTTATATTCCTGATACTATAAAAATAACTAGGCTAGCATATGCTATGTTAAGCCACCTGGGCATTCGACCTTGCTGGGAAAGTTGTGAGCTTAAAATGGGGATTTAGAGTAGGGTCACAGGTTACACCTGGACGCCTGTGGCCACAACTAAGGACACAGGTCCTGTAGTCGTTTGGCCCTCTGCACATCGTGGTGCCATACTACATGTTTTGAGGGAGTTCATCACACAGAGGAACTGTATGATATCCACCAAGTGCACCATCAACCACAACTGCATGGGATTTTCATGGGAGGTGCACAGGTCCTAGCACACAACATTACCCTGAGAGCAACAGGACAGCAATGCTCCGGTGTCTTGGTGGGCCCCATCTTTCCACTGGCAGTGAATTTGATACAATATGCATAGCCCTGAAGCATCTGAGAAGATGCTAAGAGCTCACCAAGTAGGTAGAGGGAGGCCCTCCCTGCTCCTATCCAGTGTGCCTCCTCTAGTGTGAAAAGGGAATTAAGATTTCAGATAGGAGGTTTCTAACCATCTGGGCAAGGGGATCCTGTAAGAGCCTTCCAACAGAGGTACTGGAGGCAAGCCAGCAATCTACTTTAACATGGTGCCTAACGAATTTATGGGGAGGACTACATGAATCAGTTGCCCAGAGAAGTTGTGGAAGCCCCTTCCCTGGAAGTGTTCAAGGCCAGGTTGGATGGGGCTTTGAGCAACTTGGTCTAGTGGGAGGTGTCCCTGCCCATGGCAGGGGAGTTGGAACCCAATGACCTTTAAGGTCCCTTCCAACTCTAGCCATTCTATGATTCTATATCATTCAGAAGGTCTTTTTCTGTCTTTTGATGTATGTATGAGGTAATCTAAAAAGTGCTAAACTAGTGTCAGAAAAGAAAGGGATGCTAAGGAAGATGAAGAATGGACAAAGACAGACTGGCAGATCCCCAAGGAATTCCATCACCACTCCCAAGTCCAGTGCTAAGAGACAAAGATCATGGGGCTGCCAAACCAAAAGACCCCATCTGCCCCTACAAGCAAAGTCAAAACAGATGATTTATCCTCCTTTTTGCTGCCCCTTTACTGTTTGCTTCTTTGTCACAAATCAGGACAGTCCTACAGAATCATACTGAGTGGCAAATAATGAAGAGGGAGACGGTATCTACTGGTCTTGAGGAAAGGCATGGAGAAAAGGAGTGCTCCACTGTTAGGTACGTGACATCTCTTCATGGCTGTAGAAAGAATAAGAGTGTTTCTCAGAAACCCTTAGCTTGTTTGCTAGGAACATGTCCATGTTTTACCTCTCCAGCTCTTTTTTTGTGGGATTTTTTCCCCATAAAGGCACTATTTAAAGCTGAAAATTAAGACACGGACTCTACCATTCTTCACCTGCTACAGATGACAGACAAACATGAAATGAACAAACAGATTAAAAGATAAACAGGTATAGGTAGATAGACAGACGGTATCCTAAGGTGGTGCTGAGAGTTTTCTGCTCAACCCACACAGCACCAGGCAAGGGAGGGGAGCCAGTGTCTGCAATTCTACAGCCAACCAACTAAATCATGTTGCACACAGGTTTCAAAAAGAAAACACTCCTGCAAGCCCCTGACTGCCACAATGAGCACAGCCACAACTGGCACTGAGGGAAAGCAGACTGCAAGAACTGCACTGCAATCTTAGAAGCAAAATTCTGGTCTGATGGAGGGTGAGTGGGCACACACATGCAGCTTTGTGTCTCTCGGACATCACTGACACAATGTGTGAGGCTGGATTTTCCTCTTTGGTCAGCACTGGGAAATCACTCACCTGCACTGCAGATCTCAATTATATATTCTGCCTTCATTCTGCATGGATGCGAAGGGGAGTTTTGCACGTAGCGTGAGTGTGGAACATGCACAGGGACTGTCACCGTGTAACTAAAAGGTCTCCCTTGCTGATGGTGAAGGAGGATTTTGTCCTCATGCCTTAAACTGGTTCGGCATATAGTCAATGTCTGTACATGGCAGTAGCTCACAGGTTATGTTGACTCCGAGGCACCGCTAAGAGTAATTTTTTTGCTCTCTGCTATTTTTAAACTTGCAAAGAAGAAAATAAGGTAAATTGGACATGACCCCAGAAGATGGAAATGAGTATAAGAGCCTAGATGAACATGACAAAAGCCACAATCAAGGCATAAATTGCATCCTTTTGTTGTCCCTCTCCCTGAGCCTAGGCACGACTGGCCATATGATATGGTATATGTAAAACACCCCACTCCTCTGGCACATCTGCGGAAAAGTCCCTGAGCAAAGCACAAAGCTGGAGCTGCAAGCAGCATTCCCAATGTCCCACCTCAGCTTGGTTCAGAGCAGGGGACCTGATCTTAACCTAAAAGATCTTGCTTTACGTCTCGTGTCATATATAAATGCAACCACACATAGCTGTGTAGCTGGTGGTTCCCTGAGGTGTTGTGTGCTTGCCTTGGTGGGTGTCGGGGTGTGTGTCTGTGCACAGGCAGACCAGTGGGTACACAGGCAGATGTCTACGCCGTTTAACAGGGCACAAACCAAGTTCTTCCAAGTGTCTCTCTGTGCCTGTCTGGTGATGGAAAATCAATCAATAGCTGGTTAGAGACTAAAGCTCAGTTCCATTATTAAAAAAAAAAAACACCCTCTCTTTCAATAAAAAGAAAAACATCTGTTCAAACAGTGAATGGCTACAAATTCAGAGTGCAGGCTGCAGCCTCCTCCCTGCCCTGTGCCCGTCATGTTCAGGGAGAGCATTGCAGATGTTTTGAGATGGGTTTTACATTTAACATTGCAGCAGCCTTGAACAGGCACATCCAAAAGTGAAAGACAGATCTATTCACTAATCTTTCCAGCAGATTTTTTTTTTCCCAAGCTTTTCCTAAAACAAGTTGTCTCATCTGTATTATGCTACACAGACTGCTCCCACCTGACATTATTATCTTTCTACCGTGTCTTTTTTACACAGATACCAAAAGCACGGATGAAGCAAATGTGCACAAGCACAAATATGCACCGGCACAGAGTGCACAGAGGCACAAACACTTCCAACAGCAAAGAGCAGGGCAATGTGTGCACACCCTGCAAGTGGCAGATGTACACAGCGTCTCCCAGGAAAGGCAGGAGGACCCAGTGGTACAGGCAGACACGCTGTTATACACCCTCACCCCCAAAGTCCAGCGCTCAGCCAGACACACCTGCACACCAGCCTTTACCTCTTCCCCCAGCACACACACAGCGGTTTTGGAGCGGTTCCCCTGCACCGACTTAGGATGCTAAGACTGAAACTTTGCTTGAGCTGGAAAAGGCAAGGCTGCACTGGGGGAAGAAGGATGGCAGGGAAGGGATTTCTTGTTATATTTTGCTCAGGGATTTATTTTTTTTTATTTTTTTGGCAGACAAGGATTCCCTTTGAATTGATACATTCCTTTCTCCCAAGAATTTCGAATGATAATGCATAAATGAGTCATAGATCAAGAACAGCGACGTGGTGAGCAAGAAGGAGAAAGAGTGTGAGTGAGGGGCACTGGCACAGAAATTTGACAGTACCCCAACTCCCCCCCTTCCTCCCCCCATGCCAAGACATTAATTCTCACAAGTCGGAGAAAATTACTATGCATGAATGCAAAAAGCATGATCAGGAGTAATTAACATGGCTTCATATGCAAATTTTATTAATGCAGAAGTACAAAGTCATTATGCAAATGAAACTTACGTCAACTCTCTTGACAAATATTCATCTCTAAAGCTCAAGTTTCTCCCTTCTAATTTTTTTTTTTTAATTTTTTGGTGTAAAACCCCCCAAAAAACAAAAAAAAAGTGACAAGGACTGTTTGACAAGTTTGCAAAGTTGTTTTTCAACCGGATAAATTTATTCTTGCATTGTTGATATATTTTTTTTTGTTGTTGTTGGCAGGTACACGACAGCTCATGGAGGAGAGCGGGAGGATGGGGGACGCGGGCTACCAGCAGCAGGCAGCCAATCAAAACGCCAGCGGCTGTAATGAGCGCGATTGATGACTGTTTGGCTTTACTGCAGGGTAATGAACTAGAATCCAGTCTGAGGAGGAAAAAAATATGAATATTCATGAAGCTGCGCTCCTGCCTTTGATGATTAAAGAAATTTTTAATATTCAAATAAGCGCTTGCCAAGTGATTAACAAAGAACAAGCACGCAGGAATATGGAAATGGAGCTGTGGAAGATTTGGGAGTCACAGTCTGTGCAGAAAAGACAGCACAAAATTTCATAAACAAGATAGGCAGATAACCCAATTCAAATCTGAGCAAATAAAGGGGGAAAAAAATCCCCTTCTTTTTCATCAGTTTGGATATTGTATCAGTCACTTTGTTTTAAAGTGCAAAGGAGAATAAAAGCAACTGATGTAATAAGATGGGGGGAAAAAATCCAAACCCTGAGAAACCCAACCCAGCAATTACAAAGTAAGAATCCTGGGTGAGAAACCGATAGGAAAATGATGGCTAAATCCACTGTCTGCTGTGGGCTATGGCTTTTCAAAAGCAGGAGCCCGCCTGATGCTGGCTACTGAGAACCACCAACTTGGTGTACACGACAGGCAGGAGTCAAAAGTACCCTGAAATAACCAAGACCGGTCCCTGACATTAAATCCCTCTCCTTGGCTAGAGGGTGCACTGTGGGGCCTGACCACTGTCTGGGAGAGGAGTAAAGGAAGGCAGCAGAATGAAGAAATACTGTTGCCAGAGGATAAAAAAACATAAAACCAAAAAAGTGTCAAAGGAGGGTGCAAGGATGTCTTGGCTGCCTTGGTAATCAGTTGGTAAGAAATGTGTTTTCTATGTATGCTCCAAGAAAGGTCCTCCACTCCCCCCACGTTTCTGAACAACGATACAAAAATTCAGCCACATTACAAAATGTCTGATAAGTTCAGGCTCTCACAGTTTTAATAGCTTCACTAAGGATTCACACTGAAGCACATAATAACAATATTAGCTGCTAAAATGACTTTGCAGTTAAAATACATCTAATTAGCAGCCAGTGACATCCTTTTTTTGTTTTTTTTTGGTCCTTTTTGGAAAAACAGTTAACTTCAGGGCTACCTTATACCAGGATGAAATCTGGTTGTGCTCTTTCTGTTACTCAAAAACCAGAGAAAGGATGTCTTCAGACTCTCAGGGCATTGAAAAATCGACTCACCTTCTTTGTTATCAGATCCTGGAGTTTCACAGGTCTGTTTGGTTTTTCTGCAGATCTTTAAAACCTCTGGTTAATTATTTCCTATTTAAAAATCTAAAGAAAGCATAGTCTAGGTACCATTTAATAATTAGCTGGTGTCTTCAGAATGTGACATTTCAACTCTACTTAAAAAAAAAAACATAATAATAGCAATAATAATAACAGCATGAGGACAATGCTACAAAATGCACAAAACTGCCATGACCGGAACCTTCAGAGCTGCCGTGAAAACACATCGTGAAGCTAATGGGATTTTTCCCCCCATATCTGCTCCACTTTTGGAGATACAAAAATACCGACTACCGATGTACCACAGGAAAGAAAAGCGGGGTTAAAAAAAAAAAAAAAAAAAAGGAAAGAGGCAAAAAAACCAAACAAAAACCACCTAAATGTAAGTAAAGATAAGGTTAAACACCATGCAGGGATATTGCTGGGAGTCTTTCCTCTGAATAATGCCGAGACCTTTTGAAGATGCCTGTTGTCTCTAGGTGTGCGTAGGCGGGTGAAGTGTGATATTACACAACACACAGGCGGCAGCGGCCGTGCACAACCGTGCTGATCACAGCGCTTGACTGTGAAACTCAGCTCTCCATTTCCTGGGCTGGTCGTAGCTCGTGTCAGACCCTTGAACACCATAAATGTTATCCTTTGTCTATGAGATTCCTTGGCTTTATTTTAATCAATGCATTTTCTTTTTTAA
Organism: Thinocorus orbignyianus; assembly: GCA_013400375.1. Classification (NCBI taxonomy): domain Eukaryota; kingdom Metazoa; phylum Chordata; class Aves; order Ciconiiformes; family Thinocoridae; genus Thinocorus; species Thinocorus orbignyianus. The sequence continues at coordinate 249,460 of VXBW01006434.1, forward strand.
TGACAGAGAAGAAACTACCAGCTCATACAGTTGGTTGCTTTGGAGCCTTTCTTAAATGGCAGTTGAGTTCTACCATATAAATGTGAATGCTTAATATTAATGCCACATTTTCTTCCTTTCTTTAAAAGTACTCCATTTACATATTTCTGGAGAATAATGATACTTCAGCAGGGCAGGTGAACACACATTTCAGCATATGGAGTCAATGGGAAAAAGTATTAAGAGTCAATAGTGTAAAAATCAGCCCCTAAATTTAAGTGGCTTGAATTGAGCGTGCAGCTGTGGTTGCCTGTCAGTAGTTAGATGCTGTAATAATAATAATAACAACAACAACAACAATAATAACAATAATAATAATAATACGCCTTTCATTTCTCTAGTGCCTTCCACGCAAAGATCTGGAAGTACTTTACAAAGATAAATAAACTGAACTTGGAACACCCCGTGTGGTTAATAAATATCCTAATTTATCTAAATATCCTGTTTTGGGAATGCAACTCTTCTCACTGCATAAAAATCCACATTTTAGGTCGTCCACATATTCACACACGGCATTTTTGGAGGCTCAGACATCAAGGGCAGGCTGTGGAGATTTTTACTTACCTAAAGTAAAGAGACCATGTGGTCTTTCTTCTTCCCAGAAGAAGCCCACACTATGCCTGCAAGATTGCTTATGCAGTGTCAAGACCCAGATTTTAGGAAACAGGGGTGTGGGCTGTTGCTGGACCAGGTCTGGGGCTGGGGTGGGAAGCCCACAGGGGCATCAGGTGCCACACGGCAGCATTCTTACGAGCCAGGTCCCTGCGGGGGCTCCTGGAGGACCACCCATCCCCCCTCCCACCAATTTGTTCATCCAAACCTGCTCCCTTGTCTGTGCTTTGAACACAAAGCTAAGCAAAAAATCGAAATATCTTGGCTCACCCCAATTAATCGCACAGAGAAAAGGGCTCTCACCCACCCCAAGGCTGCATTCATCGTTTCCTCCTGCCGTGCCCCCTGGCCGCCCCACGGATGCAAGGAGGACCCTCTGCTACGAGAGCAACCAGGAGAAAAAGTAGAGGAAACAAGGGCAGGATCAGGCCTATAGCAGCATATCAACAGATGGGATATAAACAAAACATAGGAAACCAGGGTGTTTTCTCATCTCAGAACGGTAGTCTTGAAGACAGGGCTCTGGGCTGGGAAGGGTGCAGGGGAGGGGAACGCACACCCAAGGGCATAATCCCCTCCTGAAGCTTGGTGTTCCCTTTCCCACCCTCCGCCTGGCCTGTTCAGCCCCAAAACACTTCCAAGCAGAGACAGGCTCTGGCTCTGGGGGTGCCTAACACAATGCTGCCCTGATCTGAGCTGCAATGTCCAGAAGCTACCGCAATAAACTAACAAATAACAATAATCACCCTGATTCGCGGAGTTTGTTTTCCAAAAAGCATAAAGGGTTGACAATAAACAGTTCATCAATTTTCCCAAGTTTGTTCCCTAACTCTTGTAATTAAGTCCTGGGAAGTTTCAATGGTTGTAAAAATCCTTATGGGGATTAAAATTTTTAGTCCTGATGATGCCGTGAATATTTCCACATACCAGCAAATATTCCTGATGCAACTGAAATATATAACCACCCCAACAGACGATTGCAATGATTTAACAGGCCCTGGAATTAATAAAGCAACTCAGTGGATGAGAAGAGCTGTTTCCAAAGGGCAAAATAATATATACAGGCAGTCAGTGAAAGAAATACCACTATAAATAATCTGAGGGCTTGACCACAAGAGCATGGTCAAGAGGCTAAAACAGAGGAAGTGAAGTGGCCAAGGAAAAACCCCAGATACGCAGGAGTCAGTAAGAGCTTCACCTCCACTTCCACCGCTTGGGACTGACCCTGCTTACACCTGCAGACACCAGGCTGGACACATCTATCCTTGGGCAGAATACAGCCTCTGGAAGAGACAACAGCAGGATTTGCTGCTCGGGTAAGTATCTCTTCCCTGCTCCAAAGTTTGCCTCCTACTAGTATTTTTGAATTTCATCTCTAGCCCATGCCAAAAAAAAAAAAAAATAACAAAATAAAATTTAATAAAATTATTGGTGGAATGAGGCAGGACTAGCAACTCTTCAGCTGTTTGGAAGAAAAAACAATTCCTGGAAAGGGATGGAAAATGGGGAAAGAGAGGCAGATGAAGTCACCCTGCCCCTCTATGCCTCAGTCTCCCTGTCTGTGAAAATCAGCTAATGACATCCACCTGATTTCGTTAAATGTCCTGGAAACTAAAAAGAGTCTGTAACAGCAATCTATTAAGTAGCAGCACTGTTAACTGTTTCAGTGCTGGAAATGCAAAGGAGGACTATCAGGTGATGCCAATGTCCCTGCGAAGCACAGATGGACAAACTTAATACACAGACATGTTTAGCTTTGGGAGAGAATCACAGCTCCTGTTTTTTTTGGCTCACCCCTTGCCAAAAGCAACGTAAGTGGAGGCACTTTCTAAGTGCTGAATTTCAGTGTGAAAAATAGTCTACCTGCCTGCCTGGTGTGAATACATACATTACACTTCAAGTAATATAACGGGGTTGGGGGGGCGTGGGGGTGTGCCCCATTAATGTGCACGTTTCTAATTTGCAAATTTCCCCTGGTGCATGAGAGCACGTTCACACTCGGCAGAGCATTTCACTAACACCCAGACAACAAGCAAAGCAAGGCGAGTGATGGGCTGGGTGTAGGGGGAGAGAAGAAACATAGATTTTTAAAATTAGGATTCCCTTTGTGTTTTGGATCTCTCCAGGGAAAACCAATCCAGCTGCGCTTGTACAAGCGGACCCAAGTCTGATAACTGAATCTGTCAAATTAAATGAGCAGAGCAATCAACTGGAGATGGCAAAACACTCCACTAAACGAGGGGAATCCTGAGGATCTAAAGCCTCAGTCCTCAATTTACTGGACACCAGGCACAACTGAGTAAATAATGCTCTCTGGATAGAAAAGAGGCTAGAAAATTAGCTGCCTTTTAAATAATGAAAGAAAGCAGGCAAATAAACCAGCAACTAGGAATCTAGTTCAGAATATAATTTAAGTTTAAAAGGGAAATAATAAACCGATGTTTTATTTGCACAAGGAAGTGTGTGGCGAACCTGCACCCCATCCTGCTGCTAAACATCACAATGAAAAGCTTCACCCAAAGACTTGGACCCAAGCAGAATTTGGCCAGTCACACCCGCTAATTAAAAAGGATAAGTGAACCCTACACCAGGAGAGGTAAAACGCAAGTACAGTATAAAACCAACCCCTTACTCCTTTCAGTATGATAAAAAACTATGAGCAAAGCCGACTACAAGAACCCAAGAAGCATTCTGCATACATGACATTCTTTCCAAGGTGTATTTTTCTGGACCAGGTCCCCCCATAACTCATTCACCCACTTATTTGTATGGAATAGCATCTTTCTCCATGCAATAAAAGTGTAAGGCACTAAAAGGCTTTTTATTATCAGATCTGCTTAAAATGGAAGCTGAAGTTGATTTCCCAGGAAAGTGCATTAAAAAAAAAAAGAAAAAAAACAACCCCAAAAGAAAGAACAAAACAGAGATACTGTACAAAGCAAGGTAAAGCAAAAGCATTCCTTCAAACATCCACAGTCAGGATAAGGAAGTGATATTAAATTTATACCTATCACCCCAGTAAATAAAGGCTAGTAGGTTTTTGTTTTGTTTCTGATGAAAATGTCAATAGACTCAAAAGGCAGCTTATTGCTCTATATCACAGCCTAACCAAATCTTTCTGTAACCTCTTGCATTACGAGCAAAATCTCTAAAATGTCACCAACTAAAAAATTGAACCAGCCTGTAATTAGTTTCAACAAAGTAGTCCTTTTAACCCTAATTTTCTAGATGTAGATGGCATTTCCAAAGTAAGCGTTATGAACCTTCCTTAAGGACAAGCAGAATCAAATCATAAAATCATAAGCAGCGATCTAGTAGTTCTTCCTCTAAGCGAGCCTTCTATTTCCCTGTAATAAATTCAGATCCAGTCTTCTCTTAATAGGTGATCAGAGAAAATATGCATGCACACCTAAACTGCTACAACAAACTCTATTTTTTAAATAACACTTCAATCACTAATAAAATAAAGACTGTTATAACACGTTAGCACTGGTATCATTATTCCTTATGATTCAATATTCTAATGACTGGCTGTAAGAGAGGTTTATGTTCTGCCGAGGTTTATACCACTATTTAATGTAATTAAGCAAACTGGCAGCCAAAGCCTCTGTGGAAATATCATTTCTATCGCAGCGTATTCCCACCAGAAATTCAGAGGAATCATAACATACAAACTTTGATTCTGTTTATTTTTCCCCCTGTTCTGAAACTGATCTGGCATTTCTTGGACTTAGTAAAGTGGAAGAAGGAATTAATTTGGCTTCTGTAGACATGTTATTATTGACAATACTAATAGTCTATGACAAATGGGCCATCCCCGCTCCTCTCTTTCAGCAGGCGTTGCAGCCTGCAACATCGCTTTGCAAAACCCCAGAGCTGGACTTTCGTCGTGCCGGGAGCCCTGTGAGTGTACCAGCAACGGGGTTTTAAGTAAGCCATTAAAATGCTAATATTCAGCACGGGCCAGATCCCTGTTACCACTGAAAGCAGAACTAAAGCTCCTCTGGAGACAGGATAAGGCCCTTCCAATGTGATCAAAGAGTAAATACATGCAAAGCTCTGATGGGAAAAAGGATCTTTTTTCTAATTTTAAAACGAAACAGGGAGAGTCCACCAGGCTCATAATCTATGTTACAGTCACATCTGGGATCACTGACATCTGGGATAACAGCAGCAAGGAGGATGATTGAGGCTAAAAAGTTGCCACCTGAAGTCAAAGAGGAGCACTTAATACCCAGGTTTGCATCAAAATGGAGTTCATTACTTTTCGGACTACACTCCCCTCCACCCAATGTAGCTCGGCTGATGACAGGAGATAAGCCATATATATATATAAATAAAAATATATATATACATGCAGATATAGTTGTACACAGCTTTGTCACATCTGCATTCACCAGCAGCACTTACTCATGTAAGAAAGAGGTCCATGGGGCCACCCAGGAGTGCAAGGTCAGCCCCAAAACCTGAGTTTACCTACTTGCCAGCAGAGCTCAAGAGCTGACTTGGTTAAAATAAAGGCTTAGTTACACCTCCCTCCCAGCTGTAAAGCTCTCAGTAGAGGGGAAAAAACCCCCAACAGCTGAAACAAAACCCACACCCATTTGTGCGGGGGAAATGGGACAAGGAATGATAACGAGAAAGGGAAAATGTCTGGTTCCCATTATTGCTATCTCTAGTGCTTTCACCTCCACAAACAGCTTTAAGGAGGGCTTCTGGAACAGAAGTTAAACTTTCCTTAATCTGGGCTCTTAAACTGCCAGGATCTGGTTACATTTTCTCCTTCTCCAGATTTTAATACTTTTATTTATATTCTAATGGGTTGGGGGGGAGATGGAGAACGGGGGAGAACCTCAGTGTCACCGTAAGAGAGAAGTCACCAGGTTTTGCGATCCAGCAGCTTCCTTGGCAGAGGGAACTGCTGGTTGGCATAATCCACTCATTTGACAAAACTACTATTTCTGGGCACAGGCTCAAAAACAGGTAGGAAGCAAATGCTGAGAAATAAGGAAGTAAAAACAGCCAACAGATTTTTCACTACCAAGAACGCCAAGAGTAAACATGATTTATTTAGCTGTGTTTAACATGTCTCTTCTGCACTAGACTGCAGAAATCTGCTTGCATTTAGAGCAGGAGGAGGAGGAGGCAGGGGGGAGGGGATGAAAAGGGAATCCATTACGGCGCTCCGCTGGTACTTTCTGAATTGTTCAGTCACACAGTTTTATTGAGTACAAGTATTTTCTAGCCCAAAATATATTCATGTGTCAGAAGAAAGCAGCACTAATCTGCTGTTAATTAACAAGCTGCCGCTAACAAAAGATGAAGGACCCAATTCATACAAACAATATTTACGTGGGTGTCGCATGATTTTGTCACAGATCTTTTCTTTTCTCCCCCTCCCTTTCCCCCTGCCTCCTCCTCTTCCTCAGCACCCACTTATACGGATGCAGCACGGAGGAGCTCCAGTTCCTCTTGAGACCAGCACCCACAAGGAGAGGTGAGGGCACCCAGCCTGGTCCTGACCCAGCCAGGCTCAGACTGGATCTTGCCCGAGGCATGCAGCTCCAGGGCTCCCACGTCCCCATGCAAGGAAAGGCTCTATCGTATGCTCCAAAGTGAAATTTCCTTAGATCCTTATTCAATTATGAGGCAGAAGCCATCTTCTGGCACTGTGCCCATGGTGGCAACACCGCTGAGGCTCCAGGAAGGGGCACGAAGCTTCATCCTCCATCCATCCTCACTGGCATCGCACGGGGCTGCGAGAGTGGTCAGGTGAAATCGCCACCCTCCCCACTGCCCTCCCTGGGATTTCACATTTCTTTAATATGACCCTTTCATGAAGGAGTTTGGGGAAGGAAGGGGGGAGAACTTGCTAACAGCAGGGAGAACTGGATGCATTTGAGCTCGTTAAAAAATACCAATGCACGCACAAAAGGGAAGGGCTGTGAGCAGTGAACCAGAGGGCAGGCTCTCCCGGCCACAGCCCTGCTGCCATCACCTGCTCCGTGCTGTCTTTTTGGACGGCAGAGCTGGTGCCCTCATCCAGAGGGTTACTGAGCACATCAGGATGCCCTGAGCCCCCGCTGGACACAGCCAGGCACTTTGGAAAATCAAGCCATTCACATCTTTTCTGCCTCATCTGAGAAATGAGAGTGCCTATCTGCATATCTCCTGTGGGCGGTTTAAAGCTAGTGCTGGCAAAGAGATGGGAGGGTTAAAATCAACAGCAAACGAGCACAAAAAATTCCTGGACTTGCTCCACTCCCAGGAACAAAGGTGGGATTGCAGGGTTGGAGAAAGGGCTGATGGTCTCCTGCGCTTTACCTATCAAACCACACAAACCTGCCCTGGAGAAGGGTTACTGGGCCAGAGTTTAGGCTCTGCTTGGCTCTGCCACCACACAGCCAGGGCTGGGAGAACTGTAGGGACAGGAGGGTGGGAAACAGAAGTATCCAAGCGTGATTTTCAAAGTGCCAAGGTTCTCCTGTGATGGCACGCTGGGGTGGTATTTCTGCTAGCACAGTGCTCTGCACAGCCCAGTTAGTGTCTCGCCCCAAAGGCCACAGTTTCCTCGGTAAGAAACAAACTCCGCTGGAGCATATACACATCTGCCCTTCTAGGTTTTCTCTCTGTACCCTCACCCTGTTCCCCAAAACATGGGGTTTTCACTGCAAAAGTCACAGCCACCCACTCAGCACATGCCCTGGGTACCCTCACCAGCCCTTGCTGGCTGCATCTCTTCCCCAGGCAGGACCTGCTTCCAAATGGGACCTGCCCTGAATGTAAACGAGCCCCGACTTCCCTATATCTTCCCCGCTTTGTGCACATCCAGAGCCACCTTTGCCATTTCTAGACCAGCATTTTAACAAAGTCCTGGCCTAGGCTTTCTCAAAGATCTGTTTTTCTTAAATTTATTTTTTTTTTTTTGGTTAACAGTGATATTTGAAACACTGACATTTACCATTTGAAAAGCAAAGCGAACACATTTAAACAAGCGTCTTAAAAGAGCTAATGAAAGAGAAACAGATCCATCTGTATTGTATTCTCCACCCACTACCGCTCAAAAAATAAACTTTTCCAGACAGCAGGGAAGCCTCCCAACAGCGGAGACAATAGGAGTTCCAAAGCTTCCCACTGCGGGAGTGAGGACAAGGGGTGCATCACCCCACCTGGGTAATGTCTGCTGCAAGATGCTGGTCACCCAGCACAAACACTAGCCTCAGCAGCCCCAAGGCTTCAGCATGAACACGAACCTCACCAGCCCAGCTCGTCAGTCCTTCCAAAACAAGCAGGTGCCTTTGCTAGGGGTCTCTGACAGACACCACTGCACCCATAACCTCCCCCTACTTAAATATTTCTAATAAGTGTTAATTGTCAGATAGGGAGCACTGAGGACTGAGCGTGTTTCTATTCACCTGCAGAGCAGACATGGAAGGGATGAGGCAAATTCAGGACAAAACACTGTCAAAAGCACCCTGACCTGAAAGATGGGTGCTTATGGTAGCCAGCAAAAACGTCCTTGGCTCCTGTGTTCTAGTGCTGCTAACAGAAAACTACCTTGTGTATCCTTTCCAAGAAACAGCTCCGATCAGGTATCCTTGATCAACCTCAATATCAAAAATAAAGTGCATCATCTTAAATGATAAACTTGGCACTAAGTGGATCACATCCTTTAACGGAGTCTGAGGGGGCTAGAGGGGGCTCAGGTTTTTTTAAGGGGGGAGGGGGTTTGGGGGTTACTGTTTTAACTTCTTCCTGCAAGAAGGCTCTGTACCATGAGTATTAATCAAACACTATATTCTGCCTTTTAGTCTTGAACAATTATGAGTACAGTTTTGTGATCTTTAGCCATATTTACTGATACTCAAAGGCAGATTCTATCTTGTTAGATTGTTATAAATGGGACCCCGGGGAATCAGCACACAGGCAGAGGCAGATGTGAGAAAGTGCCTTCTCAGAGCTCGGGTGTGCTTCAGTTTTCTGCTGCTGAAATTATGAATGTTTTGCAGAAAGAAAAAAAAAAAAAAGCAACCTTAGAATCCTCTGCCAGATCATTACAAAGAGCTGTCCACAGACTTAAAAAAAAAGTTCCATTTTGCTGAACATAAGATTTTTTAAGGTTAACTGTTAAATTTTGAAGTGTGGTTTACATGTGCTGGCCACTTGTATGCACAAAAGTTCCAGAGACAGACACAGGAAAGGTCTCTGCTAATAAAGCATTAAAGAAAGAAACCCACAAATTCTACCTCGTTCCCTCTTAGTTAAATATATTGTTTCTGCTCCAGACCTGCTTCATAATACCATAAAACAGAGGTATGTTTCCGACACTAGATTTCAGAAGCTGTCACATTAAAGGTAAACTTTTAATCTGCTATAGACAAACAGCACACATTTTTATTTCCCGAGTAACAGCTCTGGAGAAATGTTTAAACAAGAATTTAAGAGCTTTGTGGTAAAGCCAAGGGGTCTCAGGCAGCTACTGGGTTTGAGCTTCTTTTCTTTGTTCCCGTTCTTTTCTAATTCTTTAAATAACCTACTCAAAAAGTAGACTTCTAGGAACAAAATAATCAAGATGCCCAGTAAAGTGAACCTCTAGGCTTGCTTTTATTTCTACTTTAAAAAAAATAAATGTTTAAACAGAAACGCAGGGCTGAATTTCTACCTATTCACCCACATCTTTTTATTTTCTTGGGACTCACAATCGAATACTTTTAAGAAGTTAATTGTGTCACAATTAGTAACACATTAGTCCTCCGATATTTTTAATAGCTACCCAGGTTTTTCCCCAAGGCACTTAAAAATGGCAGGCTCTGCTATACTCTTCCTTTTTTAAAACTCCCATGCACTTTCTTCTTTAAAAACCTCCCACATGCATTTCACTTGGTCTGAAAATACCAGCACAGATCTTAATCCTGCCAACGCTTACAGACATGCTTAACTTTCTGCACATCAGTAATCCCGCTGACTGGGAGAGGACCCTTGGCGTACCTACAGCTCGGCACAGGCTAAGGATGATACCCTGCCTTCGCCAAGGCCAATGGCAAAGCCCTCACTGACGTCAATAAAGTTATGATTTCACATCCAGTTTGTTACAGGATTGGGACCATCCTCATTTCAAGGTACTTTCCCCAGCTTGTTGGGTTTCTTCTTCTTTTTCCTTCCTGCTCTTTCTCCCCCTCACCTCCCACACTCACTCTTGTGGGGCCCCATGTTGAGACCACTTGAAAACTTCTGCCTTTCAAACCCTTCCGCAAGGGAAACCCCCTCGCTGAGATGGGAAACATCCTTTGCAGGTAAAGCTGAAAGAAACTATTTTGCCCCGCTGTGTGCATTTGAGTCAACTAATTAAAACCTGGGAACTTGGGTTCCCAAACGATGCCAAGAAGCAATTGTTAATACGAGCTGAAGTTAAATGGGAAGCTCCAGACATTTAAAATTAGCTGTAGGGAAAAGAAACAATAAAAAAAAAAAATAGGGAAAAATAAAGAGGAGGGAAAGGATTTTTTGTCATTTTACCACAAAGCCAACGTGGTGCGGCTTGGACTACATGGGGTTAAAAGGAATTTGGGGTCTTGCTCTCCAGTGAAGGGGGAAAGGGCTGCTGAAAATCAGGGGAGGGGGAAGCAGCGGCAGCCGGCTGGAAGCGCTGCAGCTCTGTGGAGAGCAGGCAGAAGTGAGCAAACCAGCTGAACCGCTTGCAGAATTAATCAGTAACAAAGAGGCTGGAGCTGTTGGCGGGCTTCAGCCCTTGAACCTGGACTCTGCTCTATAAATTTCAACTTGGAATGGCTCTCTACTTGTTGAAAGACAGGTTGGCTTTGGGCCAAGCCATAGGGGGGAAAAAAAAAAAGGGCAAAAAAAAAAAATTCCTTCTTGCTCAGGAAACTTCCCTTCAGTTTCTAACTCTTTTTATGAGCTAGTAATAGGGCACTCCAGAAAAATGGGAAACGAAAAGCCGGTATTGAAAGGAAAAAATGAGCCAGGAGTTGGTTTAATAAAGAAAATAAAACAAGTAGGTGCTAAATTCAAATCTGGATTTTGCCTGCACGCAAGTACATCAGCTATAATAGAAGACTTCAGAGTGCCTCGCCAATAATTCAAAGGAGACTTTTACAGTTACATTAGCTGGCTACAGGTTTAACTCTGAAAATAATAAATGTCTTAAGAGAATAAGAGGACTGTTTAATTCCCGTCTGCAGTCTCGTCTTGTTCTCTCCTCCCCCCACCACTCCACCTTGTTTAAATGACCATTACGAAAGCAGTGTGGTATAAAAAACATGTAGAACCATCATTTATTCAGCAGTATCGCTTTCCTTTCTTATTTTTCCCCTCTTCAAATAGGGGCGTGCAGGAGAACCGACGTTCTCCTCAGCCTCTGCTCACTGCCAAGGCAGTTTCAACCACAAATACCTTGCCGCCGCGGTGCTTTCCCACCGTGAGCAGACAAGGAGTGGGCTGGGGCAGAGTGAGCGGCTGGAGTGTGGAGGGGGGGAGCTGTCAAAGTGGGAAGAAAGAAGGCAAACATCTATTCAGGGGCCAGAGGCACCGAGCAAGGTCAGCTGCGGAGATGCAGCCCCTTGCAGCAGCTACACAATTACGTCCGAAGTCTGCACAGCACTGAGAGTCCCACAGCCTGCATGCAAGGGCTGGACCAGAGGATCTAGGGCAGCTGGAAGAAGGTGTATAATGATTTTAATTGCTCTTCCGAGGGTAGATGAGATGCTCTTTAGCTAGAGCAGGGGGGCTGATTGTCTATACCGCTTGCAAGAATACGTGTAGATAAAATACCCTAATGAGAGAGTGGAGAGAGAAATATGTTAAGTGCCAGCCATGATCAAAAGGTGAAATAAAATATCGAAATAAAATGCAGCCTAATCAGAGCATGGAGGACAGGGATACATAATCTCTTCACCAAAAGTGGCTGTTCAGGTAAATTAGATTAATCACTCCCACCTCGCTTCCTCCCCAAACTCCCTTGCTTTTAATGAAGGGGCTTACTCCTCTAACGTTGATCGCCATCCAAGGCTGCTGGACATTTAAAGCTATATTCATAACACGACTGTGACAGACACGCATCCTGTACTTCCACTTTCCAAGAAAACTGGGATCTGCTACTTGGTAGGTCTTTTCCATCTGCAGCTTTTATGACCCCGCCGAGGGACCAGTGAGCAGGGTCCCCCTTTTCTCGCTCAAGAAATACGCTACCAAATGCTAGAAGAAAGAGCGAGTTTAAGAGCTGTTGGGCTTAACAGCGGTTTGCGCTGATCATGCTCGAATCTTTCTGCAAAGGCATACATGCAAAGAGGAAAAAACAACAACCGCTAAGTAAGCACTTCACATCTGCCATTAAGATTATTAAACTCCTTACAAGCGGTATCTACCCCACCTTCCCCACTACACACAAACATACACACACCCCCAAGCTCTCCAGCGTGGCAACTAGGAGCCAAGACGGCTCTCCTCTCCCGGCTGCAGCAACCACATTCGTTCCTGTTAAGGGGTTAACGATTCGTTTCCACTACTTCTCTCGAGAAAACCTACAATGAAAACATTGGCTCACGAAAGCGTTCTCACTGCCAGAATGCCACAGCGCGAGTGAAAAGTCCGTTTTGTTTTCATTACATCTCTGGGATTTCCGGCTTAACTCCTGAGCTTAGACACCAAATCCCTAGATACCCCACCCACCCACTTTTTCTTCTTTTTTTTTTTCCTTTTTTTTTTTTTTTATAACATTTCTACTGCACAGCCCACCAATTACCATTTGGAGGGTGGGAGGGAGAAGGAACTATGCTGAAAAGGATGCTCTCCTCAGAACGAGCAGACGCGTCTCCCGAACAGAGAGAGCTACCCAGTTTCTCTGGGCTTCTAGGGTTGTCCGCTGAGAAACACGGTTTTATTGCTATACCTGCCCTCTCTCCTCTATTTCTCACCCTCTGGGTTCCCATCTTCCCACTCAGCCACTGAAGGCAGTGCTGAAACTCAGCCCCAAATCTATGCCCTTTGAAGTTATGTGACATGACATAGAAATCCAAGCCTTTCTTGTACAAAAAGTATGATTACTTCACAGGGCTTTTTTTTTTTCCTCCAGTTATGATAGAAAAATGTTCCAATCTCCAAAAAACCCTAGAAAGACTCAACCTTTATGTCACAGCCGATTTGGTCACTGTGTGTCTAGGCAGCGCAGTTCAAACAGGCTGAGAAAGAAAAACAATCTATGGAAAAGACATGAAGGGAGGCAGCCTCATGCGATAGCAACACTTCTGTCCTGCTGAAGAAAAGGAACCATTTCTGTGCCTTTATGTATTTATTCACCATCAGAGAGGAACAGCAGCTTTTTCTATCCATACGGGCGCTTTTCTGTTTTATAGTATTTCCACACAACCATCTTTTCCTTGGGCTACATCCCAGCACAAAATTTCCCTCCGAACTTACACCAACTCCTTTCTTGCAATCAATACTGCGCTGAGCACAAGCCTATCGCTATTAGTCACATCCACACAAACGCCAAAGCAGTCTAGAGGATGGCTGGGCACTAGTTTTTACTTTGCTCCTAACAGTTGCCCACAAAGTTGTAAAGAAAAATGAGTAATGACTGGCTGACCAGAGCCCTTTTATCATTTACCATTAGTGTTGTCTAAAAAATCTACCAGTCTTTCCATGCTAACACTAATCAGAGATACATACACGGTTTCTGGTCTCCCACACATGGCCCAAGTAATTTCACTTCGTTGGGTGGCGTTTGACTGGGCTCTATCTCTGAGTAAATCTAGAGTCCTTTCACTGAATTAGAAAAAAGTAACAGCAGTTCCAAGCTGGTACAAACCAGCAAGTTTTGCTCTTAAAAGAGTGACTCCCAACAGGCATCCACCCTGGAGCAAGAAGACTCTGGCCACGTGTACCAAATGACCTTCTTAAATCCCTTCTCGTCAGCCTGCAAAATGGCACTTCTGTTGAAAAGGTTTCACCTAGCGTTGTCACACGTAAAACAGAAGATGACTCTAACTAAGAGAGATTAGAGGAAAAGAAAAACAACAGCAGTGAGCTCCCATTTCACGGTCCGGCACCCCACGCGTTTGGGGGGGGGCAGGTTCCCACCTGGTCAACGTGGCATGGCACCCCCAGTTTGAGGAGTGACATCAAGTGGGAGCAGGGTGGGAAGGACTCCCCATCGCTCCTGCAGCAGCAGCCTGGTGGGTAGGGGTCCGGCTAACAAAAAAGGCTTTGAAAAACAGGGTGGTGAGGGGGAACAAAACAAAAAAAGCTAAAACCAGCAGGGAGAACCAAGGGCGTAATATTCCTCAGTGAGTTTTTTAGCCTGTTTAAAACTCAGTGTGATTAATTTCATACTTGACTCTCGGGGATGCCAGGAAAGCCGGTCAGACCCTGGGTAGGACAAGCTGGGATGGTGGTGGGGAGAAGGTGGCCGTGGCCCCCAGGCCGGGGCTGAGCAGCGAGTGCTGGAGCTGAGCCATATGGGTGCGGTGGAGTTCAAGCAAGGGGAAGAAAGGGTTTTGTAATCAGCAGGTTTCTCACCTTTTAACTCTTGCTGGGATTAGCAGGGTGCTCACCGTGGTCTTGGCAGCGCCCAGCAGCCGTGACCCTGCAGCCCCTCACTGCCAGCTTGGGGGGACAGGCTGAGGATGGTGGGCCACTGAGCCACCAGAGGATGCCCTTCACACCAGCCCCACTAAGGGTCCTCTAAAGGAGTGATCACATCCCCTCCACCTGATCTCCCCACCAGCCGTAAAACGTTCAAGCTGTTGATTTTTCGGCAACCTTTTCTCGTGCTTGAACCCGCAGCGAGCCAGGGGAGGAACCCTGTGGTGGGCTGGGGGTGGCCTGTCCCCGGAGGAGATTCAGGCTCCCTCGGTGCAAGCAGGGCTCTGGGTGAGATCACCCAGCTTGTTTTTCTCCCCAGGACCCAAGTCAGCCCAGGTCCCCGGAAGCAGGAGGTTTGCTTGTTAACCCTGCTCTCAGGGGAGCTGGGCTGACACCTTGCCTGTGTGCATGACCCCCCCTCCGTGCTCCTCAGCCACACCAATTAGCAAAACACATTGCTAAATACCTGGTGAAGCAGCAGAAGAGGAGGAGGAGGAGGAGGAGGTGGCCAGGTAACTCCTCTGCACTCAGGGAAAGCCTGGCAGATGTGAGGGAAGAAATAAGCCTGGAAAAGCCTCCTGAAAACTATTTCAGCTGCAACCTGAGTTTCTCAGGCTGTGTTACCACACACTTCTGGAAGCCTCTTCATCCTCATGTAGCATTTTTCCTAGGCCAGCTTTGACAAGTCGCTCCTGCGTGACCCACTGCCCTGGGGAGATGCTGGCAGCAGGACCTGGTGCCATGGTGGCCTCAGGAATGGGTGGCCACCATACCCCATGCCGGCTCAGCGTTCCTCAGGACACCTCTTCCCAACCTGCCCGACATCACCACCACCAGCTTTGGGGTATTGCAGCTTGTGTTCTCCTCACGTGTGAAGGCATCACGATGGCTGTCTGAGTCCTACAGTTAATATGGGTGCGCAGGTCCATAATGGTACATTGTAAGTGAATGTCTCAGGGTAGACAGCAATAATAATTAGCTGTCATGATTTGAAAAAAGGATAATCCATGCCATTGAGTTAACAATCACTCATACAACACACATGGATTTAACTAATCTTAATTTGGAGAAAAATAACAATTCTAAATATATCAAATAGCCTATTTCATGGCAACCTGCGGCGGTGTTTATCTCTGGCTTCCAGCACATGCAAGTTATTTAGTTTCTCTCACTGGCAGTTTTACCATTCAAAAGCCTGAAATGAACATTCATGAAGCAGGGGTTGCAGTTAAATCCTGCCTCTGACACGGAGCCTTTTTTCACGATGCACATCTAGTTCAAGTACATAATGTACGGAACCCAGCACTGGTGGCCAGGCAGGGATGAAGAGGGTTCCAATCAACTCTCTCCCCTTTCCTAGCACTGTCTTTGTAGAAATTAACTACGCTGTCTTAATGAGCCTCTGCTGCTGGTATGGTTATGTGTCCATAAGGGCACACTCCCTGGAGCATGCAGTAACCAGCCAGTGATGCTGGAGAAGGTCTGGTCCATGTGGTGCCTGCCCCACCAAGGCTCCCTTCTCTCTGCTGCGGTTCTTTGAAACCATCCAGCGTTAAGAACAAGCCGACCAGTACTTTTTCTTTAATCTGGATCATTTCAGAGAGCCCTGCTAACAAACAGCCTGATGGCCTATGGGCCCAGCACGGCTTGTGAGGAGATAACATCAGTCAAAGGACAACAGGAGCCACCTTCCCAGGGCCTTCTTCAGCCAGGACAGGTCACCTGGTTACGCCCAAGATCTGATAAATATGAAAGATAAAACAAAGCATAAAATACAACGGTGGCCTAATTGTTTCCAAAATACCTGCCAGCGGTGAAGCAAAAGAAGCAGTGACTGATAACTCCTAGCCAACTCATTGGCTTGGCTGTGTTTTGCTGTACAACGATCTGGTACATCTGTCTGATACTATCACACCCTCTGTATGAGAACTGATTTTCAAACAGGTCAGCCAATTTGAAAAAAAAAAAAAAAACAACACTTTACAGGACAGACTGCTCCAAAGCAAGTCATGTCCTCCCGGTGCCAGCTAACACACTACCAAACACCTTATGGACAGTGGTAACTAAATGAAAGCACCTTGAAAAGTGTGGATTTGCAAGTTCCACGTCAGGAAAAGATGATAGACTTCATTATCAGAAGGTCTTTAGAAGCTGCTTGTGGAGATAAAGTTGCCTTTGTCTTTACTGATACCTAGAAATGTCAGTTGGAGATCTGCATTAGGTGCATGCAAAATCTTGCAGACTCCTGAGCCGTACCTGCTTCCTTCAAAGCAACACAAGGTCTGTTGTGTGGTGAAGAGACATTCAGTGACCAGAGCAAGCAGAGTTACCAAAAAATGCAAAACGAAAGAGCAAAGGGAAGACCTCAGGAATCCGGATCACCCTGCATCAGGGTGAACGCTCAGCACGGTGCTGCATCCCAACATCCTCACACCCAGAGGGAAGAAAGGTGCGACGGCAGAGCCAAGCTGAGCGCTTGACATACCCTCACTACACCCAGCCATGGAAAGCTGTGAGGTTTTGGCATCTTAGGCACACCTAAAAAAGGCCACACAAATCATTTCGACCAAATAAGAAGGTCTATATAAATAATATAAGATCAAGGAGAGGAGCTGAAACCTATTTGAGGGCAGCAGCGGTGGCAGCATATTTCAGGGAGCCGGAGTGGCGAGTGGGTGATTTCTGGTTTCCCTCTTCAAATATAAAGACTCAATTATCTTTGAGCAGCTTGCTTTACACATGAATTGACACATTTATTTTACAATAAATAACTGAAAGTTATCTATGTTTCCTTTACTGTTAATCTACACAAAGAAATAATAAACAGAGCTTGTCTACAAAAATGCAACTACTGCAGTCCTCAGAATTCAATTAAGCTAAAATAATTAATGCTTCCACCATATTAAATTACTTTATACATTCGAGCCACTGAAGTTTTTTTATTCTTTAATCTTTTTCGCCTTTTTATTTAATAAAAAAAAAAAAGTTAGTTTCAAAGAGGGGGGGCTGGCTAGGAGGGGGAAAAAGAGCATGATTTGCTGTTAAAATGTAATGGTCTCCTTTAGCTGACACAGCATGTAGAGTGTTTTGTGCCTTTGATTAAAATAACATTTTAAATGCTTTGAACAAACATATCTCCCCATACTTCTAAGGGATTATTTTACATATTTCTTGGTGGAATAAAGAAATTCATTCTTCCTGTCGCAGTACAGAAAGGCTAAGAATATCTTTCGTCACATATAAAGTAAAAATACTGTAGGCTGTTGCATTATTACAAAAAAAAAAAAAAAATAAAGGGAGGGGGTGGCGGGGTGGGAGAAAGCTGCCTTAGAGATTAAGTTTCCCTTTTATGAAATCGTATTTAGTCTCTTTTTTTAACAAATCTAACAACAATGCTCTACAGCCGCTCACTGGGAAATACCTTTAATGTTAAATGCAGATTCTGATTTTCTTGGCTAATGCAGAAAGCCTTTCTATTGAAATATAAATAAGGGGTTTGGTATATCCCACTAAAGCCTTTCCAGTGAATGACTTCTGTGGGTTTTTCATGGCTACCCTCCATGGCTGTAATGTGAGGCTTTTATCCTACTATTGAAAACTATCCGCTGCTATTAAAAAAAAATATGGAAGGACACTGCACCTTTTTATCTCGGAGCTGGGCTCCTAATTGAGAAAGCATTATTACTGCACTATTTAGTGGATGCCCCTATCTCCGTGCACTGCTGAGAAAATGCCAATCAAACGATAAACCCTTTTATTTTTCTCAATTCAAAATCTTTCCTACATACTTTCATTTGATATTCAGTTTAGTCTGGAAGAGATTAGGTGCTCCAGATTGGCTTTTAAAATTTTTTTTTTATGCCTTTTCCACATGTGAACATCTCCTTCACCCCCTCCCCCAGATTTTCTGCATGGCAAAAGATGCTAAACTGATGCTGACCCCCAGAAGCTGGGATGGGACGGCACCCTCTGCTCTGGGTATAGGCATGGAGGTGTTTCACTATGGACTGAATCTGGGCAGAGATTAGGAAGAGATGAGATCTGGACTGCAACTACAGCACAGGTCTCCTGGACAAACCTCACTAAGCACTGGCCACCCTCTGCAGGGGGCTGAGCGCCATCAGCTCACCCAGAGATCAACAACTATTGAGAGCAATCAGTACCATTCAGGAGGCCTTCAGCAGGCTGAGGGAGAAGATCCTAAGTACTTCTGCTCCCACCAAACAGGAAAAAAATCTAGCCTTCAAAGCTGCTACACCGTGAGGTAGTCAATTCTGCCACTAAATGTGTTCACAACTGCAGAAGGGTGGGGAAGGCAGAAAAAGGACGAGGGAAAGATGGGGGCAGGTCTTAGTATTGGGTTATTTACCAGCTGCCACTGCTAATGCCCCTAAAGCTACCAATTGCCCCATGCCAAGATGGTGACTGCACCCAAAAAAGATTCCTAGAAGACAACAAGGTAGTCAATGGGTAGCATGTGCCCTCTCCTAAGAGGTGGACCATCTGGAGATCTGAAAACTGTAGCAGTTCAGAGCTCACATCCTCATTTATATGATGGTCGAGCCCATCAGAGGTTCAGAGATGCTGGGAATTGACTCGGAGACCTCCAGTGCTAAAAGAGGGAATCTCCTAAGCATCAAACATAAAGAGAGGAGCCCCTCACAAGTCTTCTGGAGATCACCTCAAGGGAACATCTCTACTACAGACAGGACCCTGGACTGTCAGATCTAATCCTGTAGGACAATTCCTAGAGAAATTGGGATAGCAGCAGCAAAGACAAATCACCACTGGTCTTCTGTATGGGATACAATCGATTTGAACAAAAAAGGCCTGTTTGAGGGGAGATCCTGCTGTGTAACATAAAAACCCCTCTCGCTAGCAGGGAGCGGAGCCTTCCTTGAACACACCACTGCAGAGGGGAGAAACACCCCGCACGACGGAAGCGGCCCCACACTGGGCGCTCTGCGGAAACCGCTGCGCAGCAGCTCACCCAGGGGGATGCCATCACCTACCTGCCCACCTCCGAGCTAGGGGGATGGGGGGGGTCTGTTGAGTTAACTGCACCACATCCAAGAGTTTTAGAAAAAGAAATGCCTGGAATTTGTTCACCTGGGCTAGCCAGTGCTCTTGTCTCTGCTCTCCAAAGCCCCATTTGCGGGGTACGTGTAAATGGAGGTGTCACCCACCCAACCCCAGCCATCTGCAGAGCCCCGGGACAAAGGGCACAGGCATCAGTGCAGACCAGGAAGGTGACATCTACCCCAGCAGAATGAAAAAGAAAGGACTTAATGAAGCCCTTCTTTAGCCCTTGCAACTAAATCTTCCCAGTGCAATCAAGTGGGAAGAGGATTTTTCCACTGTCTTCAGTGGGGTTGGGAATTGAGCCTTTCCAGAAGGTCTGCATGTTACAAAGTCTGTCTAAACTGGACTGAATTGAGCATCTCATCAAAGTCCCCTATCCCTACACCACCACTACCTTCTTAAAGATGCTCCTGAAATCACTTCTGACCCAAAGTTTTGCTTTTTTGTATGTGTTCAGGCTGCTACTGGGCTCTCCTGGGGAACGGAGAGTCCCCTCTCTCTGGGAGCTGGCCCTGCACAGGTTGCTGCACTGAATCAAATACGGGGCGGGCAGCCCTGCCAAGCCCTGTGTAGCTGTGAGGATCCTCCAGACCGATGGCTCATACAAAGACCTGTTACTAAAGCCTCTGCTTCATGGCACTTTCTAGAGGGCTCTCGTTAAAAGATTACCTAGGCAGTTGATTGAGTGTAAAACATGCTGTACCTGCAATGTTCTCCTGCTTGGGGCAAATTCCTTTTGTAGGCGTGAGAAGACGGTCTTCTTCATCGGGTGTGACTTGGATCCCGATTTCCACTGGCTCTGACACTTTCCTGAGCTCGGCGCGTGAGGAAGGGGGAGGGCTGCTCTTATCCATGCTCTTTTCATAGCAGGCACCACCAGTGCCATTGCACTGTTTTCTCTTGTGCTCTATAAAAACCAAGATGTCTCCCAGTGGGAAGTTCATCTGACACTGTCCACAGGTTAACAAGTCGGGGTCTGTCCCGCCTGCGGCGATGCTGATGCCACCCGGCTCTGCTATTGCCAGGCTCTCATCCTCGTCGGCGAGTGCCGGTTCCACATGGTCAGCCTCTGCTTTACATGGACAAGGAGAAAGAAGGAGGAAAGGGACGAGGGGAGAAGAGAAAGAGATTGCTTTGAATGTTCACAGACATTATGAGAGGCCCAGCCACCCGTCACCCCCCCAAAAGAAGCCAAGCTTGATTAGATCTTTCTTTTCTTTTTCAGCTCTTCCGCTCTCCCAGAATGATTTCAATATATTTTGCAACCAAGCCTGCCTGAAACAAAATGGAAAGGCTGACCTGGCATAGCTTTCCTGACAGCTCCTTCCCACTGCTGCCAGAGCTGCAAGGATATCAGCAAAGAGCCATTTTGCAAACGCTCAAGCCCCGAGTCACTTTCTGAAATAGTTCTTCTCGTTTTATCCCACCTTCTCATTCCCACCGCACCTCCCAGCCATCTGGCCAAGGCCCCATCCAGAAAAGCCTATGCACCCAAACCTCTCCTGTTTCAGAGAGAGGGGGGAAAAGTGCCTGCCTGCTCCAAACAAGCAGGATCAGGCTCCCTGTGGTATACAAAACTAGCACTCCCTTGTCCCATTACAAAGATACCGGCAAGGTTAAACAACCACCCATCAGCACAAATCACAGCAAAGTGTGAATGGTAGGTAAGCAGGATACAGTCTCAGGAGAAGTTAAGGGGTTTCAAAAGTGTGTACAGAGGGAAAGAGAATGAGGCGCTTATTTAACATACTGGTCAGCCTGAAATCTTCCACTCCTTTTCCTGATATCAAATACCCCTGCAGTTGCTTTATAGGTTAATAAAAGTTTTTTGTTTCAATCTTGCCCACAGGCCTGATGGATTTCATACTACTACCCCCAAAGACTGGGAAAGCATTTCTGAGTGACCTGCATCAGTTGCCAAGGAGTAAGTAACTTCTAATTTCACAATTAATAAAACGCAGTGCATATTTAGTGGGTGTTTTGAAGATAATTCTTACATTACAAAATAATTATGGATCACAATCTATTTCTGGGGCAAAATGTGTTTTTTGGTTTGTTTTCTCTTGTACTGCCATGTAACTGCCAAATCATACAATCCTTGGTCTTCACTTGGGCAAAATTTCCACTGACTTTTGCCTAAGGCTGTTTTGCCTCTGCAAGGACTATAGGATTTGGGCTGAACAAAACAGAGGAACTAACAGTATGTAAATCAGCAAGTGAGACCTCTAATCAAATCAGGATTAAAGGAATAGGAGGAAAAATGTTCTCTATTACCCAAGCAGTTTGCGTATGGATATCCTGGGGAAAGCAAGTCACACAAATATCTCAAAAGAAGTGAGACCAAGATAAGCAGATGTTATAATCCAGGTCTGGATTCTCCTCCTGGCTGAAAACAAATGTTTTGTCCCACTCTTCATCAGATTGGAAAAAAAAGAACACATAGGGAAGGGACAGGAGGTAGCAGGAGAAATGTATTACCTGGCAACAAAAATGGCTGAGCCTTGAAAAAGGTAGTTTAGAAAAATAATCACCCCCATTTTTGCCTTCCAGAATAAATAATTGATTGGTGTATCCACCAGCTGTATTACAAGTTGCATCAGAGTTCACTAACAGCAAAGTGGAGAGCAGCAGCATCAGCGGCTGCAGGAGAAGGATGGTGGCCCCAGAGAAGTGCCCGAGCATGGACCGTCCTGCTGGAGCCAACGATGGGCACGGGAAAGCTTCAGCTTCCTAACTCGCACCAAGCTTACCAAATACACAGCACAATACTCATTCTGAAAACCATTAATTACCTTTTTCCCCCCCCTTAATCTAACTTTAAAAGGAGTTTGAAGACAATACTGCATAATTAATTCACCAATTTATATCATGAAAAGATGCCTCCTTGCTTTAGTGAAAATGTAACCATAACCCTGCACTGAACAGCGACTGCCAGGAAGGGAGTGGATGCCTGCGAACAGAGTGTCACGATGCAAAAGGTAATTATTTAGTGCTGCGGTTCCCTTTAATGATCTAACATTGAGCAATATTGTTTATATTGAGGAGAGCTTGCACCTTTAATTACCAATTACATATACATCATTTTAAAGCCAAAAGAAAAGGACTGTGAAAAGGGCCCTTTAGAAACGTGCGCACTATTTCTAGTAAGAATTCCTATTGAGAGTGAGCAGAGTGTCAAAATATTAAAAAAAACCACACCAAAACCACACAGAGAGAGGCACACAGAAGCCCGCAGATCCACACGTGGGAGATGGGACAAAGAGCTGGAAAAGACAACACGAAAACAGAAACTGAACCAAGAGTCATGCGGGAAAAAGGTGGCAGAGGGGGGAAATGCTTGTTACTGGTTTCACCTAACATTCCCGTAAAGCCTTCAGATTATAGTCTATCTCTGCAAGAAAAGGCTGAATTTTGGCATTTGTGGATAGAAAACAGATAAAAAGAAAAGCACAGATCTCGACTCTGTTATCTTTTTGATGTAAAGATTTTAATTTCTTTTTTTTGTTGCCTGCTATTTAAATTGTGCTGTTTAGAAAACGTAGCAAAACTGCTGCATTTGATAAGGGTCCTGAGCAGGCGTCTGTAGAAACATTGAGGAGGTTTAAACAGCAAAAACTGTTGTGAATTCTTTCTTTTCAGTTCCACACTTCATTTGAATATTAGTTAAATCCACATATGCCTATTCACTTACACTCGCTCCCTCTCTCTTTCCAAGGACTCTGCAATGGCACTTTTTTAAAATAACATCTGGTATTCCTTCATATTTTGGCAGTCGTCACATTACCGAAAATCAGCTTTTCGTTTTCTTGGTACGCCGAGCCCTCATGATCAGTAGTAATTGGGTTTCAAACTATCAAAAGATTTTTTTTTTTACTTGACTCTATTCCTGATTTGAGCTTAATAAATCATCAAGCATGAGACCAGCCATATACCCAACAATGCAGAAGCTATATTAACATCCCCTTATTCGGGACGTGGAAAACAGACATAAAAGAATGAAAAACAAAATACTGAACAGATCTTCAAATGCATTTTATCCATGTCAATTTGCATTTAATTTATTTTTTTTTTTGCTCAGAATAAAAAAAAAAATAAAAAAAAAGGCTTCCTATTGACAACTCAATTAAGCCATTAAAAACCTACATTCAAGTAACATTACAGGAGAGATTTAAAACCCACAAAGGAAAAGAGAAAAAAGCTTGCAAGTCCAGCCCATAACGCATTGGGTCATGCCTAGTTAATACAACAGCCAAGATCTTAGGCTGTTTAAGGAGTCCTTTAATACCAATGGGGCAATTTAGGCCAGGCTCAGTCTAAAGTTCTGACTCCACTTGTGTCTGTGGGTTTCAAATGAGTCGCTTCACATTATTTGAATTTAACTCTGTGGTTTTATTGCTGTTTGTTGGTAGCTGGGTTTGGAGGGAGGAGGGTGTTTCCTCACGAGTATTTATTTAAAATTAATTTATAAATTTTCTTAAGAAGGAGAAATCAAGCCACACAAAAAAGGAGAATGGAAAACATCTCATCTCCCTTACGTGGGAAAAGGAAAAAAACATGCAAACGAGCTATTTCCAGCCAGGACTCGTGCCCTGGTTCTTCCAGGTGTGTTAAGGTGTGCCCAGCATTTTCCTTGCAGCCAGTGATTCCTCCAAAGAGGATTGCCTTGGCATTGCCTGCCGAGGGAGCACAGTGAGTTGGGGATGGGCGATCTATGGAGTGACACTGTTTTCACCCAATGGCTTTGAAAAATTGATGCAGCCGGACAATCTACATCATTTGCTCTTTACTTTGAAAAGCATTACGCTTGCTGACTGGACTCTAAGCAGCATCTCCAAGCTCCCCGGCTGCCAACCACACCAAAATACAGTGGACAAACTCCTTAATTCCATAAAGGCACTGTCGCAAAACCACCAGTGCTCCTGCTTCAGCGTGGTGACATCATTAGAGCATATGTGCCCCATGCAAACAATACTCTCATGCCCAGTACTAAAGCGAATGCACATGCTAGCTACTTTCTGCCTGTCAGATGTCTCGAAATCGTCCCCATTAATAGTGAAAAGGACTGTGCTACTCAAAATCATTTCCAAGGCCTCTGAGGACAAAACTATGGGTGCTTATTCATGAGGTTTGGGTTTGCCTGGATCCAGGCAACGGTAATTTATTTTCTTGCCTTTTTATTACGCTGCAGAACTGAGGTAAGAAGGGAGTGAAAAGTTGCCAACCTATTCTCTTCCTTATTTTTCCCATCCCACAGTACCAAAAGGAGGCAGAGAAAGTGGGAAAGAGGGAACAGTCTGGTGCCAGGCCAAAGCACTGCGTGTGAAACCTCCCCTCCGTGGTCGGGTTCTGCACAAATCGATAAGGGAGTGATTAAGGCAAGCGCTGCCAGTGCCTTCACTGCAGAGGGGCTGCTGGGTGCCCTTCCTTCCCCTGACACCCCACCTCAGCCACCACACACCCTTCTGCCCACTCTGGGGGGCAAAGCATGGGCCACCCCAGGGGCCAGCCATCTCTGGGACAAGCTGGGGGTTCCTGGGGTCCACCATGGTGCCCAGGCGTGGGAAGCCACCCACAGCATGCAGAGCATGCTGTTCTCCATGCACAGTCACTGATGTCTTGAAGGCACATCCAGAAAAAGCTCAGGCCAGTTGGAGAGCAAGCACAAAGAAGTGACTCGCTCTTCAGGGTGTTGGCCCAAAGCAGGCCTGAAAATGATGTCCCTTCAATCAACACCCACATGTCACATTTACTGTAACATCAACATGCTTAACGGAAATAGCTCGGATCACACGCTCTCTAGCTGGGTTTATCGCCGAGATCGGTGTCAGGATCCTCGCTGCACAAAGACTAACACTGCTCAGAGCGGGCAGCGCGGCTCCTCGCCGTCGAAGTTTATCAATAACCTGTTTCCAGAGCCTCCCCGCAGCTGCCTGCAGCTGCAAGGTGCAGAGTTGAGCTTATGCCTACATATGGCATCAGCATCACACTCAGCAGTACTAGGCACCACTTATCTGCCATCAATTTTTAATTTTTCTAAGGACCAAAAAACAATTTTTTTGCAGTATTTTATATATAAATGTATATATTATTACTTTTTTTTAAGATAAAAGTCTACAACTGAGTTGACCAAAAGAGGCAACTCGATGGGGGAAGCCACCAGGAGCCCAGGGGCTCTGCCTCACTTTCCCAGCCACCCTCAGGCATGTGCAAAGTGCACAAAGGCAGCCGGAGCAGCAGCGAACCTCCTCTGCCGTGCAGCTGCCGAGCCGCCACCACCGTCCGGTCACCCACTGCCACACGCATCTCAGCCCGCTGTCCCCACGTGCAGGACAGCAGCATTACACGGCGGGCTAGCGGTGGCCAGGATGGGCCACCCACCCGCGGCAGTGGGATGGAGCCCACCGCCCCAGTACAACCCGCCGAGCCGCCCCCACTGGGTACCGACAGCAAGGGGAAGCAGGATCCAGCGGTGGAGCGAGGGTGGAGGGAGAGAAACCCGTTTTGCTCCAATGCCTTAGCAAGCCCCACGCACGGCTGGGAGTTAGAGGACTCTCCCGCAACAGACACCTTTTTTCAGAAGTAGCCTGAAGCTCTCAGAAAGCAGTTTAACCCTCTGTACACACCTGAGACGGAGCAAGCCCAAGCACCACCACAAAGAGCCAGGAAACGCAGCAGGGTTTAGGGAAAAGAAGGAGGAAAATGACACAATAACCACGCCGGACCCAAACGGAACAAAAGCCAGGAATATCCAAGGATCTGCACGAATCTCCAACACTTGTCAGATGCAATTTCATCAGAAACTATGTACAGTGTTAAAGAAGGGAGTGGCGTGTCTCCTCTTAAGTAAACTATACGTTCATAAAAAAATATTTACTGCTTTTGAGAGGGGAAAATGCATAGGCTGTCCTATAGACTGCAGAAGCTGTAAATCTCCACAGATAAAATGGGATGTGATGATGTGATATAAAAGCATTCTTTGTTCCCCAGTGAATACATTTGTTTTATTTAAAACTAAACGACAACCAAGGAGAGAAAGGAGCGCTCGGTGCCACAAAAGGAGAAGGAGCAGTATTTGGGTATAGGCTTTTAACTGGTGTAGAAAAGGATATTGGAAGTACCGATTCTTACGTAAGGATTTAAAAGGCATGATCAAAATTAAGTAATTAGTTTGGAGCATGTATTAAACACACAACAGCTCTGTTCTTTTCTTAAATATCAGGCTCAAAAGAGACTGTGTTTCTCAATTGTGTATGGCACACTGTTGCTCATATACAATTTTCTTAAGCCTTTTTTTTTTTTTTACTTGCATTGAAGCATATTCATTATAACATTCAGCGAATTTATGGCTTCTTCCAGTGGCTTAGTAAAAGGGGTCATAAAAAAGTTAAGTAAACCAGTGTGTTTTTTTCCTCTCCCTTAACTTTGGATTCCTTTTTTATACTGTGCTGTCTAGTGCTTAGTCTTTGGAAAGTACCGTGGGCATATCCAGCACACACACACAAATTATCAGCTGCTCCAGGAAAAGAAAAAAAAAAAAAAACAACCCAGAATTTCTTGCACTGAGGCAACTACACAAAAGACTTGCATATGTCAAAAATACAGAACTAAGTCCCTGTGAATGCTGCACCATTAATCAAATCCCCGATCTGGTGTCACTTTTGCCAGTAAAATGATGATATTCTTCTAACCCCCTTCTACTGGCGCGTGCCTGCAATGCGTGAAGTGTGTCCCTCTGCTTTAATTTGTTTTCAAATAGCCTGCTTTAGGCATTTTTTTATATATTCCTTCGGAAAAAAAAAAAAAAAAAGATAAAAAGGGGGGAAAAAAAAAACCAGCCCTGCTACTTAAAGCTCCAGCAAGAGTCTACAGTACCAAAGCGGCAACAGTTTTTTGGAAGAGAGAGCAGAAAGCGAGAAAATTTAACTCATGTTCAGGAGCTGAACACACAACTGCCTCTGAGGCTGTAACTGTGGGTGCCGAGGAACGGTGTGCAGCCTGCCCAGATACATTTTAAGAAAGTAAATAAACACAAAAGAGGAAGGTGCTGTAGTAAGAGCAGCTGAATGAATCACGCGTTTATCAATGCACGCAGTTATTGATGTCTTTTCCCTCCCTCGTTAGAAAAGATACACATATATATAAATCCGTCCACAGCCAATGCTGATGCTTCACCCAGCGCTTTTATGGTAACGCTAACTTTAAAGCAGGCAGTAACCCTCAGCCCCTGGTTATTTTTCCGCGTGCTTTCTCTGGAGGCTACCAAGGGGAGACCAAATTCAGCTGAGAACTGCAACACAACCCTGGAGGAACCCAACTGCAGCCAAAAAGAAGGAAATGCTCTGGCGAGGAGGCAGAGAGCCATTTTGGGGTAGCAGGTCTCCGTGGGGAGACTTTTCCACCAGGCTTCATCCTGAGAGAGTGGGACGAGTAGGAAGCAGAGGAGTGAGCGGGAGAAAGGGGAGCACGGCTGTGCATGCACTGGGTGGGCAGAGGAGACGGGGAGGAGGAAAGGGGGAGCGTCGTTTCTCTTGGTAAAAGTTACCGGTCATGGAATGGAAGGAAAGCCACAATCAGTGAAGTCTGAGGTTTCGGGAGGGGACAAGGGAAGGTTTTCCCCATGGCTGGGGAACACCGGCATCACCAGCGGCCCAGGCACTGTGCTCCTCAGCTTACCAGTCTGTCAAACGAGCTGGCTGCTGTCTATATGCTTCCAACTAGCTCAATTCAAACATTAAATGAAGTAGAGAAATCATCAGATAAATTGCTGGCCCTCTCTACCCAAGAGTGAAGGGTTTTTGTACAGCTGATGACAGCCCTGATCTTTTGTCTGACCTAATTTACTTCTCTTTCAGGTTAGAATAAAGCTTGCTTTCCTGTCACAGGATAACCTCCGTCCACATATTGCGCCCTAAAAATAAGAAGACGCTTGTGCTATATTAACAATATCGTAGCTTGACAAATTTCTCAGGTTGGATGAAATAAACATCCATTGATCAAAGCTTCCCATATGCACACCACGAATTCTATGTTTGGGCAAGAAAGCGTCCTGCTAAAGTCCGTCCATGAAGTGCAAGCCGATTACAGCAAAGAACAGCACAAGCCCGACAGAGCAGCCTGTGAGCTGCTCAGCAGCAACTTCTACATGACAGAGGTGATTTTGTGTTTGTTTCTCTAGAAAGAAAATAATGAAAATGCTTATTTTCATTTGCAGGAACAGCAGATTTTTTGCTGTGAGGACCGAAGGATCAAAGTACGGCAAACTATCTAATATCAAATCCTCTCAGCAGGGGTACATGTGGCTTTCTGACATGTAATCAACGCCAAATTATGTACATGGATGTCTGCTTTATTGCTGTACACACCTTCTCCTAGAACTCCAGCTTCCTCCTCCTGTATTTTACAAATAGATCTCCGTGGGGTTTTCCCCACACACACACACAGACTCGCTCATGCACAGGTATCATTACCCCGATCCCTATCTGCCAACAACAAACTGAGAATTTAAACATTGTACGTTGACAACAGAAGCCACCGTCAAAAAAACTAATTTTAATTAAAAACTCCGCTCCGCCCGAGTCAACTAACCAGCCGCGATTTGGCTAAAAATAGACTGGCTTCGCTCGCAGCCCCCTTCTCAGCTAGCGCTACAGAGATCTCCGCATGAAAATCAATACTACAACTTTACAGGGAGAACATTTTGCAGCCCCGGGAGCTGCGGGAGCGGTGGCCGTGATTTCCGCGGGCTGAGCATCCCGCGCCGGAGCTAGCGCAGCCGTGCGACAGGCTGCGAGCTCCCCCTAGTCGCCAACACCCGCCACTGGCAGCCGGGGCCACAAGGCATGCAAGCTGGCGAGGAGGCTCCAGAAAAAAAGCCAGCAAAGTTTATTTTGGAATGTTGTTTTGTTGGGGTTTTTTTGTTTTTGGTTTGGTTTCTTGATTTTTTTTCTCTTTTCCTACCCACAAACAACGCGGAGCGCAGAGCAACGCAGGTAGGAAACCCGTGGAAAAGAAGCAAAAGTCTTTTGCGAGGCGTTTGTTGGGGTTTTTTTTAAGAGAAAAGATGTGCTGGCAGCAAGCTCAGCCCTGGGAAGAGCCGCTGAAGAGGTGTCAGCTGAAGTCGGTAACTGATATCAATAATTTGTACTACTTCTATGGGCGCACACTCCTCTAAGTCATAATTATTGTCAAATAAGCCACAAGACAGCCCTTTGTTCTACAGAGAAACATACATTTTGCGCAAGACAAGGGCTCCAACCATTCTTATTAAAGGCAGCCAGGTTGTAAAATCTTGAAGACTTTTATTTCTCAATATTTAAATAAGCCTGACAAAATATGCTCTGCATCTGCCGACCAGCAAAAAAATGCAAAATTATTTCTCACCCGCTGTACATCCATTTAAGCCATCAACCAAAAAGGACGGAACAACCTAGATCCACAACCTAGTTACTCTGCACCAGTTTTTAAAAAATATTTTGAAAAACCAGAAACTATGAAAATGTGACAGCATTTTTTTGAAATCTTGTAATTCTGATACAAATACATTCAAATGAAAGGCGACCTGGAAGTCGGCAGTATACAAGGTTATTTTTTTTCCCTGTCCTATTTAAAGCCAACACATGTAACATCTTTTGAAACCACATTAAGCTTTCTGTCCACAACTATGTGGGTATTATGAAAAAGTCAGCCATCTCCAAAACAATAATAATTTCCTCTCTTAATTCTTCAGTCACGGTTTATGTTTCCTTTGTATTAGAGTGGATTATATCGGTGTGGGGTTTTTTTCTTCTGTAAGAAAAAGTGCATTAATTGCACTAAATCTAAATGCATTTTAAGAGAAGCACCTTGAAGCAATTTGCAAAACTTTAACATGCAGAAAAATCATAAGGTCTTTTTATTATTATTTTTTATAACTACATACAAACACAAAGCGCTAAAGGAAATTATTACTCCTAGGGAACCTGTTAACCGAGTACTGAGGAGCCTCTTTGGGAAACCTGGCTCTCTACCTGGGGTTGTGTGGTTTTACTGTGCTTTTCCCTCTCAATCTTTGCTGCTGCTTTACAGAAACGTTCTTGCTTTGCCACCTTCTGCAAAACTGCTATCACCGAGCTTTTCACATGCTCTCTCCTTTCACATTTCCTTCAAATGCAAAATACAGGGCCAGTTTGAAAACAGATTTCTCAAGTTAAAAAAAAGAAGATCCTAAGCTGGAAAATCAGCAATTTGAATCAAAACAAAATAACGTTTCTTTTGCACAGAGCAGCTCAACAGCTCAGCCTCTTCTTCTCTACATCATTGCCTCTTATGCTTTGACCACCCTTCTAAAGTGAACTGAGCTACCAAGTTTGTTCCATCCACCACCACTGAGGAAAGGTCCAGGGCTGCTCTCTTCTCTCAGTTTCCCCTCTTTTTGTCCCACACACGCCTCCATGACAAGGCTGCCTGGGTGAGCCTGGCAAGGACAAACAGGCCACTTCTCTTTGCAGTCTTAAAGACCACTGTGCTAATGAGAGGCTGCAGCTCCGGAGCACAACTCCACTGCAGCCTCTTCGCTTTTCGTGTTTGTTTGTTTGTCTTACACTAGGGATCTAAACGTTTCTCTGAACACCAAGAGCATGAAACCCAATAAACTCCAGCTGAGCAGTGTCAGAAAAGCCTTCTCTCTCTCCCCATCTCTCTCCCAATCTCTTTTTCCTTGCCTGGCACAGACCTTCAATCCATCCTGAGATGCAACTCTCCTGACAGATGCCAAAAAGGGAAAGAGAGGCGGAGGGGAAAAAAGCCCAAGCTAAACATGACATAAACGCAAGATTTCAGAAAACAGAATCAATTCATCCCAGCTTTTGGGGGCTTGGCTTGGGGTTGGCTTTATTTAGTTTGAAGTGTTTTGGTTTCCCATTCCGTTGCCCGCTACTTTCCGAACTCCCCCTTGCAGGGGATGGTCTCCCTGGCTGCTTTTCCCCCCCGAGTGACACCTTCTCAAGGAGTGAGGGGATTGCAGACCCCCACTCTCCCCCACCTCCTTCAAACCTCCAGCTGAGGCTCAGT
>VXBW01006436.1:0-35322 GCA_013400375.1 Thinocorus orbignyianus
TCTCTTCTCCAGGCAAAACAGACATAGATCTTTCAGCCTTGCCTTATAAGAGAGGTGCTCTGGTCCCTCTGTCATCTTTGTTAACCCTCCACTGGATTCTCTCTAGTTTAGTTCCTTGTCTTTCTTTACATGGTGAACCCAGAAAGGGACACAGTACTCCAAAGGTGGCGTCACTAGGGCAGAGTAGAGGGGGAAGATAACCACCCTTCACTATCCTTTATGAAAAAGGTTGAAGAGAGGCTGAAAGACAACATTTTGCCATCTGCTAAAGGGGAAAAATATCCATTACAGTCCCATGTGTTTCAACAGTAGTTTTTTACAGTACTATAAAACTGGTTATCTGGCAGAAGAGTGACAAAGGAACTGAAAGACTGATAAATTCTGTGATATTTTCTGATCCTTTTACCATTCCCAGAAGGTGTGACGCGTGGAAAGACGGACTCTACAACCTTTAAAGTTGTAAAGTAGGTATGTTTATTCAGCGCTGGGCAGCACAGGGAGGTAGTCCCACCAAAACCGTGCGCACCTGCCTCAGAGCAGGACTCTATATTTATAGTACTCACTTAAACATATGCATAAAATATCCCCGCTTTGTATTAAAATCAATTCTCTGCCTCCCCGCTTTGTATTAAAATGAGTTCTCTGCCTCCATGCATCTGCACAGTGCCTCCTGGTAGTGGTTTTTGGGGTCTCAGTGATGAAGTAAGGAGATCCTCTTTGTCACTATCAGTAATCTTTGCCACACTTTGCAGGCTCAAATCTTCTCTGGAACTTCACCAAACCGCAGAGCTGGTCCTGGGCAGCTTAGAATTGTTTTCCAGCCTTGTTTACATCTCGCTCAAGGTTCTGCCTTTATCTAGGAGAGCAGTGCTAGGAGAACAGTCTCAACAGTTTCAACTGCTTACAATTGCTTTACTGTAAAACTTGCACTTCATCAGGTGGTTAACGTAGGAAAAAGTCCTTAGTAAAGATCTGCAGAAAAAAATAAGAGGTCTTTTTTGTTTTCCCAACACAACAAGGAATTACTGTTTCTCTCCAAGCCTGTCCAAGCGCCAAGACAGTATTGATTGTACTGGTTATTTTCTCTCTGTTGGAAATGACTACAAATTAAATAATTCTGTACTAAGTTTTCAACACAATTGATTTTCATATTATTGGCCATGTCGGGTTGCTTAGACTATTTTGGCTATTTCGGCCTCTTCAGGAGTAGAAAGCTGTCCTCCTTTAAGCATTTTTCTTTTTATATTTTTCTTTGCCATTTTTTCTACTTGCACATTCAAGTCATAGGTATAACTCACATGAAATAAAATTAGGATATGAAATACTACATTCTCCTTCAGAAATAAAACCAAAATTAAATAGGCTGTATGCGATACAGAATTGGAGAACAGTTATATTTTTCCTAAACAAGGAATGAAGAATAACAAAGTGTATGCTTAAATCTCAAATGGCAAAAGCCTGTACTACCTGATAATTTATGAATTTAAGTCTGCTTAGAGTCGTATTTACAATTGAAACTGCTAATGCAGAACTAACATAACTGAAGTACTCTTAGCAAGATAAACATGCTACTATTTCTATTGGCCAGAAAAATTGAACTCTTTCAACAAAAGAAGATAGTTTTGTATAAAATTAACTAATCAAAAATTGCTGTCATCAGGCTTTTAAACATAGGTACGACTATTATCCTTGGATATCCCTAATGTTATACATCGGACTTTCCTGTTAGGTTAAAGAAAATTATTACGTAATACTGCAAAAGGACTTTGAAGAAAAGATTACATTCAGGTAACTTAAATATAACCCAGTGTCTTACCTAATGAGGTGCAACATTTAAAATATTCCCTTTTCAAATGGAATGATAAGTAATTGTGAATAGATATAATGCTACTAATACGGAAAATCTGAGAAGATTCCTCAAAACCTCAGTATTTCAAATTTACTTTAAAACAATGGTCACCAAAATTCATTACTGTTAGTTTATGGGTTGTACATTGTGACTGACTAACTTAAATAAGACTAAGGAAAACTGTAAAAAATCTGTATCTGCTCCTTCCTGCATATTAACACAAATCCCATATCTCAGTGTAATGTTAGGCAAACATGGATTTAAATAAGATCTCATAGAGGTGTAACATATAAATGATGTCTTAAATGCAAAGACTAAATCATTCTGGTATTGTACCATCACTTGAAGAATATATTTTAAATGGTGCTTGAAGAATATATTTTAAATGGGAATGTATAAAATATAACTTAAACAGGGTTTTGATACTTCTGTAAAGCCACAAGTGTCAAAATAAACCCTCAGGAAGCAGTTAGAATGTATCTTCTATACACAGGTGGTTGTAAAACTTTAAAAATACATCAAATTAAATTTAATTACTTCTGCAGGCAGGCTGGATGAGCAATATGGACTGTTACAGTACTTATTGTCTAGGAGGCCTGATTTATGTGCCCAGATATATGTAGTTGGGCAAAGAGAAAAATGAGAATTGAATTGTTAAAATTCTTTACAAATGCCTTTAAGGTCTGGAAAGTACCATGTAAGAACTAGGTCTTAACAGAGAGCTAGATAATTAGTGTTATCACAGTACAGTAAACTTCAAAATATCATGGATCAGAGGCCATGGCTATATATTATGTTATTACATGACGTCCACATAATTTTTTTTTATTATTCAGTAATGGTGAAATTACCACAGTTTTAGCCAAATATTATTTAAATTATTGAGGGTGTTTTGTTTGCTTGTTTGTTCTTTTTTATTTGGAGAGGTGGTGATAACTCTCCTTAGGACTCAAACATGGCCTAGAAAATAATTAAAAAAAAAAAAGTAAAATGTAAAAAAACTCTTATAAAGAAACAAGAAATTTTTATCATCACCGTTTAAGGTATAAGCAACTGTGGCAGAATGAGAATGAATGCAGACACAGGAAGGTTCTTCCAAAGTTTGTCTGGTTCAGAAATGGACATAGGACTGTTTCAAACAGGCTTGGCTTTCCACATATATGCATACAGTAACACATGCAAGTGATACAATTGGTTTATAACTGAGAATTTTTTTAGG
Source organism: Thinocorus orbignyianus (assembly GCA_013400375.1). Taxonomy (NCBI): domain Eukaryota; kingdom Metazoa; phylum Chordata; class Aves; order Ciconiiformes; family Thinocoridae; genus Thinocorus; species Thinocorus orbignyianus. The sequence goes on from VXBW01006436.1 coordinate 3,069, forward strand.
AAAAAGACTATAATTGGAAAAAAAAAACCCACAACCATATGAAATAACTAAGATAATAGAATTTAAAAATTCAGAATTAGGAATCTGGATTACCCATAAAGAGAGATTAATCTGTTCCACTCTGCTGGGAAATTTGCTAAACTTGAGACACTCTCCTCTCTCTCCTCTGTAAAAGCTGGTAAAAAAGTATTAAAATGAAGGTTTAATATTTTGCATGTGAATGCCAGAAATTTTCTTCCCTGTTGTCATTGATATTTTGTCAGTATTAATCAAAGTATTATTCCAGGGACTACATGCCAGTATATGATATGCTTGGGTATGGCAAAGTTATGTTTGTATTTGCAGGAAGGAAGATACTTTCTCCTTGAACAGTCAAGTTTAAAGACTTAAAGTAGTCTAGGTAAAATAGAAGTGAAATGGTGCAGGAACTAATCTAGACTGGATAGCAGTTAGGATAGGTACTTGATTTTTAATGTATATTTTCCATAACTCTAGAGATTATTTAGAGACACAGAGATACTTTAATCAGGGATCTTCCTGGAAATATATAGTTTGCCACTCCAAGAAGTGCCAAACAATGAGTGGCCTAATAGTTGAAGAAGGAGACTAGAATGAGGAATCCTGGGCTTGCCATTGAATTATTGTGTCACCTGGGGCATTGTCAAATGTTTTAAGGTGTACTTGTCCTCGTGCTTGCTATTGTCTAATGCTAGGCATATAGAGGTGCTCAGTAAAGAATAAAGAAGGATTAAGGAACTCAATCAAAATGTAGATGACCTGAAAGCAGTCAATTATGCAAGGGCATCTGGGAAAGTGGAGCAGTTCACAGAGATGTTCCTGCTGTGCCAGGCAGAAACCTGTCACCGTTGCCCCATATCCCTTAAGTAGCTATGTTCAACCAGGCAGAGAGAGAACAGGAAATCGTCTCTATCATGTGTCTGCCATTTGGGCCTGTTCCAGGGAAGGCAGGGTGTGATTCCAGTGTTGTGTCTCCCTCTCATACTTCTTGATACTCCTCAGCCTATTCATCTCCCAGAGCTCTGATGCTAACAGAGGAGTTCTTCTGCCTGGGCTCAACTCCCAGCTCACCTCTGCCATCTGATACTGGTATAAGAGCAGGGGATGTCCTGCAACCTGACGCCTCGGTGGCAGCATGTTCCCACCAGCGCTCTCTCTGGGAAGCTGTGTCAGTTGTGGAGGGTGCAGACCTTAGAGAGGCCATGGCTTTCTCTTGGGTAAAACCATTGCTCCCTGGTCAAGCTGGCAGAGCTACAGCACCCTTCGGGCACATCCTTCATGCATGAACCGCCACGCAAACTGCTGCACCAGGACCCTGCTTATATGCCATATCACACCTTGTTTGCAGCGATCCTGGTCACTAGCACTCTTTAGGGATTTCTTTTATACATGGGGAGTGCTTGGCTCCATTGTTCATGGCCCAGTCCAGGTCTCATTCGGTGCTCTTGCATGGGCTGCAGACTCCTGGCAGCCCTCTTGGCTCCCTCTGAGTTTTCCCCAGTTCAGGATTCTCCCCCGCCACCATGCTAGATTGCTCTGTTGGGCTTTTAAATGTAATAAAATCCTCTTCTCTAGATGTTGTCTACCTTGATATGCCTAATAATGTATGTAAACTTTTATCAGTATGTACATTGTCCTATGTGAATATCCATATCTTATCATTACTTATTTTAGTCCTGCTTATTAACTATTCCGGTTACCAGAGCATCACCTAAAGAGATGCTATATAAAAAATTATGGAAAAAATTACAGACATAATTAAATGCATACTAGTCTTTGTAAATACGATTAAAGCAAATAGATGTTGCAAAATACTCTATGTTTAAATACATGATCTCATGTGCAGAAGACCTGAGCACCTATGAGTACCAAAAGAAATCTTGAAACTGAATAATCAAAACCAATAATTAACAACAACAACAACAACAAAATACTTGTGGATAGAGTATTGTCTAGTTAAAGTGAGAAAAAAAGAACAAAGATCTTGTAGCCTCTGAAACTTGGATAGCTGAGAATAAATGGGAAATAAGAGCTGTGACAGAAATGTTACTCCAAAAATCTGCACAGGCATTGTGCCAACTTGGCAGGAGTATCCCTTGCTGTGGAAAAAATATATAAAGTGTACAGCTATTTGACTGTTCACCTTCCAACATAAGGTAACAAACATCAACCTCTTTTTTTTTAGTCACAAAGGAAGAAGTCTAAGAAATCGTATCCTTGTATAGAGGGAATGACATACACTGCAATAACTTGGCTAGATTTTTTCAAAGCTGAAATAGAGAACATCTTTAAAGAAGGTGCTGTAGTTTAAGAAATTTCAATACTTACAGGCACAGTTCCATGAAAAAGTTGCAAGTTGTCCTGTGTATTTACCAACATTACCAGTAATAACTGTTTCTTCTCAATAAAACTGATTCTGCTGTAATTATCTTCCCAAAGAACTAGAAAATTTGCCTAAATTTACTTGGAATCTTTTGGGCAGAGTTTGAAACTGTTAACTCGATCTTTTCTTCTCCAAAAATCTTTTCCTCCTGCTTTGTAAAACAATAATATTTAACTGCCATAATTTATTTTCTAAAAAGTTGATGTTCAGTGTTAATTGTGAGGTGATAGCTCAGATTTCTATCCCATTTTCTGTTAATAAAAGTTTTTAGTTGATTTTTTCTCCTAAAAGAAAATTGCAGGAAGCTTGTTCAAAATGTATGGGGTTTTTTGTTTGTTTGTTTGTTTGTTTGTTTGTTTGTTTTTTACCTTATTAAGTCCTTTAATGTCCTGTTTGTCTCCTTATTTTTCTGTGTCAGCCTATCTTTGACTGACAGTATAATGTGACATTGTTAGATGAAAATATCACATCTGCAGCATTTAATTTCAGTAAAAATCTCGTCCACCTAATATATATAGTACTGAGACAAGCAGTGAAGAGCTGTTCAAACATGCAGATAGGCAGTTAGTGAAATCCTCATCCCTTGTAGTCAAGAGGGTTTATGTTTGCTCTTTTACATTTCTTTGTCTTCAAATTTCCATCTCAAAAAATTCACAGGGAATATAAATGATACAAGTTTGAAATAAACAAACAAAAAATCTCTCCAACAAACTTATTCAAAGCCTAATTCTGTCTAGCACTTAAGAAGCAGCAGAGATCGCAAACAATTCCAAAGGAAGTATTCTCTGAAATACACAGTTTTGTGATTTATTTTCAGATTAGAGCTATATATATTGGCACTCTGATGTCTTCCAGTCTTATAAAAATTAACTACATTCTGTTCACTCTTCAATGACTCTTAGCTAAAATCCCTAATTACTTGATACTAGTGAGAGGAAAAAGCATTATGTTGACATTAACCTCTTGAGTTCAACATATTAACAATGCAAGAGAATTACTTGCATACAATTATTATTTCTGTACAGTTTGTTTAGTCTGTGCATAACTTGCCAAAAAATGAATATATTTTACCAGCTGAATGCCCTTTAATCAGTTGTGGCTTACATCTCAAGTTTTTACTTCAGATAACTCAGTTAGTATCTCTTCACAAATTGTAGGTTTATCTTCTGAAGAATAACAGTAAATTGTGCCATAGTAGTTAGTCATCGCATTCATTTTCAGATTGGCAGAGATTTGACTGTTCTATGGAGGGTATGCTACAGAAAGAATTACTGTTTGGAGGCACTAAATTAGTATGTCTTGGTGCAATGTTCTTGTGTGTCCTATAGACCAAAACAAATGTCCAGAAATCTCAAGAGAAATATGATAATTAATGGTGGAATTAATTCAGGTTTACTACCAAAAGAAGCTACTCTAAAAAACCAATAGCATATTCTAGCCAAATAAATAAATAAATAAATCTTCCTTTTGCATCATATTTTTCTAATACAAACTTCATATTTTTCAGTGTTATTTTTCTATTGTGTTACCAAACAGCATGGGTTTTAGGGGTAAAAACCTTGTCATTTATTTCTTATGTGATAAAATTTTAACATAGAGTGCAAAATCAGTTTTTTTCCCACTGAGACCAGCCTTTGAACTTAAACAAAAGTGCTTTTGATGTGTTGAATTTGCTCTGAACACAACTACTGAGCTGATTCTGTCAGAGGGTGTGCAATTTCCAAAATATTAAAAAAGTTTTAGTATGAGATTTCTAGAAATATATTGATCCTAGTCATGATAGCAATGGAAAATATATAGCAAAAAAAATATTTTCAGTGATTATGGGAAATATATGGCCACCATGTTAACAGTGAATTTCTCTCTTAACTTGCACTTTTAGTGCCTGAGGACTTTGCTGGTGTGACTGTAAGTGACTGTCTTCTTGATAGTGATTAGCCAAACAGTTGACCAAGTTTATAAGAGCATTAGCTAATTGAGTAGTAATCAGATGAGGTGCTGTTAGATCTGCTTCTTACATAAAATATTAGCAATAAAAAATTGCTAGTACAGTATTTAACAATATTTTTAAAATATTAACAGTTAAATTTCTACAAGTAGACTTCAGGTGTAACATTTTGTTTAAAAACTCCATGCCTTTTTAAATACTACATTAAAAATGTCTATGTTCATGGTATCTTTTTCATATATTCTTTAGAATGGGATAGAACTTCTTTGTCATATGTTTAATTCAGTGATCTGTGAAGTTTTTTGATCAAGCACCATTTTCAAGTAAAAATTTCCAAGCACAGTTTCCCAGTATATGTTTATTTATGTTATATACATGTACTATATATATATACATATATATATATGTACTATGGAAGTTCTAGTATTTTGTTCCTGCACCACAGTGGGTTATCTTGCTCAGCCCTTGCAGTGCAGGCACCCCACTTTAGAGACTACTGGTTCAGCTCACATTTTGAAATTTTGCTTCAGAGCCAGAAAATCTCTAAGAGAACTGTGTCTACCTTGAAATGCACATTCTGGGTCTCTATAAAGTGTTCATCAGAAGTGATGCTATTCTGAGCCAGATTACCAGCCTCATTTAGTTTCAGATTCTTGTACATTTGATCATAGCGGGGAAAAAGGAAAAAAATACAAATAGCTTTGTTCATTATCCTGAATTCGGTCATTAAAAGAAATCCCTTCTTTGGTTATCACTTCAGAAGGTGTTCTGGGTAGGCAGTGATACATGGAAAATTTTTGCTGAAACCAGGTGTGATGTAAATGTTAGCTAAGACATTTTCTCTGGACCCTGAGAGCACTGGCAGTCCTTCCTTGTGCTGCCGAGCTCCACCTAAGCAAATGCAAAAATGAAAGACCTTCTTAATCTGGAAAATTTCAGTGAGGTTGTGGGTTTTTTGGTTTTTTTTCAACATTAGGATTTGTTTATTGTTCCATGTACTCTTAGTACATTACTTAGATCTATTTCTTTTTAAATTCTACACTGTATGTTTTTTTATTATTCTGAAATGTGTCATTGCTATACAGTGTGAATAATAGCAATGGCAAAATTTGCTGAGACAGACTGCCTGAATAGACTCAGGCAGTATAGAGAAATAATTTCTGAATAGCAGCAATTGTTAGATGTAAACAGATTCATTTTCTTTTTCTTTGCCACTCAAAATAGGTAAGACTAAACTTCTAAAATACCTCCTGTTACTCTTTTGAAGCAAGATAGAGCCAAACCAAACTCATTACTTTGTTAAAAGTGAGCTTCTCATTTTCACAACCTAGTTAAATCTGTAAGAAATGAAGCTTTTATAAAAATTTTACTATTATGTGCTAACTATTTTTCATGAAGAAAAAAGGTACAGGTAGGAGTTATCAGGAACAGGAAAGCTTATTTGGAAACTTTTAAAGGCTAAATTATACAAATGCTCACATGTTAGTTACCGGAACATTTCAGTAAGCCACAGGATGCATTAAAATAAAACCCAAACCAACCAATAAAAAAAAAAAAAAAAAAAGCCAACAAAAAAGAAGTTGTCAGATCACTTTTTTTTTTATTTTATTTGAATCTTCAAGGAAAAATGGAAAAAGTTTTGACTCGTTACTATGTGCTAAAACTTCAGTGTACTATGCTAAATTTGCACTGGGCAATTAATATACAAATCCGTCCTCTACATCTGTGCATAATGTACATGCACACATATCTATGGTGTTTTTATATTCTCTATATAAGAACTGTGATAATATGCCTTTACATCAATTCAGTGAAAAATATTCTGTTACTAACCAAGTTCATTATTCTATCTTTTTCAAATTCCTTAACTGGTTTTCACTTTTTCCTATTTAGACTCTTCTGACTGAGTGGCCTTGCTAATAGCTTTCTGAAAATCCAATTAAATTCTGACTACCTCATTGACTTTATCTTTTAATTTAGGAAATTTTCCATGGAAATCTAACAAGCTGAACTTTCTTGTTTTAGCCATAGAACTGAGCCTTTTGCACACACTCAGACAGCAATTATAATTTTTTAATAGACTTCATATCTTTAATCATCTTCCTCATACTTAAGGTATCCCTTGTTTATCTTTGTTCTCAGAATAATGCATTGCTTCTTATGCTTTTGCAATTTTTTTTAGTGGTATGGTGGTTTTTTTTGAGGGAGCTTTATGCTTATTTAAACAACAAACAAACTGTTTATTTGAGTGTTAGTTGTACTACCTTCAGCATTAAAGAGTGCAAAAATAAAATTATCTTCTTTAATATTTTCTTTCTAATAAATCTTATATGGGATCATATTTAATTGTTTTCTCTAAATTTTATTCTCCTTCAGAGTTTATGTGATGTACTTCCACATCCATAATTCTCATTCAGGATTTCACAATGTAGGCTTGCATCAACTTTATGATTTTCATATTTTCTTGGTTGTTAGTTAGGGGGTGACGTCAGTGGTAGAATGAGTGTATTTCTATATTTCAGAAAATTAGAGAAACTTAGAAGGAGGCACCTCAGGAACTTAGACATTTTAAGTGTAGAAGGCAAGGATATATATTTTACAAAGGAAAAAATCTTCGCTGACACCAGAGACCTTTTAATTTAAAAAGTTATATTTGTTTTTGCACAGAGTTTTGTCTCCTGTGCATATGTAAAGCTCCATTGACTACCATAGTTCTCTATTTATTGTACATAAATTGAATATATAGAGAAAGGTTAAATTTCAGCTATTCAAATCATAATATTACATAGGTCGGGAAAAGAATAATCATACTCCATAAAGAATATTTATCCCTTCCCACACAGTTGTTTTCTGATACTCACCTTATGACTACAGAGTTGCTACACTATAGATTTTTGTACAAGCTTCATAATTGTTTGTCTGTGTGTCAACTTTGCCTACCTAAAATATTTGTCATACTGATCGTGGTTTTTTCTTCATACTAATCTCAGATATAAAATTCATGTGAATCTCTGAAGTTAATAGTAAAACTCGTAAAAATTTCTGAGGAGCAGATTTTATTATTGGAATGGCAAAACTTTCCACCAATTTACTGATTTCTGTCCCACATCAAGAGCATTGGGAATTAGTCTCATTGGTGACCTCAATGGCTTTAGCTACTGATCATAAATGAGGAGACTTTCTGTTATCTCCATCCTCTGTCTTTGCTTTAGGCTTCTGGAGTGACTCTGAACAGACTCTTCACCACAATATCACTTGTCTGAGGGGTTAAAATGGTGCGGGTTGGGTGGAAATAATAACGTTCTTTCTGGAGGCTAATGGGGGGAAGGAATGAGTCTTCATCCAGCAGCAGCTGGTTCTTCCTGTGTTCAGTATTGATCAAATAAGCACTCTCTGTCAAAGTGTAATGCAACTGGATGATAATTTCACATATCTTAGGGTGATTTTTTTTGTTCAGTTAAGCAAGATGACCTGTCAGAATATGGAGGAAGCAATAATTCTTTATCTTCTGCAGTTTATTTGTAGTGTCATAATAAACACTGGAGAAATAGGATAAAGTTGTGTTTAGCTGAAGTTGCCTGTCAGTTCTGCAGCTTCCTACAGGAAGTTAACCAATAATGCATTCAGCAAAGATATGAATATCAAGGAACCTAAAATAAAACTTTTACTGACTTCAGAAGACTATGAAGTTAGTGCCTTAAGAACGTCATTCTCAAACAGGAAGGACACAGCTTATGTCTTTTTTGTCATTTGTGATGCGAGATGCAACCTACAGGAAATAAGGATATTGTTTTGTTTAGAAGATATGCTACTGTAAATGACCATATGGACTTTGATCTGTACATGAATGCCCTCTGTAGTCTTTTAAAATAGATAATACCAATTTATGTAAGTCTGAGTTTTACAAATTTATTTTAAAGATTTCACTGCTTCAGCTGTTGGTTCCATGAGTTGTTCAGGGCTTACAGCAGAAAAAATGTTTACATGCTATATGCCAATACATATGCACAAAAAAATGCACAGTGATAAAAGTAATCTTTATGTTCTTATCTTTCAAAACATTAGTAAAGATAATGTTATAAGTTACTTTTGGAAATATTGTATTAAAAATTAATAGAGTGCCTTCTCCTGCTGTGGTTACTCTTTTTACTCCAAATACAACACAGGTTTTTTTCAAGATTATGAGCTTGTACACAAGAGAAAGTCTATTTTATGTTGTCAAAATAACTAAACATGAATATTCTATTATCTTGTATGAGCTGTTTCTATTTTTGTGAACATTATTTTAATCTTTCACATCTTAATTAATATAAGTTAGAGCTCGGTATATGAATCTGCTACATGTGTTTTGTATGTAAATTAAAAGATGAACTTTATTTTTGCAGTCAAGACTTGTGGATCCAGTCTTCAGGGACCTGGTGGCACTTTCACGTCACCGAATTTTCCATTCCAGTATGACAGCAATGCTCAATGTGTGTGGGTCATAACAGCTATCAATACTAATAAGGTGAGTTTAAATTGCTGGCTTTGCTTTAGAGAAAAAAGAACAACGCAAATATGTTTGTATACCAGTTTACAGACCATGACATTTTCACTCATATGATTTATCTCTACAGTACAGCTGCTCTACTTGGTGCACTGCAGACATTTCTAATGGCCAATATTAGATGAGTATTGACAGATGTTAAATCCTGTTTTTTCCCCTAAGAGTTTTTTGGGTTTCGTATGCCAAGTAGATGCCATCACATTTTTATGTGATTCTCTTAATGAATTCCCAGAAGCAAATATCCAATGGTATGAAGCAGTATCATGGGTCCACTAATATCATGTTATAAAGAGCTGTTTTGTGTATAAAATTGTTCATATCATGTTTGGCCTTAGACTACATGAAGAATCACTGAAGTTCAGTAATTCACTTTCCCTTCATGAAGGACTGTTCAAAAGTTGTGTAATACCAGTGTACTAAAATCATAGAATCAGAGAATTGTCCAGGCCAGAAGGGACCTCCAGAGGTCATCTAGTCCGACCTCCCTGTAGTCGCAGGGACACCTCCAACTAGACCAGATTGTCCAGGGCCTCATTGATCCTCACCTAGAATATTTCCAGGGAAGGGACCTCAACCACCTCCCTGGGCAACCTGTTCCAGTGTTCCATCACCCTCAGAGTAAAGAACTTGTTTCTAATATCCAATCTAAATCTGCTCTTCTCCAACTTATAGTCATTACCCCTCATCCTATCACTGCAGACCTTTATAAACAAACTCTCTCCAGCCTTCCTGTAGGCCCCCTTCAGGTACTGGAAGGCTGGAGCCTCCTCTTCTCCAGGCTGAACAACCCCAGCTGTCTCAGTCTGTCCTCATAGCAGAGGTCCTTCAACCCCCAGTTTTGTGGCCCTCCTCTAGACCCGCTCCATCAGGTCCATATCTTTCCTATATTGAGGGCTCCAGACCTGCACACAGGACTTTAGGTGATGTCTCAGTAGAGCAAAGTGGCAGAATCACCTCTTTGGATCTGCTGGCAATGCATCTTTTGATGCAGCCCAGGGTGTGATTGGCCTTTTGGGCTGCAAGTGCACACTGCATGCTGATGTCCAGCCTCTCGTCCATCAGCACACCCAAATCCCTTTCCTCAGGACTGCTTTCTAATACCTCATCCCCTAGTCTTTATTGATAGTGAGGATTGTTCCAGCCCAGGTGCAGAACCATGCAGTTGCTCTTGTTGAACTTCATGAGGTTCATCTAGGCCCACCTCTTCAGCCTGTTCAGGTCCCTCTGGGTGACATCGTGTTCCTCTGGAGTATCAACAACACCACACAGCTTGGTGTCATATGCAAACTTGCTAATGGTGCACTCGATCTCTCTGTCTATATCGTTGATAAATCCCGTACCGTTTATACCTACAATCTAAACCAGAAGTACTAGGAGTTCTGATAATGCCAGATGAGTCAAAGTAGAGCGATAAAGTTAAGTTATGACACCAGTTGCCTTTAAATTCAAGAGCTAGGCACCTGGCAGCAATGACTATATTCTATTTCCAGGTGTATCATTTTATCCAAAATGAGTGTAATGGACTTGTTTAGATGTAATAAAAGAAAAAATTATCTGGACAGCTCTGGAATGCTGTAAAAAGGACTATCAACATCTGTTTTCTGTTATTGGTCTGTATTCTAACTCCTAATTTCTGTCCTATAATTGTGATCTGCATCACAATCCAGTAATTGATCAGAGAGGCCTAGAAGGCCTACCCCTTTACACCTGAGTTTATTAACCAGGAAGAGAGAGGATTGAGTGAAAACCTGGTTACATTTCAGAAAGCATTTAGCTACATTTTTGCATTTCTCCCTCTAACCTTGCAACATCCTGTGTGGAAGAATAAAAAAAAATAATCAAGTGATTAGAATATTCATAATAAAGACGGTAAATATCTTTGGGAGGGGAGAGAGGGCTGTTTGTTTGTTTTATCCTTGTTCTGATGACTCTTGATCTGATTTAAGCTATTTATGGATTATCAAAAATGTGTTAAGAGTCCTTTAAAGATGATGCAGTCTCTGTCCCACAGACAAGTGCAAAGTTCAAGAGTTAAGACCCATTTCTTTGTCCCAAAGAAGCTTCCTATTTTTATGTTTTTAATCAAAAACTGTTAAAGTGAAATCTATGCACGTCTAGAATTTCTGTGAGGAAGTTCTGTCAAATGTGGCAGTAGATAGAAAATAATATTGTATTGTTTGCAGCTCAATCCCAGACTTCGTCAACAGTTTATGTCTAAAGGATTATTTATGTGCAATCAATCCTTTGTATTACTTAGCTAAGATTTTGAAGTTTAGCATGCTATTAGTCACATACTGAGAATCTGTTGTGGCAAGAAATCTCTCAACCTCAAAGAGTAACCTTGAGAGGCATCCCTGCCCAAGAGGAGATCCTGATGTGCAGCTTGCTGTCATACAAGAGATCTCAAAGGACTCTTGGGCTATACATTATTTATACAGTAAGATAATTGACCTGTAGTCATAATAAGATATCTAGGTCTCTACTCCAGACAGTATTAGGACTGTGTTGTCAGCCATCCCCAAAGTCCAGGTGCAACTTATGACAATCCCCACTGATGGCCATCACCCAAAGAGGAGCCGGAGTTGGTGGAGGAGGCGAACAGGGAGAGCACACTACCACACCATGCTAGTTTTATCTACTCGATTTTTTTAAAAGAAAGCTTTTTTAAACTTTTATACACTAAATGCCTATAATGTCTCATCTCACCAGAGTGAACCCCGGGTGGATTGATTTAGCATCTTTTGTTAAAGCTGACAATTGTCACAATTTGATGTTCTAAAACATTAAATGTAGCTTCTTGAACTTAAGCAATTATCCTGAAAGCATTTTCATATTTTTATAAACACTACAAGATTTTCTATATTGTGTTGTCTGAATGACGAAACCTCATTTTCTCATTTTCTGTGTTTTATTATTTCCATTACTCAAATACGTATTTGATGTATGTAGTGACACAAATCCTGCAGCTGTTCCTTGACCTTATCTAGAAAATCTTGGTTGTTCATTTTGAAACACAGAATAGATGATATGCATGATAAAATTTCAGACAGTGAGGGAAAGAAAGCTGTTATCTGCTATTAATATGCACATCATAAAAGAATTTCCAACAAACACAAAGACATACGTAGATTTGTACATTATATATAGCATTCACAGAACTGAACAAGACCTGCTAGGCAGTAATTCCTCAATAACTGTTATCATAGCATAAGCATTCTAAAACTAGTTCAGGCCAAAAGAAAGTGAAATAATGCTGAGATGCTTGTTGTTAGGTCAGTACAAATCTTATGGTTTCTTTACTAGTTGTCATAGTTTCAGCCAAATTTACCAAAAACAGATTGGCAGATGGACTTTCCTCACCCCAAAAAGAAAGGAGAGAAAAAGATAAGGAGATTTACAGGTTTTGAATGAACTAAACTACTTTAATGAAGTATTAATACTAAAAATAAAAATAAATAAAATAAATAAAAAAGAAGAAGAAAACTAAATAGATACAATATATACAAAACTGTATCAAGCTCCCAGGATGATGATCACATCACTATCAGGCATCAGACTGGACTTGGTGACCTACAGGAGCTGGATTCTAGATCTGGAGTCAGGAACGCATGGATCAGGGTCAAGGGCAGACAAATAGACAGGGTCCTCCTTGGACATCAGCCATCAAAGAAAGAGAGCTGACCCTTTGATCCCTCAGCTTTTGTACCAAGAATTGTGTGGATGGGATGGAATGCCCTAGTTGGTCACTTCTGGGTAGCCTGTTCTGTCTACTCCTCCCTACAGGTGTGACCCCTCTATGCTTTTCTGCTCCTGACCCTCCAACAGGATAAATGACAAAATTACCTGACCTTGGTTGTTGTAGCAATAAGTATAAGCAAGGGTCTCTCTGCATACCATTCCTTGGTACAATCAGGTTTTATCGCTGTGAGAATGAACAGTTTTCTGAACAAGATGCTATTAATTTCAGAGTTCAGTTAGTTAGAAGAAGTCCGGCTAAAAAATATAATTGTAAAACAGAAAATTGGTGGTTTTACCTCAAACCAGGACATTAGTAATGGCAAAAAATGCTATTCGTTGGGCTACATTGAAACCTAGTTTGTGTTGTTTGCTTAAATAGCATATGGGATAAGAAAACTGTAATTGTGACTCCTGATTTTGATTTTCAAAAGGATGAGCTACAAAACGATCGGTTTAAATTTAACAACAGGCTTAAAATATCAGTGAAATCTGAATTAGAACTAAAGTTAACCTGAGTTCAACTCTTATGAATTATAATTGCTGATGTTTTTTCTAATCCACACTGACAGAAATACTGTGGAAAATGTCATTGCTAGGATGACAGCCTTTCTGACACAGGATGCTAGGACAGCCATATTCACAACACATGTCATTCACCACCATGCATTGAGAAAGAGAAAAATAAGCAAAAGGTTTATTTTGAAAAAAAAAAGATCAAGTTGTTTTCTTAAACTGAAAGGAAAAATTAAATATGTGAAATTTTGCTCATTGCTAAATTTAGATGGATCAAGAATCTAAGTCCTGACTGTGTTAATTTTACATGACAGGAAGTTAAAAAAACCCAAAAAACATTATTAGATGATATTTTTTGTTACCATAATATATTAAATTGTACATTCCATTTATTTCAAGCATAAAAGTACTCTTACTAACCTGCATAAATGTATTCTTTAGAATATATTGGTTTCAAAAATTTGCCAGTGTTCACATTCTTATCTTTTTACCTGCTGTATTTTGAGAAAATTTTGAAATCAGCAACGATTTGTGTCCCAGAGTTGGGACATAGTTGGGTTTCATTTTTTGTTTTAGGTTTGTGGGGGTTTTAATTAACATTTTTTTGCTAGGATGTTTTTGTGGCTGTCAAGTATCTGTTAGGAAATTGTTATTTGAATTTTTTTGTAATGTCAGAGCATGCTGAAAATTTATGACATTTGTATTCAATTGCTGTAGCCCTTTACATTCTGAGAAACTGTTGTAATGGTTCAAAATATCTGGGAAACTCCTCACATGATATTTTCTGCAAGTCTGTAGTAAGTTTGCTGAGGAAATAACTTGCAACTGTTACCAAGTTGGTATTAAGTATGGTTCTCATTGAATCACTCCATATTAAGATATGCTTAATTATTTGGGTTTATATTCTTCAATTCTTCCCTTCCTCCTTCCTTAGAACATGATGTTGCTGTTTTCTTCCTGCAAAAAATTTCTCTTTTCATTTCTGAGTTTTTGTGCTTTTTAGGTCAAGCCAAAAGTAAGCAAAACAAATTTAACAAAAAAGCTGAATGTTTACATTTAATTTACCACAGCTTTGTTATTTTGTTAACCATGTCAAAACTGAGTGGAATATTTCCTAAGCTTACTATCAAACATAAACTCAGTTGCTATACATATATATATTCACAATAACAGCATAAAGCTCAAGTACTCTAAGTACTTGAGCGTGAACTCAAATATTCGTTTCATGAATTCTGTTTTGGTCAGGCCTGTTGGAACAAACTACACTGTAAGCAAACATCTCAGACTTGGCTTTTCCTAAGCCTTGTGTGAAGAGGTACTGTGGGTGTTAAAGTCAGTGAAATGATTAGAAAATATGAGCATACTTGAACTCACTCTTAATTATGTATTTTAAACATAATCCTGTTTTTCATCCATGTAGATTAAAAAAAATGGTACTCTATTTATCCATAGGGGATAATTTACTTTTATGCTCTACAAAACTAGAAAGTGTAAAAATATTTCAGTTCTGTTCAGAACAAATTCAATTTCTTTGTAGTATTAGCTTCTATTTAATACTAATTCACATTCTTCTATATTTTTCATTAAGATTTTCATACAGTTAAAAAAATATGAGCGACATATATGCTGTGGTTTACAAAAAATAATCTTACAAATATGTGCGCAGGGATGGGAGATTGTCTCAACAGTGTAAGAGCATAGAAGGGAATTCAGCTGTTTCTAAGACAGGAAGTTGGCAGGTCCAGCAGTATCTTTCAATAACTTTGGCATTGTCCCACACGATACCCTGGTCTCAAAACTGAAGAGACACAGATTTGATGGATGGACCACTCGGTGGATCAGGAGCTGGCTAGATGGCTGCACTCAAAGGGTTGTGGTCAATGGCTCAATGTCCAAGAGGAAGCCAATGACCGGTAGCTTTCCTCAGGGGTCAGTACTATGACCAGTGCTGTTCAAAATCTTTGTCAGAGACGTGGACAGTGGAATAGAGTGCACTCTCAGAAATTTTGCCAAAGACATCTAGTTGTGTGGCATGGTTGACATGCTGGAGGAAAGGGATGCCATCCAGAGGGATCCAGACTGGCTTGAGAGGTGGGCCTGAGTGAACCTCAATGAATAGAATCAATTGTTGAATGATAGAATTTGGAGTCAGGAGGCAAGTGCATGAGCTTTTGATTACATGTTAGAGAAAAATAGTATAATAAAGAGCTTTGAAGAAAAGAGGTAATGTAATTGCAGAGGGTTAAATAGCTTGTCTTCCTATCCTGCAATTTTACTGTAACTCCATTTTCATTATGAAAAAAATATAAGTTCATTTGCTTAATTATTGTAGATTTCATCTCACTAAATATTTTCCTGCCATTGCTGTGACTTTAGAAGCATTGTTTTACACTCTGATCTACCCATAGGAATGGTTGAGAGATTGTGCCTATTGCAATAACTGCAACAGAAGTAATTACTTCTATTTCAGCAATCAGCAATTTTAGATCCTACTTACAGTCTAAATTTCATTTTTACCTCCACCTTTGATTAGAACATTAGATAGAATTAAAGGCCAAATCTGCCGTTTAGTTCTGTTTGACTTTCTATAAGTTCCTAAAGTTGGTCTAAGTTATGTCTCCTATACATTTTGAATGCAAACATATTTTCTTATTTGTATCTATGATTATTATGTACACCCTAGAACTTTTAAAAAGACATACACATACGAACCAGAGACATTGACAGGAAGTTTCCAGTGCTTGCTCTATGAGCAGTTGATGTGTCTTTTTTGTTTGGTGAATTTTTGGCACAGAGACTTGTCGTTTTCCTCCACAGTTGAGTTCACTTGGTTCCTCTTGTGAGTGATCTTTATAGTAAAAAGTTCTTCTCAATACAGAACTTTTTCTGACACTTGAGTGGGAAATGGAGCTGCTGGTAGTTAATTTGTTTGTTTGTTTTTGATGAAGTGATTCCTTTAAACATTCCATTCTGTGGTAGGTTAATCTTGGCTGGCTGTCAGGTGCCCACCCAGCTGTTCTATCACTACCCTTCCTCAACAGAACAGGGGGAGAAAATCTGATCGAACAAGGAAATCACTCACTAGTTACTGGCATTTACAAAGCAGACTCAGCTTGAGGAAGTTAATTTAATCTATTGTCAATCAAATTAGAGTAGGATAATAAGAAATAAAAGCAAATCTAAACCAATACTTTCCTCCACACCTGTCTTCTTTCCAGGCTCAAATTTGTGCCCAACCTCTTTACCTCCTCCCCACAATCAGTGCAGGGAGGACAGGGAATAAGAGTTGTGGTCAGTCTGTAGTGCTTTGTCTCTGCCATTCCTTCCTCCCCACACTCTTCTTCTGCATCAGCATGGGTTGTGCAGTTCTTCATGAACTGCTCCAGCATGGGTCCTTACCATGGGATGTAGACCTTAAGGAGTAGACTACTCCATCATGAAGCCCCTCAGGATCACAGGTTGTGCTAGGTGCCTGTTCCAGTGTGGGCTCTTCACAGGATCACGTTTTCCTTTGAGCCAAATGTCACCTGAGGCATTACCAACATCATTGATTAGCTCAGATTTGATCTGTAGTGGTTCTGCCTTGGAGACACCTGGAACTGGACAACATGGGGGCAGCTCTGGATCAGTTCTCACAGATACCATCCCTGCAGTTGCCCCCTGCTACCAAAACATTGCCGTGTAAACTCATACACATTCACAATGACAACTGAAGGTGATTCATGCAGGAATGTCCACTGAGACTTTAGTCACTATTATCACTCCTGTCTTTCTGTCCCCTTCGGGATATATAGTTAATCATCAGGTCAGGCTGACATCAGTTAGTGATGTCTGTTTTCTTTTTGGAACATACTACTTACCCTCAGTGGGATGAAAAAAGGCAGCCTTCAATGCTGCATGCAAAGAAATAATTTTTGGCTAACTGCTGAATGGAAAAACAGAAGCAAGGGCAAGTTAATTAGGAATTCTCAGCCCCTTCCTATGATTGAAGTAATCTTACTATTTAAGAAAAATGATCTGTTATGGAATGCTAACAGTTGTCTGATCAGCTGAATGGGAAGGTACTGTGCATTGCTACTGTAAAAATGATGTTACTGGGGAAAAAAATTCCAAATATGTTCTCAAATATTGCCTCATAGTCTTTGTACATCTTGTGAATACAAAGGTCAAAACCAGACATATCTTGAGAGTTTAAATGCCTTATGGGTTAAGTGGTATCTACCTATGATTTTATGGATCACAGCTTCAAATTTGGGCAATGCATTTATATTGTGTTTTGGAACTAGTCTAAAACATCATCAGGCATTTACATGCTCTTGTGAGGAAGCCCACAGATGTCAATGGACCTGTTAGAGTGTGTCCAGAGGAGGGCCACAAAAATCATCAGAGGGCTGGAACACCTCTCCTATGAAGAAAGCCTGAGAAAGTTGTGATTGTTCAGTGTGGAGAAGAGAAGGCTCCAGGGAGACTTTATTGTGACTTTTCCATGTATGAAGGGAATTATAAGGAAGATGGAGACAGACCTTTTAGCAGGGTGTGTAGTGACAGAACAAAAGGTAACAGTTTTAAATTGAAAGAGAGGAGATTTAGATTAGATACTAGAAAGATTTTTTTTTTTATGATGACAGTGGTTACCCAGAGAAGTTGTGGTTACCCCTTCCCTGAAAGTATTCAAGTCCATGTTTGATGTGGCTTTGAAAACCTGATCTAGTGAGAAACATCCCTGCCCATAGCAAGGAGGCTTGGATTAGGTGATCTTCCAACGCAAACCATTCTATGATTCTATGATCCTATGGTTCTATGGTGATTATTTATATTTAGAAGGTACTTATGTATATACATTTAAAGATTTATGCTTAATTCAGTATTTATGCATGCCTTCTAAGAGCAATGACACACAAACCAAATCTGCTTTAGTGGCTTTTGTAAACTTAAATAAATTTATTTGCATTTTGATGCCTGGTATACATCTTTTTGTTAAATATTGATATTTGGAGATATTTCAAAACTGTTTTTCTCAGTTTTTTTTTACAGTTGACTTGTGGCCATTTTGATGTTTGGCAGACTAAGAAAACAATCTTGATCTTATGTTACCTATATCCAGCTTCCTGATATGGATATACATTTCTTTGTAACCACATAGCCATGTGTTTCTGTAGCCCATAAGATGTAATTACTTGCATCTTCTTTCACCCTTCTTTAGGACTTCATTCCTTTCATTCATTTCTCATGTTACTGTATCAAATGCTTTCCAGGCAGGGAGGTCTGTTCAGCTAGATAGAATAGAAAATAATTAGCATGTTATTCTCAATACAGTCATCCCCATCTTTTTCACAATTACAGTAAAGAAGACATACAGGGACAATTTTATGGAAGAGAGAAACTTTATGTAGATAAGTGTCATACAGCTTCAGTCAACGTAAGGTTAATTACCCTAATTGGTAGACTTCTTATTTTGAATTCTCTCTTCAGTTAAGATGGCTTTTTAATTTTCACTTGAGGTACATACCCTAATGTACTGATTAACTACTTATCCTAGGAGAAATGTCCAAAATAGGCAAGATTAATATCTCTTCAGATAGCTTATTGATAGAAAAGCACTAGTTGTAAAGGTAGTAAGTGATTATTTTTAAACCGATTCCTAATTTTCAGTTGATTCCATTTTCACAGAGACACGGAATGGTTGAGGTTGGAAGGGACCTTTTGTCCAACCCCCTGCTCAAGCGGGTCACCTAGAGCTGATTGCCCAAGACCATGTCCAGATGGCTTTTTAATATCTCCAAGTGGGGAGAGTTCACAGCCTTTCTGGGCAACCTGTGCCAGTGGTTGGTCACCCTCACAGTAAAAAACTTTCCTGATGTTCAGATGGAGCCTATTGTGTTTCAGTTTGTGCCCATTGCCTCTGGTCCTGTCTCATCAGCCAAAAGAGCCCAGCTGCATCCTCTTTGCACCCGCTCTTCAGGTATTTATATACATCGATAAGATCCTCCGTGAGCCTTCTCTTCCCTGTATTTAACTGTTCCAGTTCTCAGTCTTTCCTCATAGGAGAGATGCTTGAGTCCCTTAATGATTTTCACAGCCCTTTGTTGGACTCTTTCCAGAATGTCCAAGTATTTCTTGTACTGGAGAGAACCACATGCCCTATACAGATGTGTCTCACCATTTCTGAGCAGAGGGAAAGGATCACTACCCTGGATCTAATAGCAATATATTTTCTAAGGCAGCTGGGGACACTATTCACCTTCTTTGAAGCAAGGGCACATTGCTCGTTCATTTTCAACCCAATGTCCACCAGGATCCCCAGGTACTCTTCTACAAAGCTGCTTTCCAGCTAGGTGGCCCCCAGCATATACTGATGCATGGGATTGTTCCTCACCAGGTGCTGAACTTTGGACTTCCCCTTGTTGAACTTTATGAGGTTCTTGTTAGTCCATTTCTCCAGCCTGTTGAGGTCCCTCTGGATGGCCGCATGACTCTCAGGGATATAGTAGTCACTGCTCTTTTTTATTGTGATAAATGTCCTGAGGGTGCTCTCTGCCCCATCATCAGACTTACCAATGAAGAAGTTAAACAGGAATTGTCCCAGTATTAGTCCCTGGGATACAACTCCAGTTACTGGCCTCCAATTAGTCATTGTGCAGCTGATCACCACCCTCTGGGCCTAGACTTTCACCCAGTTTTCAGTCCACCTCACTGTCTGTTCACCCAGGTCATGCATCAAGAGCTTGTCTGAATATCTTACAGGAGACAGTGTCAAAGGCCAGGCATTATCCACTGCTCTCATTTCATCTACCAGGCTATTCATTTCATCATATGAGTTTATCAAAGGTGGTCAAGCATGACTTCCCCCTCAGTGGAGCCATGCTGACTACTCCTGATGATTTTCTTGTTCCTAATGTTCATGGCAATGGTTTCCAGGATTAGCTGCTCCATGGCAATACTAATGTTAAATAAAATTATACCTGAATATAAATAATTTCAGTTATAGCTCAATCTCATAATAAAAGATAGATTCAATATATTTTCACACTGAAACTGTTCTTCTCTAATTGAATATATAATAAACACAGTTGTTGGTGAGACCTGTGGTTCTATGGAAAATTATGGAGGAAAAGCCTGTCAATCAGAGAGAAGCATTTCACTACCTTATATCATCAGGTATAAATGCACATCCTTTACTTACTGGAAGAAGTCAGATAGCCTCAGCACAAAAGCAATTAACCATCTTGAAAGCATATGAGGACACACAGATATAAAAAGGATATGTTTTCTTCTCCTTGCCTAGTTTTCACTCCTACTAGTGAAGAAGGCAACTATAGATTTCCTTTTGATTGATAAGAAAAGGGTGAACATGACAATCTATAGGTGGATTTTTTTCTGGACTTAACAGTGAAAACCACTGAAAGTGGGTATATTGTGGATATGTTTAGTTGAGGTGGATTTCTTGCTATTGCTAGTATGTTTGGATCATTCATACTGGGTTTTTTTGCAAGATAATGTTTGTAGAAATAAATTTCTTTGTAATTTTCTAGTAATATTTAGAGACAACATTTGCAAAGGTTAAGATATTTGATGTGAGAAAATATGATAAAATGCGGTATGAAATAATTGCTTAGAGGTAAAAAAACCCTAAACCCCACAAGACAATACTCTGTTTCCCAAGATAAAAGTTATATAATAATTTGTATTGTTTGGATCAGAATAAACACACTGACTTAATTAAAAGTCAAGACATTTATTTGATAGTATTTGGAGTCCTTTATCTCCCTTTGTGGATTCTATATTAATAGTTGAATTAAATTGCATCATTATTATTTATTTTTGTGTATTTGTAGGAGATCTTATCTACAAGATAACTTTTTGGTTTGGTTTGGTTTGGTTTTTTTTTTTTGTTGTTGTTGTTGTTGAATACTTATTTTTATATGGGCTGCATAAATGGATAAAATGTCAAGACTGTATTCCTCTGATTAAGCAGTCTCAGAGGGTCTTATGGTGAATGCAAGCCAACACAACACAGGCCACATGTCTATGCAAACAGAAAACTAACATGAACGTTAAATACATATATATATATCTACATATTTAGGCTGTTATTTGAATGTGCTGATCCTTCCATTTTAAGACTTTACAATAGTATTTCTTCTTAGGACAGGGGAGAACCATACTTTTTTTTTTTTAATTATTGTGGCCCCGAAGTAAATAGTTCTAAATGAGCTTTATAAATAACTGACTACAGGATTAGCCTCTACAGAAAATTGAGTGAAATTTAGCATTAGTATTTACGTTAAAAAAAACACAAACCAGAAAAAAACCAAACAAACCCTTTTGAAGAACTACATGAAAGAAATTGCACGGTGTGTTTACCAATGACTCAAAAGCAGAATCCATCCGCTGTCTGCGGGACTGAGATTACTGGAAACTATTGACATATGATACTCCAGTATAACCCCATCTGGTCCTATGCACTCCCAAAAAAGCACAGTTGTCCTGAAGATCCTGCATCTGCAAGGTTTGCCTATATTTGTTGGCTGCTTTACAGCATCTCAGATGGTACTACTTAAATATATTTATGTGAGTGAATTCTGGTTTAGGTGTCCACAGTATAGACATCAATATATAAATGCCTAGACTCACTTTATAGTCAAGGAAGAGAACTAGGAACTTCTAAGCTGTGACTGATCTACTGTGTGTTATCTACCTTTTGATGAAATATGTTGCACTGCAGACATGTTTTTTCACTGGTCTGCATCAAAGAAGTCTACATCAGATATAGATATTTGCACTGTAGATATCTTCAGTTAAGTGTGATGAATCCTGTTGCCAACAAATGGACTCAGCAATATAGAAGGAACTTTACAGTCCAGCTAGTGAGCATTTATCTTCTGGAATTGCCTTACAGCTTTGTGTGTCACCTGTTTTTTCCTATGATGTTCTATTAATCTCCAAGTTGTCTTTCTCCTTTTCTTCTCCCTCTTTTCCTTTGCTTACCCTCTCTGATATGGAAAGATTACATGAAATGTGAAAGGACCAGAAGTGCTTAATATTTAGGCCGATCATTTTGAGTTGTGTTTTCATCATGTAATAGGTGAATTCCAAAGAGCCAGTTACATAGCAATTCTTGGATATTTTGAATCATTGAATTATATACAATATGCAACAAAATAGTATGTAATAAAGTTGTGTTCTTAGCAGGATGTTTTAATTCAAATTTTTCATTACTATTAATATTATCTAATATACAGTTCATTTAAGCTATATGTTATCTTAATTTTTAAGCACAATTCTGAGGAGAAAAGATTCATAACATCTTTAGAAACTTCATAATTATTTTACTGGTGAAGTGTCAAATTTTACGGAGGGAAAACATTACTATACATCTGAGAATATTTTTAGAGTTATGTTTGCATTGGAAGATTTAGGATAACAGATGCATGTATGGAAATACATACAACTTTAAATCTTTACACTTTCCCTTCTGAAGTGGTTCTGAAGCTCACACACTTGCTTCTGTTATGCACAGTTCTGTTCTGTATGTTTTGAAATTTTAAAATGCTGCACACTTTTCCTGGAACACTACTTTCCTTGAAAAATCTTCGGGGAGCAAGTTCCATCAGGAACTAGACACACAGTCATATCAAACAATTGTCTGGAAGGATTGCTGTCTGGAACACATCCTCCTAAGAATGTTCTCTCACTGAAGAGTTGTAGGACATTCTCAAGTTAGCCATTAACTATTCAGTAAAGCCTTCTCCTGTGTTACCTCTGAGCTGTATAACAGACTCAGTTTTGTGCAAGGAGTGGGTTCCAAAGGTTGTATTCCAAAACACAGAAAGGAGGTTTATCTACTAAATTTTTTTTAGAATCTCTGCTCTAACGTCTTTCTTTCTTAAAAATTACTAGAGACCAAAATACAGCATCATAATTTTCAGAAAGTTACTTTTCAAACAGGACATTTTTCTTCTGTATAGCTT
The DNA here is from genome assembly GCA_013400375.1 of Thinocorus orbignyianus. Classification (NCBI taxonomy): domain Eukaryota; kingdom Metazoa; phylum Chordata; class Aves; order Ciconiiformes; family Thinocoridae; genus Thinocorus; species Thinocorus orbignyianus. The sequence goes on from VXBW01006436.1 coordinate 26,186, forward strand.
ATATAATAATCATTAGAATTGCCATTTTTTTTTGTTTATATTGTTTATATATATGTGTATATGTAGAGGAAGAAGAAAGGAAGGATTCCTTTTTCCTGTGAGTAGTGTCTAGGGAAATGTTTAATAATACACTCTAAAACAAAATTCACAATATGATTAGTCTGTATCAGAATAATTACAGTACTCTGCTACCTGCTAGATACATCACAAAAGCTACTATAAAGGTACAAAATTTAAGAGAATACTGCAAAACTCTTTCTGAAAGAGGATGGTGATTATTATATTGCTTAATTTTCAGTAAAAAGATTCTTCTATTTTCTTCTATCATATCTGATATCAGCAGTTGAACTAAAATGTATGAAATGGTAGATCATGACTATGGTGGTAAACTGTCTCAGCTGGAATTCTGCATCATCGACATTTCCCTGTTGTGCCTTCATTCCAGAACCCACTTCTGACAGTATCATCCTCTTATCTAGAATCTTGTAGTTCATGCAAACCATTGGTGAAATATTTTTGTTCATAATATTGTTCCATGAAAGTTTACCTGACAATATTCTCTGGTTTTTATTATTTTTTTCAGCTTCAAATGAGATCATGGGGAAGGGCATAAAGACAATATATACATAACTACATTTTAAATATGATCACTGCTTATATGGATCAATAAAAACAATGGATCATATATCATGTATATTAATGATGCTTATATCTTGCTTTGGGAAACTAGAAAAAAGACTTTACTTGAATTTATAGGTCAAGAGGGAATACTTGTCCCTATGCTTCTGATTACTGTGCATCTTCAAACTAGATTAATAATACAATTTAGTGAGGTTAATCTGATTTAAAAAATGTGTAGAATATAGTAATAATTCAGCACAGTTTTCCCTGAAGTGTTTATTCTAACAAACAATAACAGACTACAAAACAGAATTACTTTGAGGCTTTACTCTAATTTTAAACTGATTCAAGGATGCCACCTACCTTTGATCTACCATTTACAGATTTTATAGGAAAACAAAAAAAAAGACAAAATGTTAGACGACTGGTGAAAGCAGAATTTTTGGCAGGTTTATTAGAAAGTTTTAAGTTATGTACTCATCTTACTTAAATTCCAGCTTTTCTTTTGTAAGGTCTCAGCATGCTCACCTTTAAGTGCTAGTGTCATCAAAACAGACTGTCAGTATTCCAAAGGGAATAATCAATAATCAACGGCTGCCAAATCCAGCCGTCTTTGGGTCTGATCAGACTAAATCTGACATTGTAAAACAAAGAGTCCGAAAATAATCTTATCACTAAAAGTACTTTTCTTACCATTCAGGCATATTTACAAAGATTTCAACTGCATTCTGTATTGTACATTGTATGCTTCACATGTCAAAGATAGAGAGCAGCAGATGAATTTCCAAGACAAGACACACAGTTATTTTTCACAGTTGCAGTATAAAAATACTTGTGTGCTACAGATGTAGTAAATGAGTTTACTTCCTCTTGCATGTTGGATATTGAGAGCTCTGCAATTACTATATGTTACACTTGCTCCATTTGTACAAATTCCCTTAGAATTACAAGTCTTTAAGTGTTAATCAACAAGCATATTTACCAAGTAAATGGCAAGTTTACTTTGCCAAATTCAAAGTTTATGCTGTAAATCAGCTCAAGTTTGGCATGTAAAACCTAAGTTGAAATGTGTTGCTTATTTGTAGGTTACAGTAGGCTGTAGCTGCTTGCTTACCTTTTAATGATCTGGAGTTATGAAATATTTCATTTTTACCACAATATGCCTGAAGTGGGCATTGTTTAGCTGTTTCTAACCCTCTTCCAGCAGGGATTTTTACAAATTTTCACAGCCAGTTACTATAATATAATATTTTATTTTTAATATCTTCTTGCATTATGAAAGTTATGACTTCATTGCTACATCTTGTCATAAAAATATGACTGTTTCACAGAATATGATACAAGACAAATGTAGACTAATCTATGCATGTCTGGTTTTGTACAAGTACACTTTCAAAGTCATACCTATTCCATTATCACCGTTTTAGGTGAGTTATAGACAGTGGGCGAGAAACCTTTTAATAAAGTATGTTTCTCTGAGAAATGTTAATGCAACAAAACCAAATAAACTTTTTTCTTTTTCTAGTTACCCCAATTGAAAAAAGATGTCTTGAAGCACTTGTAAATGATCTTATATTTTCCTATTTTTCTTAATCCCTATACGTTCCTCTCTAGTGAAATGCATGTAGCATGGAATATTGTTGATTCTTCTAAAGAAAAACTGCTTTAACTTTCTGACACTGCTTATAATGACGAGTACTTCACAACTACAGAAAGACAAACGCTGTGTATAAATTTGGTGGTATTCAATTAACATTAAATATCTGGAATTATGTTAATTTTAAGAAAATTATTATTGTTACATTTAAGAAATACATGATAACAAGATTAGATATCTTGTGTTTAATGGAAAACAGGATTGGGATTTAGGTTGATGAATTAACTATGCATTTTTTCCTAATATCTTGCAGGGCTTGTTATTATGATTACAAATTTAAGTTTTCAGTGCTGTAGCATTTAAGTATTGATATTAGTGCAAAATGTATTTTACTGCTAATAATCGAAATATACTTTCAAATTGAATTCTGTACTAATATTATTTACCCAGAAATTATCATTGTTATGTTCTGACGTAACTGCACTTGAAAGTGCACATTATTGAAGACTTTTTTGGTTTGTTTTTTGGGTTTGTTTGGGTTTTTTGTTGATGTTGTTTTGTTTGTTTGTTTGTTTTTGTTTTGTTTTGGCTTTTTATAGTGAAATAGTGAATGAATCATCCTTAAATCTAGATATGGATGTAAGTTTGAAGTCTTATGTCTAGGCTCATGAATTTTGTGGCTAGAGCAACAACAAGCTATCCAGAATATATATATTTTTTTTTACACTAAGAAGGTTAAGAGCATTTATGTGTGCTTTTGTTTGCTTTATTCAGACAATTGGAGCAAACCAGGTACTTCCACATTTTCCATGTTCTCTTCATCTGAACCCTCTTAACTCTCTGTACTTCACTTTATTCCCTGGGATATAACACACAAACATACATACACATACACCCCACACACACACACATTAGTATATGTGAATATGCCAAACTGTTTTTTCCCATTTACACCTGTAAAGAAAAGTATTTCTCCTTCAGAATAAATTAACATCCTTAGAACATAAATCAGTTTCTCCAACACACCTGTACTGGCTTTTAGAACAGTTCATAGAAACAGGTCTTTTAAAGAGTTACCAGAACCCCAGGGTAACAAAGTAATATGAGCTTTCAGGGACATGATATTAATCCATCAGAACGGCATCCACAACTTTGAAAACATTCTGAGTTTTCAATTATAACAGTAATTAAAGACCATATATTACAGGTATAAGTATTAAAAGTTCTTACATGTAAGTCTTTTGTCTTTTTTAACTACAAGAAAATTTGAGGTACTTACATTATTTTCATAGTGGTAGAGTTAGCATGATTAATAAATGGGTGGAAACAATATGCTTTTATTTTCTTTTCTAATAATATGGTTGACTTTTGCTCTAAGAGAAAAAATCATTGTATCTTTAAAATAGAGCTGAAATTTTTATCCTTCAGCATTAAATATGCATACTGTGGTTTAAATTACAGGATATAAAAAATGTCCATGCTTCTGATGGTTGCATTGTGCTCAGGTTCATGAAATGAGAAAATTACTTTTACTTTGATATAGCTTTATCGTACTTGAGCCAGATTATAGATGTCAGGAGTAAATTAATGTTCTTCACCTTCACTGCATTCACTCAGTGAAGTACAATTATTCAGTTGTTATTTGAAGACAATTGTATTGCACGAAGTGCAATTAGTTATGTTGCCCTTTGAGTACAACTTAATCAAAATGTAATGCAATTATTCAGAACTGTATTAAGCATGTAACAACTACATAAATAAGTGAAATGACGGTGCTTTGAGGAGGTCAGCAAAGTGTTGATACCTTAAAGCTATTATAATTCATATTTCATGAACCAAGCCTGTTCAGTTAATTACAATAATTTGTTGTAAAATATGCTGAAGTTGCATGTAATTATTAATTGGAAAAATCTCATTTACACTGCTCAAAAGCTTATTTACAGACTCATCTCTCAGTACACTTCTTTCTTTCTAAAATTTATTTAATTATTTTATTTCCTAGGTTATTCAGATAAATTTTGAAGAATTTGATCTGGAGATTGGCTATGACACACTGACAATTGGTGATGGAGGAGAAGTGGGTGATCCTAAAACTGTGCTTCAAGTGTAAGTCTTTTCCATTTACAATTTGTCTGCATTACAAAACATCATTAATGTGTTTTTTGATGAGAATAAATAGTGATTAGAATCAGGTAAATCTCAACAGCTTCTTTGCTGAGCTTCTAAAATCACTAAGGGTGATTGATAGCTTAAGTACGTTGTATGTTTACCATTCTGAAGTCAGAAAGAGATGGGATAGACATTAAAAAAGGAAAAGATAAACTAAAATCAGAAGACATTTTGTACATGTGCAGACATGTAAATCTGGAGGTTATTGTGCTCCCATGTGTGTTCTTAAATCGACACTGTGTAATAACAAAATTGAAAATAGATAAATGGACAGCTTACACAAAATATCATTTCTAAGCAAAAATCAACCTTTTTTTTTATAATATTGAGTCAGATTTAAAAGAAATTGCTGTAATGTATTTTAAGAGGTCTTCGTATCTCCTACAAAATACTGACTTATTTACTCGGACTAGAGACAGACTATAAGTAATATGTAATTGCAGTGTTCTGCATATTTTTAAATGACTGGGGAATAAACAAAATCACTGAATTATACCACTGTCTTCAAAATTTTACAAATTAACTAATAAGATCCTGAATTTTCTTCTTAAAACTCTTGTTATTTTATTATCAGTTTTCATCGCAAGTTACGCATCTGAGAAATATGAATTCTGAAGTTAATCTATGGTTGTTAAGTATTTATAACTATATAGATCTGAGCTCACGTGTTCTTAGAAGAATGCTAATGGATGACAAAAATCTTATTTAATACTCAGTGTTGTCTGACTTTAAATCATATGTGGTTTGGGTAATATCCTACTCAGATTTTCTCTGTAGTAACTTTTTTCACATTACTAACTCATTTTTTTTTATCTACAGTAGTCAATAAGCACGTTAAGGATAAGATCCTATAAAAATTCTTTTGTCATATTAAGCTTGCTGGGAGATTTTAAAAGTTCCTCATTAGATTTATTCTTCAGAGTATCAGTGATTGTGGCTGAAAGATCTCTTCCAACCTAGAAAGTTCTGTAATTCTATGACCTTTTGGTTTTAATTGTTTTTGTAATCATTTGATCCCTTCTTATCAATCAGCACATGAGGTATTTCAGATGCAATTGCTTTAGGATAATGTGAAGTTTCTTCACTGGATTGTAGATTTGCTATTTATTCCTAATAATAGTTTTGAGAATTGGGGAAGTACTGTAATTTCTATTTTAGAAACAGCACTGAGCCCTCATAATACATTTCTCATAATTCTGGTATTCAGTTTCAGATATTCTTATATTCCCAAACTCTTTTGAATATCCTGCCATGTGAAAAGAGCATTTCCTAGGTACCAGTTCACCAGGTCTTATTAACATTTAACCAAAATATTGGTTTTCATTGGTACCTGAATTACAGTAACACTTTGAGATACAGTAAAATGATATTTAAAATTTTTAGTAATGTAGTAAAGCATTCTACTGAGATTTTATTCCATTAAAGACGCTAGTATTTTATAAAAGTATGTCTGATGAGAGGAAAAATAATGTGATTACAGGATTAAACTTCTCATGACTATAAATGAATTCTGAGTAATTTTCTTTTCTTTAATAAAAAAGTGAAATAGAGTTGTCAAGTGTTAACATATGATAAGATAATTTTTTATGTAAGTAACTGGGTAAATAATCTTAAAGAATTATTATTGTGGAGACCCTGGAAAAGCAAAAAAATCTCTTAACTTCTGGGAGTTTAATATTAAATAACTTGTATTAACACCCACAATTTTTATTTATTTTTTTTTTTCCAGTAGAGTGATCACTTATTATTCTGCTATCAGAAGTATCAGTATCAAAGTTATTAGGATTAAAATGTATAAAAAAAAATACAAGGAAGATGGAACATAATTGAGTACTGTAAAAAACTTCTAAATTTTTTTCCTGTGAGCCATGCAGACTTTGAGAGGTGATGCATTGCAAATAAAGGATTGTATGCTTTAATTTTTGGATTTTAAATTTTAAAATAATCATCAAATTCAGAAATTTTTTGAAGAACATTGGTTTGAATATGTCTAGCTTACCTATAAATGATGTGAAAACATTTATCTTCCAATTTATTCACATTAATCAGGAAACCTATCTAAGTGTTTAATCGACTAGTTTTACTGAGCGCTGGTAGGTAAGTAGGTTCAGAACCAAAAACTTAATTTAAGTAGCATTTAGATAGAATTATGTTTCCTAAACTGAGAATTATAGTCCTAATAATTCCTACTCTGCTGGTGCTAATAACAGAAGTAGCTAAACCCCACAACCATTTCAGTACTTGCCATTAAGTTTCCCTGGGTACCTATAATTTTGTGCCTATAAATGTGCAAGCAGCAACATGACAGACTGCTCCAGCCTAGTGGGCCTAGCACTAAGGCAATTTAAATCTGAAAAGAATACATCTTTTGTGTGTTTCACATGATGGCTAATATGAAGGTTTTCTTATTTCTTTCCAATGGAACCATGATCTTTGCAATGTGGAGAGGTGTTAAGTTTTATTACCAAGGCATAGAGAAGAAGAAGGAAAATAATTGGTGGGTCTTCCTTCATACATCGGTCACGTTGCTTTTTCAGGATGTTTGGAAGTCTGCTCTCAGCAGCTTAGTCTGACAGTTGCTGCAGATGACTTTTAAATGTAACGCACACCTGACCACTGGAGCACACATTGGGAAAATCCAGTGCACAAGCCATTAAATTAATTCTTACTTTTTTTAGTATGCTTGCTGCATTGGGTGTACATGTAACCGATTTCCCATATTACAGATCACCTTCAGCAGAAGGAGAGCTTTACAATCTTCTGAATATACTCTAACCTAGTCTCAGGGAGAGTGTCTGTCACTAGTATGTGGGAGGAGTAGTTGTGTAGTCCTAGAGGAAGAATTGGAAAGCACCCTGCTCTGTGTCATAAATGTTAAGCTGTTTAATGAAAGAGGGGCACCGCAATGGCATCTATCCATTTCTACTGTTGACTGTGTTTGCTGGTCAGCTTTTGGAAGGGAATGTGTAAGAACCTACTTTCAGATGAGGATCCTAGGTAATGAATCCAGGGCAGAGGAAGTCACAGAAGCCCCAGGAGGAAAGAACAGACAATTCATAACTGCAGAATTTTATTATTATCTTAAATAGCTTCCTTCTTATAATGCTGTTTTTTTTCTGGATCTTATTGCTCTGTGGTCCCAAATTCTTCCCAAATATTCTACAGGGATCCCGGAGCACTTAAAAAAGAGCAATGTTATGTCTGTGTTCTTTTGACCGATTCTTATTTTTAAAAAATATTTTTTTCCATTAACTGTTTAATTAAAAAATATTTTATGAAAATTGTATGCCTTAGAAACATTATTTATAATTGACTTCAGAAAATTTATATAATAAAAATTTTGATGGCTGATTATCATAAGAATTATTATCTCTGACACAACAGAGATAAATATTCCCAGTAGCCTTAATATTGTCAGTGACAATTATAAAACTCTGTTAGCCATTACATCAGTATTTTTTCTGAGGAACATCCTGTTAATCTATTAATTTGTCAAAGACTGAACTCATTGAAGACACATAGTGTGAGAATGAGCAGTTAGTACATTATTCTGGCCACGCATTTACTTGTTCAATTCTGGCAAGAGTCTTTGTAGTAGCTCCATCTGTGAACACAGATGTGGGAAATAGACATGAGTTTCTCCCACAGCAGAATACTTCATAGAGAAACAAGCTAAAAAAGACCAGAAGGGAGAACTAAAATTAACTGCAAGATATATTTAAAATAGTCCATCTGAAATTTCAGCTAGCTTTAAAAAATAGTTAGAACTGCAAAAAAACAAACGTAGCTGTTTTCACTCTTACACAGTCTTGTGCTTGTGGTCCATTTTACAAAAACTGAAAATGTTTTCATACTTTCCACCCTTCTGTTTTAGCTGATAAACTCTTACTAAATCTGAGAAAAGTTTGGGGAAAAAAATGCAATGTAACATAAAACTGCAGCTTTCACAACATTTCCTTTTTGCTATCACAATATTCAGTTCAGCAAACAGAATGAACACCTAGATTTGCATTGTCTTGCAAATTATTGCAAGCAATATAAATAGTGGAAAAGAAAAGAAGAATACCAAGTTTAGTTCTTTCTAATTAATCATTATCCAGTAACATTAGGAGGTTTTAAAGTTGTGACATCTGGTATCTCTGTTAATGATGGAATGAATGTCAGCTGAGTTTGGCAGGTACATTTTCCCATTGTTGTGGTAGAGGTGATGACAGGAGGTGAAAGAGTGCAGGGAACATATGGACTTTCATAATAACATTGCTATTTAAGAATAATTAATTTCTCTTCAATATGCAACACAGGTATTCCAAAGTGGGTAATTGTATACTAGAGTTTTGGTTTTGGGGTTTTTTTTTAAGAATAAATGTGGTACCTCATTATGGGCTTCCAGTATTATTTTATATGCCTCTATGTATTTGAGTCATGCACACAGGACTGCCAGATAATATTGAAGATTAGGGGAGAGATATGTCTTTCTAGACTGGCAGCTGAAAGTGAGATGAAATATTTCAGTACAACACAAGTAGTGGTTGCTTGTGTTTATAGAGTGCTGTCAAATCTGCAGCCACCGGAACTTTGAGAGCTGTGCTGGCTAACCAGTCACAGATAACCATTTGAGATGAGCTGAATACAATGAATTTAAAAGCAAACTTCATAAGAAGTTACTTAATAGTTATTTAGATTCCTTGCAAAAAGAAAAATATAAGAACCTAGTTACTTAATGGCTTCACCTTTTTTTTTTTTTTTTTTT
>VXBW01006436.1:35333-72095 GCA_013400375.1 Thinocorus orbignyianus
TTTTTTTCCCTTTCTCTTATCTATAGGTTGACTGGGAGCTTTGTACCAGACTTAATTGTGAGCATGAGCAATCAGATGTGGTTACATCTTCAAACAGATGAAAGTGTGGGCTCAATCGGTTTCAAGGTTAACTACAAAGGTAACAGTACATTATGGGAAGGGAATTAGGGAATTTAATGGCATATCAAAAATTACACCAATATTATGAATTGTTTTTCTTTTGTATTAGCAGATGCACTCTATTTCCAGTTCTGTCAATTTAAAAAACAAGAAAATGCAAGCCAAGTTGAAAAAATAGAAATAATAAATTTGTTCTCTTTAAAGGTCTTATGTCACATGAAACTGCACACGTCTTATTTGGTGTGTTCTTACAACAGATAATTTTTGGTATATAGCATTACATTTATTTCCTGATATTTCATAGTGAAAAATATTAAATAATTCTATGATTATTGAAAGCTAAATTTGTAAAACAAATGAATACTTCCTATGTTCTTTTGAAAATTAATCATGCCTGTGACGACAGAAAAAAACCCAAACACTGCAAGCAAAGAATTTTAATTACTTGGATGTTTTGGTCCAAGACAAAGAAAAATTTGCCTAATACTGTTGCTTATTATGGTCTTAAAATGTGAGGGATCTATAACACATAACATGAAATAGCTGTTGCGAATTGCTTCTGGGGTGACATATGGTTTTCATATAGCATAAATAACAGAATCAATGAAAAACTTAAGAATAACACTTCTGTATTAATGCAGAATTAGTTATATTTATTATTTTTATATTGGATGTAACATAATTGCGTGATTCCTACCTACCACTTAAAACAGACAACAGAAAGTATGATTATTTATCAAAAGGGAAGAGAGAAAAGGCAAAAGTTAAACCAACAACCATATGTGTGAGAAATGGAGCTGATGTTGGTGAGGATGGGTAGGAAGAACGAATAGGCATACTGCAAGAAAGCCTACACAGTATGACTTGCTAGTTTGTTCTGTCCATCACTTTCCTTTGGCTGTTCATTTATATTAAGTTCTATAACAGTGTGGCAGGAGTGTGTTTGTGCACTCTTGATATTCAGATATAGTGGACTAAAGTAGAAAGACCTTACTACTTTGTTTTATGGTAGTTATTAAGACACAGGATTTCCACATTCCAGCTGTTGAAAAGGGCAAGAGAAATGATTAGTATAAACAAGTTTAAGAATTTGTTTATATAGAAAAATTTTAATCATAGCTGAATGGAAAAACATCTGAATTTCAAATTATTTGCACATCTTAAGTAGCAGTTTCATTTATTTACAGGATTATTTTCTAGTAAGATTAATTTTACTTGCAACAATTTTAGTTTGCAGAATGTGAAGGATTATTGTCAATGTCTTAAAATGTACCACTATGTCTTTTTTTATTCATGAGTTACATTTATTCTTAGAAGCTATAGTTCTGTAAGTATAAAATTAATTGAATATGAATAGGCAGAAGGGGACATAAAGGGTGAACATTCACAATCTCATCTCCATATAATCAGCTTTGCGATTGCGCACTTGGATACTGAGTCTGTATTTCTCTCTCACCGAACACTGGTACTTTACACCAGCTCGCTAAACAGCATTTGAATGCATCAAGTATTAAATGGGTAGACAGTGTGTGGCAGGGTTTTGTTTTTTTTTTTCTGTTTTATTTTGGTGGTGTTTCTCCCCCCCCCCAGGTTGAGAGTATAGGATAAACTTTTTATATCAACTGTCTTTGTTTTAATCCCTGAGAGGATGTATTCATTAGAGATGCCAGAAACCAGGGAATGTTCCCTTAAATAAAATAGGAAGCTGGGGAGGGGGGGGAGAAGAATTTTGGGGTCTTGTTGCTGGTTTTTGTGTGTTGGTTTTTCTTTGTGTTTAGGTTAATGATAGTAGATTCTGAAAGGAGATGTCTAAATGGGTAGTATTTTGGATAAAGAGCTGATTTGCAATTAAAATTTTTGAACTTAAGAATTGGAAGTTAAGAAAAAGTCCAGGAAAACTGAGCAATTGAGTTAAAACAGTGCATTCAGGTCTATGATATATCACTGATGACTTTAGTAAAAGCAACAAATTGTAAAGACTCTCGTAAATATTAAGAGTTACTTAAGAGAATTGGGATTACTGGGAGTCAGAATCGGTGATTACATTAATTACTAAGAATGTATGCCCAGCCTGCTTGTACTTTGCGCTAGATCAAATTCTGCTCCCAATAACTTGACTCCTTCCACCTCGCAGTTTCCACTATCCACTCAGATAACTAACTATAGCTTATACTGCATCTATTTATATATATTATATAAAAAGATCTTGTAAATTTCTGCTTACATAAAAGGTGAAATTACATTAGCATTTTAGATTAGATCCAGCAGTGTGATTTTTTTTTTTTTTTTTAACTGAATCTTCTTCTGATCATTCCCACTCCCCTTGCTTTAGTTTTCATCACAGAGTGATATTGAAAGACACAAATTGCATTCCTTTGAGGAAATTCATAAGATCCATTTGAATAGCATTCCTTGGGTGCTCTGGCTCAGAACGGGTATCTATCAGGACCTGATAAAGCTTGTCCTAAGTAAAGCTACTAAACCACAATGAAATTCTTATAGATAGTATGAGTACTGTATCTTCTATCATTTCACTTTATGGGCTTATGTTGGAATTAATGACTTGATAACATACTTGCTAACAATACTTGCTAATTGCTAAAATAATTTAATACTGAAATATTTTGATAGCTAAATATCTGCTTCTATGCATCCTGAGACTCAACTAGGTACAGAGGTAGTGGAGATGCACACGTCTTATCCCATCAAAATTCATAAAGACTTTCTTCAATCTAGTTGGCATGGAAGTCTGAGTCTGTCAGGCAATTTGAAGAATATAGATTGTTTCGAGTCCGACATGGAATATGATGGAAGGAACAGAAGGTTGTGGGATGTCATTACCCAATGCCCTTTACCCATTGTCCTCCAAAATGCTATATTTGCTCAAGGTGTGAGATAGAAGGTCAGATCCTTTCTGACTGGGAAAGAATTGAATATGCCGTATCACTTGTAATGACGGAAATAGACAAATGGGTTTTTTTAAAGTATCTTTGCATTAGTAGGTTTTTAGCTGAAAAAAATCTTCTGAATTTGTGTTGTTACAGGAACTAACAGGTTATTCTCTTTTATGTATTTGCCATTTGGGAGACTCTAGTAAGTCTTTATGAAATGACAAAAAAATCTTTGTCATCTGCTAGATTAGAATGTTGTATATGGAGTTGTTTTATGGTTTCAATAGCTAGATCCCCTTATAAATATTGAAATATAAAATAGAGATTTAAACATAGGAGGGAGTATTTTAAAGTAAATAAATTTTTGTTGTTGTTTTGAAATTACTTTTCCGGTATCCCATAAAATAAAACTGCTTCAGAAGGTAGAATAATAAATAGCAGCAATGGGCAGGATAGAAATACAGAAGCCAGAATTTATAAGTAATAAGGCAGAAATACAAGTTATAATTTTGGGGATTATTTGAAAACACTAGTCTTTCCTTTAGATATGAGATCAGACTTTAGTGTTCGTCTACTTACCAAATAAATAAATGATGGATACTTTTTAGGCTTCCAACATAGTGTTCTGAAAGTAAATGCAAAATTAATAGTTATTACTGATGACAGGTTGCATGAATACTTTGCATCATTCATTGATTCAGGAAATGGTGCCATATTGTCACAGTAGCAATTCTATTCACAACGCCAAGGTGAGGAGGAAAGAAGTGTCTATCTAAACAATAGCAGAGAAACAGTCTTCAACATATGTGAACTGCATAGCCTTCATCTATAATTTAGGAAAAAAACAGCTGCACAAAATACAAGGAAAACTGATAAGACTGATAAAACTACGGCATAGCCTTCAAAGACTAGGGACCCATTTTTGTAAGATCATAAAATTTTGAAATTTGAATTGTGACTTGATTTCATTTTGCAAAAAATGATTGAAAATTAAGCAATGGAATATTATAGTTCTTGGAAAACTATATATGAAACTCTAACTGCAATAGCTTTCATGTGCAATAGCTTCTCTTTTCAACTTCGGACAAATGTAAAAGACTAAATTATATTTAAAAAAAATGTTTTATATGTTTTTTCAAAACAGACTTTTTATCATGTAAGTTTTGGTAATAAATGATAAAGTAAATAATCATGGTGCAAATTCATAGGACAAATTATTTTACAGAATAGAAAAAGTAATATTAATACATAGTACAACCCGATACAGTATTAGCATAGTGTAGGCAAGCTGAACTTCTGTTTAGGTCAGATCTGAATGCTCTAAAACAAAGGAAACCATCCTCAGGGAAGTCTAATTCTGTTGGGTCCTGTTACCACACCCTCAGTTTCTGGGTTGATGCCAGGAAAAAAAAAAAAAAATCCGTCAGATCTGTTAGTGTCTGGTTTTTTTCTCCAAATAACTGGATATGCACAAATAAAATGTCTTAGATCAGTAGGTTCTTCTGGTAGTTATGCCTCCTATCAGGACAAAATCTGTGTGATATTGTTGTTCACTGTAATAATACCTCAGACATACTATGATTTTAGTTGCATAAGAAAATAAAGTTGAGAAATTGTAATGATAAGTTTTGGAAGAGACTTGTCTAAGATACCAAGCTAGATACAAGTGTAGGTAAAAAGTGAATTTGAAGCAAAGTAAGTTTGCTTATTCAATTTTCTGCATCAATGATCTAATTTTAGGGTATGGAATTTACACTCTGACACCCAGTATTTCAAAGGATTTCTTTTTTGCTTAAAGGATAACTCATCTTGCTTCAACTGGTATGACTTGTGTTCCTGAGTGCTTTGGGTACTATTGCAGCCTAGGGTAGCCTTCTGTAGTTTAGGCTGAAATGGGATCACGTTTTCCTAGCAGTAAGGACTGAGCTGCAGACACATCTGAGACTTTTTTGTCACAGATGACTCAGAGATGTTTTTTGATGCCTAACTTCTCATCAGCACTTGCTTTTCTGTTGGTGACAGTACACTTAATAGCCTGAATAGGGTGGATAGTTTAATCCAGTTTTAGTTCTCCTACTACGTTTGAAAACACTTTGGAAGTATGCGAGAAGTAAGATACGTTTTTCATAACACAGGGTTCAGGAAGGTTCATCTCAACAAGTTATGACAGTAGCTTATCTTCATGTCTATTCTATTAAGAAAAATGTAGCTTGTATTCTTGTTATATTCATATTATAATATGCCTATGTTTCATATTTTAGACTAAAACTTAAATTACTGAATTTGATGAGATCATGGACAGTTTCGCTGTGTAATTTTGACTTGCCCAAGACAGGTGATTTTGTTTTTTAAATACTACTTAATCTTTCCTTTATGAGGAAATGGAAAGTGAAACTTTTGTACTTTCTGCCCTTTAAAATCCAGAATTAAATCTGTGTGAGAATTTTCCTTTCTGAAGTATTCAGTCTTACCCGTTTCAGCTTTGGTATTTTCATCTTCTGATGATTTCTATTGCCTTTGTACCCACTCTTCTGTGTATTTCTCATCATGCATGTCTGTCTTGTTACTGCACCACAAAACACATACAAACTAGACAGGATTATGACAATGATTTATCTAATTGGATAATCAGATAACTCTCTTCTTTGTGCATCCTAACTTCATTTTGCAGAAAGAATGACAAGGAGAGATTCACATTAGTAGCAAAAATCCCTGTGCTAAATCAATGCAAATGATTTTAAACCTTGTAATTCTCATGATTGGTGCAAATTCTCAAATACAAATACTGTGTTGTATTTATATATCTAAAAAACAACACACCCCACTAACCAACAGATAGCTTATGAATATAGCACAACTTTCTCTGTATCTGATTCCATTTCTGCTGACAGTGTGTTATTGACAAGTTTGTAATTCACCTCGTTCCTATTTCAGATCTCTCATAAATATACTAAGTAAAAGGGCATCCACTGCAGAAACCTTGGACACCTTCCTTGTTAACTTACTGCTAAGATGAAAATTGGTGCTGTATTTTACTCTCTTAGTTGTTCCTGTTGGCCTGAATTCACTGCAAGCTTTTTCAGTAATAGGCCGTTCTGTGACAGTACTAGCCAAACATTTTAATCTTTTTATCTAATTGTTGAACATAAGGTATGTGACTTCGTGTTTGTAATCTCTAGACTGTAAGAATATAAGAACAGCTATTCAGAGTCATAATAAAGGTCCTTTTAACTGAGTATCATGTAAAGAAAAGAGACTAAACAATGATACATTGATACTTCTTCAGAATGCTTTCCTACGCTCTAACTAGTTTGTGGCACATAGACTTCCTAAATTCAGTCTATTTATGGTTAGTAACCCTTGACGGTTTTTCATCTGTGACTGTGTATTTTTCCTCTAAAGCATATGTACTTTAAGTATTCTGAATATTTTATGACAAGGATGTTCCAATGAAGAAATGTTTCCTTTTATTCATTGTAGTTCTACTAGCTTTGCCTGATACCTTCTCGTTATTTCCAGAGAAAACGCAGTGTTCTTAATCTTCCGTTTTACTGCTCAATCAGGTTTGCAGGACCTTTCTTTATTTCTTCACAGGTGGTTGTCCTCATTGGTGCTCTGTGTAAGCTAGTATCATCAGCAAGCTTGTTCATCTCATTGCTTATCTTAGTTTCCAGTATATCTACAAATATATTGTCAAATAGCTTAGATATTAAAGAAGCCCATTAGTGAATTCTCTCCTCTGGAAGAACCGACCATTTAGTTTTATCATCAATTGACTATATTTTAAGCAAATTCATCAAAGCCCTGTCTTTTTATGACAGTGATCTTAGTCTCTGTATCACAGAATGGTTATAGTTGCAAGGGACCTTAAAGATCATCAAGCTCCTCACTAGACCAGATTGCTCAAAGCCCCATCCAGCCTGGCCTTGAAGAATCTTCCATTTGCATTTCCTCAAGTGCCTTTTGGACATGCAGTCTACATAGACTGATTTTTTTTTTTTTTTTAATTTTTTTTTTCTCATCTCTGTGCCAGCAAATCGCTCTGGGAAGCATTGGTAGGCTTGTAATGCAGGACTTTCTTTAAAAAAGCCATGCTGCTTTGTGGATATAATTGTGGCAGCTGAATCTATTCTTGATCATAATTTCTACAGTGCTGTTACATCTCAGGTTTACAAATCTGTATTTTCAAATGCCCCTTGGAACTCTTTTGAAAAACAGATGTTGCATTTGTCCTTCTATCCTACCATACTAGGATCACTCTAAGGAAGTGAAACATTCCTTAAGCTGTTCTAACTGAATTTTCAGTCTTATGTCTAGGGAGACCCCAACACAAGCTCTTTTCTTGTGACCATAAGTCCAAAAAATTACTTGGGGTTTGTGCTGCTGCTTTACAGCACCTACAGAAAAAGCTAGGCAAATAAGAAACTTCTGTTCTTCTTTCTGATGGAGTATCTTTTGTTTTCTTTTAGTTATTAGTAGGTTTTTCGTTTGTTAAGGGAGATCGTTTACAAATGATCAAATGATCGTGTGTTGTTACTAGAAACTACATTCTTTCATAACTTTAATGCATACCATCTGGACAGGCTTTGTGGTTCTTTTTTCTTTTTTTCTTTTTTTTTTGTTTGGTTGGTTTTTGTTTTGTTTTGTTTTTGTTTTCCCTTTGAATTACTAATTTATTCCAGTAGATCTTTTGACAGATCAGTCTTTGATAATGCACCTTTATTATTAGAAAAAAATGCTCATTTTACTGCTGAGATATGTATCTTGAGACAGGAAATTTCTTGTTTTGCATTTGAGTTTTAATAAAAAGACTAATAATGTTCTACCCACCTGTTATTTAGTCTTAATGAAGACTGCATGCAACAATCTGACTATTTATATGTGTATTTAAGCACATAGTTGTAATCCAAGATCAAGTCAAATGTTAGTACATAATTTGTAACTTATAAATGTTCAAAAAAAATATACCTGTCATATATTTTACAGAGAGAAATACAGATAAATGTTGAATCAGGTTTGATCTTTCATAGCTCCTTAAATGTTATTTCTGAGTTCTTAAAAAGATGTGTAGGTTACATTATAGTGAGGGTCTTAAAAATTTCATCTAGTAGGAGGTTAGAAATTATAAAATTGTATGCAGCTGCTGGAAGTGAGTTTTTCAATAAATTATTATCAGTATTGCTTGTCCATGTAATCTTTCAGTGCATATATGTTAGTCTCATGTCATATGAGAACTAGGAATAAACTGTACCTCAAAAAATTTTTACATCAAAATGCATTTGGGTGCATTTGGTTTTATTTTTGTCTTTAAAAATAGTTTGTGGAAGGAGTATATTCTTGGTATTGAGAAATTTCCATGTTTGTGTTAACTTTACCAGATTTGTGAAAATAGATTTTCAGTCTAAAAATGTTGTTAAAAAATGCACAATTTCATTTTCTCTCTTTCTCCTCTGTTTCCCCAAAACATTTACTTACTGATGCTTGCTGCTGCTTTTTGATTTTTGATTTTAATTCTGATTTCTCTGCATTTTAGTTATGATTTATGAAATACGGTTATTTGTCTTCAACAAGACTTAATTTAATATTCATATTTCTACTTAATGGTTTTGTTTGGCTAAAAAGAAGGTCATTATTTCCATGATGCACTATTTATGATCATTTTTACGCGACTCCCCTCACGTCAGTAGAGAGCTGGTCAGACAAATTGCTATTTGAAGGTGAATCCCACAACTTCTAAATTTTATCCAATAAAACTGTAGGTCATCCTTTCTGCTTTACAGCAGTTAATTAAAAGCATTTAACTATCAGACCTTTTGTGATAGTATTATTTATAAAGAACAGCGGAAGGATTTTCTGTGCTTTGATATTAGTCTGCCGAGCAACATGAATACATTACAAGTAGAAAAGTAGTCTTTTTCTATGTCTTTCAGTATTAGTTACTGCTTGAACCACAGCATCGGGCTAAATGGTTATTAGACTGACTTGTCTCCCTCGGCATTTCAATGTATATTTCATAGAATCATAGAATGGTTAGAGTTGGAAGGGACCTTAAAGATCATCAAGTTCCAACCCCCCTGCCATGGGCAGGGACACCTCTCCCTAGAGCAGGTTGCTCCAAGCCCCATCCAGCCTGGCCTTCCAGGGATGGGGCATCAACAACTTCCCTGGGCAACCTGTTCCAGTGCCTCACCACCCTCACAGGACACAACTTCTTCCTAATATCTAATCTAAATCTCCCCTCTTCCAATTTAAAACCATTACCCCTCGTCCTGTCACTAGACTTCCTGACAAAGAGTCCCTCTCCAGCTCTCCTGTAGGCTCCCATCAGATACTGGAAGGCTGCTATCAGGTCTCCCCGCAGCCTTCTCTTCTCCAGGCTGAACAGCCCCAGCCCCCTCAGCCTGTCCTCATAGGAGAGGTGCTCCATCCCTCTAATCATCTTGGTGGCCCTGCGCCGGACCTGTTCCAACAGTTCGATGTCCTTTCTATGNCTGAGGGTGCACTCTATCTCACTGTCCATGTCTCCAACAAAGATGTTAAATAGTACTGGTCCCAGTACTGACCCTTGTGGGACACCACTCGTCACTGGCTGCCACGTGGACATTGGCCAATTAACCACAACTCTTTGACTGCGGCCATCCAGCCAGTTCCTTATCCATCGAGTGGTCCACCTAGTGGTCCACCTCCAATTTGGAGACTAGGATGTCATGCGGGACAGTGTCAAATGCTTTGCTTAAGTCCAGGTAGATGACGTCCATTGCTCTGCCTTTGTCCATAAAGTTCGTAGAAGTATCATAGAAGGCCATCAAGTTTGTCAGGCAGGATTTGCCCTTGGTGAAGCTATGTTGGCTGTCTCCAATCACCTCCTTATTTTCCTGTATTATCTTCCTTATTTAACTGTATTGGGTTCTCTTGTCTTACGTATTAAGTGTGTTACAAGAGACTAACAATTTAGCTCTGGTTGGGGGTAAAAAAAATAATATATATATACTCAAACCTGCTTTTTTATTTGTGGGAGTTAAGTGAATTTTTTTTTTTTTTTGAACATTTCTGAACTTTATTTCTAGCTGAAAGCAAGAACCCATAGACAGATATTAAAGCAATTCATGCTTTTGGAAAGACCCTTCTGGGAAAATGGTAGAATTTGAAACCTCAACGTGAATGAATAGGAGTTAGAAAACCTTGAGCTGAAGAGCTCTAAAAAGTGTCATGAATATAGAGTTCTGTGCCAATATTTAATATCTTATTTATATCTGAATAATTTTGCCTTAATATTTAAAATTAATATTTTTTGTTTTCTCTGCCAACTAGCCATAATCTCTTAGTTCAAGCCTAGCACTTTTCTCTGCATATTTTACAACCCAGAGAATTTGGTATGCCTTATTAGTCTCCTTTTACCACACTTGAATGTGAGTTGATGAATGTCCTGCTTGTGACTGCAGTGTACCAATTTTCTTGAAGTGGTGAAGGACTGTGAGTTGCAGCCTCTGGCAATATCTTCTTTCAAAACATTAGGGTGCATTTCCTGCTATATCAGCCTGTGGAATGGTAACAGAAGCAAGATTTGCACCTGTTTGTCTGCTGAAGTAACATCATGGCATAGCTGTTGCTAAGTTTCTTTAGCTGTTGGTATTTCATGCAATAGAGAGCTAGAAGTTTATTTTACTTGGTTGGATGAAGAGTGAAGCTAATTGGTTTTGTATACATTGGTGTGTAGGGTAGCTACAGGCAAGAGGGCACTGTATTTAAAAGACAGTCAGGATGTAAGTTTAAAATGTGTATATGCATGAGTTTGTAAAAATGCTTCCATCTGAAAAACTCACAAGAATTAGCAAAACCAGTTGAGTATTTGCACTTGTCTTACTTGGACCTCTGATTTTTTTTTTTCCCTATATTGCTGAGAACTTTGCAACAAGAAGTTACATCAGAATGTCCTTTTTTTCCTTTCTTTTTATCTTTACTTATTTCCTCAAGTCATTTCTGTAAGTGCTATTATGCTAGAAAAAAAATTCAGCAGCAGTGCCTTTTCATCCTGTATTTTCATGTATGAGAAACCACTATTTATTAATTATATTGTACTAGAGTAGACTGTATCTTCCACTTATTTATGGCTTTTTGTCTCAGTTTGCTGTGGGTTGGCATTTTTTGTAACATATTTCCAGAGAAAATGCCCATGAATTATAAAGCATTAGATTTGCCCAGCTGTTTTGGGTCAACCCCATCAGGCAGCTAAGCTCCACACAGCCTTGTGCTCACACCCCACAGAGCAGGATAAAGGAGAGAAGCAAAAGAGTGGAAGTGAGAAGGCTCATTAACTGAGGCAAAGAGAGTATAACTGGTAAAAGCAAAAGACGCCAGTGTAAGCAAAGCAAAATAAGGAATTCATTCACTACTTTCCATAGGCAGGCAGATGTTTAGCCATTTCTGGGTAAGCAAGGCTTCATCACACATAAAGGTTATTTGGGAAGACAAACTGCATAGCTCTGATGGTCCCCAGCTCTCTCCTCCTTCCCCTGGCTTTTATTGTTGAGCATTATATATGGTATAAGGTATCCCTCCGGCCTGTTGGGATCAGCTGTCCCAGCTGTGTCTCCTCTCAATTTTTTGTGTGCTCTTTAGCCTACTAACTCAGTGACATAAGAAGTGGAAAAGGCCTTGAGGCTGTGTAAGCACAGTAAGCAATAGGTAAAACATACCACATGAACCTCTATGAAGAAAATGAACTCTATCCCAGGCAAAATTAGTACACCAGCTCACTATATAAGGATGCTTTCTTCCAAAGATGGTGCACAGGTAGTGCATTAAATAATAAATTCCCTTGCATTAAGCTCATTAATTATTTTATGGACCGTTGAGTCCACACTTTCTTTTTAATTGGTATTATTGCCAACTTTTCAGTATAATTGAAACCTCATAATATTTTGCTGATGATGAAGCAACAGTTCATAAAGTACTAGTTTCTATGGCAAGGAGGACTTATGAATTTCTGTTTTAAGTGCCTTTTTTTTGCTTCTATAAAAAATCTTTAGTATAGAGAGTTTTAATTTTTAACTTACAGAATGGCTTTAGGCTTATATATGCTGTTAATACATGTTGGATATCTGAAATACATATTGAACATTCCTTTTCATCATTATATCTAAAATAATAATTTTTGTTTACTATGCTGTTGTTCTTCCAGAAATTATACACATAAAATAAAATACTGAGTACATAAGTTCTAGTACACCTATTAGGGATGTATACAGTATACTTAAATTAAAATCTATAATCATGTTATGTTTCATTAATAGCTTATACTTTACTCTCTCTCAAGAAGAACACAAGAAAGTTGTAGGTTCTTCTCTTTTTCTTTCTCCTCTCTTTGGTTCCTGCATTTCTATGTGTATTTCTATGCATAATATATTTCAAGATATATGAAAAGTGCCTGAATGGCAAATTGAAGATGCCTGTGATACCATAAATTTGTTCTGAAAGTGTTTATGAGATGTGTAATGTGAGTTTGAATTTCTAAAAACTAAGAGAGAAATCCAGAGAAAAATCTCTAATATCATGAAAATGGCTGCCTTTGTTTCTGTGTTGTCACATCAAAAAATAGACTATCATCTCCTCTCCTTAAATTCTAAATCTTAACTTTTTCTTTTCATATATATTATGGGAATTAAGAATGGAATCCAAAATGATTAATTTGCAGCTCTTGAACAGTCAAGGCAGTTATTGTATATACTTGCACCTGTATATACTTGATGGTGATGGAAATGAATGTTTCACCTAAGGTATGTATAGTTTCTCTTGTTATGTATGGATGGGAAGAGGATAGAGGCTTTCTTAGGCTTTAGCTTTCTTTTTTTCTTCTTGTTGTTTTTGTTTATTTAACCACTTGCAGCATATGTAAAACACTAAAGGATGTAACTTTGTCAGGAGCAAAATACTGTATGGAGTGGTCTGTGCTCCAAGGTAGTACTAAGGTGTCCAACCACTGAGTCTATTTTCTCTAAGCAACAGCTCAAAATACCCACCAAAATTTTTATCTAGTTTTCTGTGGTTTAATATCTGGTCATATCTTATTTGCAATTAATGGATTCCCCAGATGTTGTAGAAAAATCCTTTCATTTACATGAAAAGACCTGTTTGCCAAGTGCGCTCTTCCATCTTCCCTCTTTTCATTCCTCCTCCCTTCCTCTAGGCTGAAATATTTTGCATATCAAAACTCTTGCGGATCTTCCAGTCAGCTGAAGTAACACAAGATGAGAGCAGATGATCTAAAATTCCTTTTAGCTTCAGAAACATTCATGAAACCTGACTGAATACCTGAGAACAAAACCCTAGGAAGTTCCAAGTTGGTATGACTAGGCAGATTTAATGATTTTCCAGATAACATGCTGTAGAATCTAGCACTTTTGTTGCAATCTTTTGCACTCTAAAAAGACAATTAATATGCAGAATTATTTATTTTTTTTCTGGAATCTCTAAAGTTCAAGTGCAAGCTTCTACACCTGTGCATTTAGAAACTGACATTAAGAGTCTAAGACAATGATTAAGTCAGAATTTGACATTACCTGACAGAATAATTTTTAAAGATATTTTCATGTTAATTATGACATATCCTTGTGAGGCAACGTGAAAGAGAATAAATTAATGAATTATCACTTTTTCTTAATAAAAATAAGCAAAAAGATCATTATCATCTGATGAAAATAATTAAGTATGCCCATATGAATAATACATGTCTATCTACATATGTGTGCAAAAACAATTGAAGCTTTCTCTGCCCATACAAATCTTGTTGAATATTATGTGATTTTTGAACTTTTATAGCAGCCATAGGAAGGAATTAAGGAATTCTATAGCTATCTGTTACTTGCATCTGGACTACTCTGTGCAGCTCTAGGTTACCCAATAGAAGAAATGTATGACTTACAGGAGCAAGTCACAGGGTCAGAAAGATAATTAAAGGGTTGGAGCAGCTTTCATATGAGAAGAGGCTGATATCAATGGAGCTGTTCAGCCAGGAGAGGAGAAGACATAGGGTGATCTTATCCATGTGTATAAATATCTGTTGGGAATGAGTGAAGAGGGAGCGACGCTCTTCTCAGTAGTAAGTAGAAGATGAAATCACCATGCATTAAAACATGAAATTCTATAAATTCCATCTGGATCATAGAATCATAGAATGGTTAGAGTTGGAAGGGACCTTAAAGATCATCAAGTTCCAACACCAATGCCATGGACAGGGACACCTCTCCCTAGAGCAGGTTGCTCAAAGCCCCATCCAGCCTGGCCTTAAACACTTCCAGGGATGGGAGTATAAGATATAAGAAAGGACTCTTTTACTGAGATGATGGTGAAACTGAAGCAGGTTGCCCAGAGATGTTGCAGAGTACCCAACTTTGGATATCATTCAAACTTGACTAAATATGGTCCTGGGCAAGCTGCTGTAGGTGACCCTGTCTGAGCAGGGAGATTGGACTAGATGATCCCCTGAGGTCCCTTCCAACCTGTGTGATTCTCTGAATCTATGATTCTGTGCTGGGGGGGGGGACACGACAAAACCTAAAGAACCAAACAAACAAAAACCCCAAACCCAACCAACTAAACAAAACCCCAAAAAGTTTAAGTTGTAAAATATCTTCATATTCAATGATAAACCCCATGGAGTGCTACAGCTGTTTAAAGATACAGTGTTGCAACTTATTTATTAGTCTATTTAATCTTACTGTGTTAATATTTTCAATTCAAATTGCTTATTTTTTCCTGCCTGCCAATTTCCCATATGTTTACCTATGTAAATATACAGGAAGAAACAGAGGAGTTGGATAGAAATTAGTTCTGAAAGTGTATATTGTATAAATGTACCTATAAGGTGGGAAAATGTCTTATACTTGGATAGTAGGAAGTTACTATACATTCTGTTAACATTGCCATCTCTACTGTTAACTTTTTCTATCAACTTAAAGGACACCTGAAATCTGACAGTCCAGCTGCAGGATTCATAAAATGAAAACATGGACATAGTGTAATAAATAATAAATAACATTTGGCATAGCGGTATGGGGCAGTGTTTCCTACTTTAGCACTGCATTTAAAAAGATCAAAAGCTGTGCATGGGAGAATTGAAGCCCTGGGCATAATTCTTGCCAAAATGAAAATTAAAAAAATATCTCTAAAATACAACCACCAAGAAAAAAAAAAAAAAAACCAAAAGCTTCAAGGCACCTTTCCTACAACTTTGTAGAAACCAAATCACTTCATCTAGTGTGACATATGTACTGTAATATGTAGTATGCCAAGTCAATTAAATCGCTAATTGTCTGTTTTTAAACAAAACAGATGGTGGGTCAAAATTTATTTGCTTTCAACAGTTTTAGGCCCAAAACCTATTGGTGATAGGTTCATATCATCCAGTGGGGAGCTGAAAACAGATTACCAGTGTCTTTTTCAAACCACTTACTTTTCTTCCCCCAAATCCCTTACACCTTGCTTTTAGGAGTATTTAAAACTGGGGGGTTTTGGTTTTGTTTTGTTTTTTCTAAAAGTAGGTTTGGGTTTTTTTATTTTATTTTCTTATTCAAAATGCTATTGTAGGTTAGAAATAATCATATAAAGATATACTGTAGAAATAGGAAGTTTGCTAGTTTTGATCTTTTCAACAAGGTTTTAAGGACTATAAATTTAATTGACTTTTACATGGCCGTATTACTCAGCTGACTGGTGTCTGAAATTTATTTATTTTTTTCCGATGATCTCCATAGGGATTTTCTTCTACTACTTTTAAGTGCCTTTTGCAATATACTAACAATGGCTATATTTATCACACCTGGCAGGACATTTGAACCATAATTAAAATCAGTAAATTTGTGGTGTATTTAATTTTTGAGAGTTTTGTTCTCTCTCCTCTCTAAGTGGTGCCTAGCTATTACCTTCTATGCCGGAACAGCATGTTCTTCCTGCAGATGACCTATTGCTCATTTTTCTGACTTTTTGTTTGTTTGTTTTTTTGATAGATATGTCTGCTAAAGCAGAACATTCTGTTAGATAAGTTCTGGAGTAGATATTTTAATTTTAAATACTACTCTAATAAGACTGTAAAGCTAAAAATGTGCAAAGAATTGCAGTCCATGCTATGGAGAGCCAACACTATGCTAGCAATTTTTTTTTTTCTTTGTGGTTAGCAATCCAGAGCTAACCTGAGCAAAGCAATAATTATTCTGTACTCTTCCTCAATGACTCCAAACCTCCTATTTCCAGTGAGTCCAATACTACTGAAGAAACTTAACATCTGACCACCTCTTGTCACTTTTGTATTTTCTTCAATATCAGGAATAATTTTTTTTTTCTCCCCTGCCACCTAGCTTTTGCCCCTCATAAATATTTTCTATTCTTTTCCCAATAATGGGGACAGATGTGTTCTAAAAATGGAGGAGTTTCTCCTCTCCAGAGAAGAGCTACCAAGCTCATGAAAGTTCTAGAGAATAAGTCAATGTGAGAAGAGGCTGAGGGAACTGGGCATGTTTAGTTTGGAGGCGGCTGAGAGGAGACCTCATTGCCCTCAACAACTAACTGAAAGAAGGTTGTAGAGAAGTGGGTGTTGGCCTCTTCTCCCAAGTGAATAAGGACAGGACCAGAGGAAATGGTTGCAGCAGGGGAGGTTTCGATTAGATATTAGGAAGAATTACTTTACTGAAAGAGCAGTCAGGCACTGGAACAGCCTGTCCAGGGAGGTGGTGGAGTCACCATCCCTGGAGGTATTTAAGAATAGGTGTGGCACTTTAGGGCATGCTCTAGTGGCCAAGATGTAGGGGTCTTTTGTGTGTGTATGGTTGGACTTGATCTCAAAGGTCGTTTCCAACCGTGAAGATTCTGTGATTTTTATACATGTTATTAAAAATAGTTTAAGTTGATATTTTTATTTTAAAAGAGGTTGTTTAGATTTTTTTTTTTTACTTCAGCAAGTGTGAAAAAAAGCCCAAACTTGATCAGTCTTTAAGAAAACCCCTAAAGTCTGCACAAGTAATGCTATTTATTCCCAAAACCTCTGGAGAAATACAAATTAGTATTATCTAGGAAAATATTTTTATAACAGTTTAATTCTCATTGGATTTGTGCCCATGGATGTTTTAGCCATAAATTCAGCATTGCTATCTCTGGTTTTCAATCTCTAATGCAGCCAAAATAAATGCATTTAGATCTACTACTTTTGTGCTAAGGAATTTACATATCGTCATCTATGATGTGAATCAGATCATCAGTTCACAAAGAAGTGTTCATTTTTCTACTTTTGTATTATTTATGATGCCTCTAAAAAGCCATGTTTATTGTGAACATGGGAAGTTCCTTGCTCTTTGCCAATGGATTTTACAGTCCTGTTTTATAACTAATTTTTCTGGAATATTTCAAGTAAGGATCATTGCCAGACTTAAATATTCCTTCTTGTTATAAAATTGACACAGTTCTAGGGTACAGTGCAGTTGGATCTTGGACTGATTCAGAGAGAAGCTAAAGATTACAAAGATTTTGATATTGTCCTGTGTGTCAAGCTGAAAGTGAAGAAGATTCATAAGAACACAGGGTGATCTGGGCCCAGTGCAGCTGCAATTTCACAGTACTGTAGTTCTGTCCCAGTATTAACGAATACTTGACATACTAAAGAAACAAATGTGGTTCAATAATAATAGGTTTCGTTGCCACAGAAACTTCCTTTAAGGAACAGATTTCTAAGTGTATTCCAAGTAGAATTTTGCGTTGTATCCAAGTTTCTTTTGTTCAGCAAAATACAAGTATACGTGCAGTTTCAGTGTAGGATAAGTTCTTAGAGCTTCACCCATTTGTCTAAAGGAGATAATGAGGTAACTAGCTTTCTGCTTTATTTAGCTTCTTTACAGCTCTTTATGGCAACTTAGTTGTCTAAAAATTTTTTCTGTGAAGTGTCTAGTGGCAGATACTGAGTTTTCTACAAATGACTGGTAGCAAGTGAGGGGCAGTGTAAAGGAAAGTCAAACTCTTTAGAAAGTAATGGGGTTGATATGAAAAACCTGATTTAGATATTGAGCAGTTTCATCGGACTGCCATCTTCAGAAGCATGGGTAACACCCTATGCTAAACCCTCTCTAAATCCTATTATGGATGTAGAATAGAAATTGTTAGAGACAAGGTGCGTTATCAGTGAAAGGTAGATCACAAAGTGTGTTATACAGAGAAATGCTTCATGTCCACCTATATTGCAGAACTGAAATAATTTACTGTGTGATTTTGGTTAAATAAATTAAATGTAGGTAAAGTCCCATGAGATCTCATCTGAAATGATCCAAGAATAACTGTCACTCTTCAGACTTATTTTTTCATGCTTTCCACTATTACCTCAGTTTTATTGCTTTCCTACTTTTAAGCACCACTTACACCACTGCTTTCATTAATGGGCTGGTTATTGGTGAAGTGAATCCTTATTTTTCCTGCTAAATGGTTCCAAATCTTATTGGAAATTCCATTGTCATTTGCATTAGTCAGATCTTTAAGGTGAAAGATTAGCCTTTTCAATAGTGCCATCATGAGTCTGTATTTAAAACTCGTAGGAATATACATTAGCCAGTTAGATTTGTTGAACTAACTTTCTTTACTTTCAAGTAACTAGTATCTGCTAGAATTTGCCTGATTTTTATTTTTTCTCTAATACCTATCAAATAGGCAAATGTTTCTAGCTACAGAACTCAAAGACTCCAAAATTTGATTCTCCTCTATCTACAGAGGTTCCCTTGAAAAAAAAAGGACATTTCTTTTGCCAACTTGATTAAAATACAGGTCTTGTTAGGCATATTCCATTTTTTGTGTCTTCACATAGGAAGTAAAAGTATGCCTTGGCAAAATTTGTAAATTATATTGAGGACCAATTTCTGATAATATTATTACTTTCCTTCCATCCTTCTTTTATTTTATATTTCTTTAGTTAATTTTCAGTCTACCTTTAGATGATAGTGGACATGTAGTTAGTATCTTGTTAGTCTCAGCCCATAGCAAGTGAAATTTACATTAAGCCTCTAAAATCATTGAATTTAACTCAATGACACTTAGGAATCCCTGTTTAACCTGTATACCTAGAAACTGTAGGGAGCTGTCATCTAATAAATCTCATTATAATAGAATATAATAAAGCATAACTTGTATTTGGCAGTTTCACTTTTTCTGACTAGTTTTAAATCTGCTGTTTTGGCTTAGACTGTTGCTGTGCATGTGTTTGCAAACATTAGAAACTGTAAACGCATTAAAAGAGTTCCAAGGAATGCAAGGGATTCTAACTTAGCTGAATTTGAATGTCTTTCTGGGCGATCATGAAGGGAGTAGTTTTGTTTGGAAGGTGGAGAAGAAGACATGCTATTTGATGGAATTAATTGTTTTAATGTGCTTTTCCTGACTTTGACATTGAGGCAGTTCTCTGCTTTTATTGTCTTTGCCATGACTGTGGTAAATGTCAGGAGTCTGACCTTGAAGTTGCAGAAATGATTTAGAGCTGATTATGTCCTTTTCTTTTTTTTTTTTTTTCTTTCTTTTTTTTTTTATGATTTCTATTACAGTTCAAACTGATTTTTCTGTTACATGCTATGACCTTTTTCAAAAATTAGGCACATGATTTTTGATTTAATTTTTATTTTGAAAAATGCCTAATACATTATTATGCTGTTCTTCTAGAGAATGAAGATTTGTAGCTTGCGTAATTTCCAAAGTACCTCACATGGGCTTCTTAAAAAGTCATCTGCTAATCTACTTAGTTTCCATGGAAACAAGGAGAAATTAAAGAGTGTGGTAGCTCTTTAATAGGTATTAAGCATGGTAATAATCTCACCTGCCTACATTTCTGGCAAAATTGGCGTGCTTTGAATAGAATGAATAACTGAATTCTGCCTGTCATTGAAAGGTAACAGTTACTTTATTTTTAATCAGTCTGCATTCAAAAGGGACTCCACAAAGGGAGATTCTCCCCTATTGTAGTACACTTTTTACACATGATTGAAGAGACTGCATATAGCACATTATGCACATCAATAAATATCACAAGCATTTTAAAAAGATCTCAACAGCACGAGTTTCAGTTGTAATAAATATTCTGGAAGTAACTTTGATATCTACTTTCTCCCCATAAACCATTAAGAAGAGCAATGTCTTAATTGCTAATAGCCTGCCACATAACAAAATTCTAAGTATGAAATTTAAGTGGATATTATCTTGTCACTGTTTAGCTTTCTCTCAGATCTTTTCAATCTTTAATAATTATTTTTTGATAAAAATATCAGATAAAGTCTGGAACATAAAAAAACATACAAAACCCCCAAAGACTGGTTTTATATGAATGTCATTCTTTTGCAAGCTTGTATTAGATAACTAATACCTGTTATGCTAACATAAGCGTACACAAACCTGACTGAATAAAGAAATTTTGGGAAGCAAGACTATTTCTCCATTAAATAACAGTCATGAAGAAAATTACTGCTTCTGAATGTAAGTGGAATTTGCTGCATGCTCATTCTCCTAAAATTTAGATGTTTCTTAAATAAAAGTTGTTATCTTTCATGATTTTTTAAAAATTACTTCCGTATAGAAAATTTAGCTCAAATGCAGTTAATATTTTAAAATCTGACTATGTTTATACTCACAGCTTTGAGGTATTTGAAGTGAAGAGCTAACTCATATACCGCGTAATATATTAAAAATCAGAATTGCTTATGTAGGAAGGAAAGCATGAATCAGAAACTTGTTTAGTCTCTCAAGACATTTACCTTATTTCAGTACCTGGGTGGATGGTGTTTGAGAGAACCACAAGTCCCAGTGATTCTTTTCCACTCTGCCACAGAATTAGCATTTATCCAGAAGAACATTAGGTCTGTGGTTCAGTCTGTGCTGTAGTAGCTCATTTTCAAAAACTGCTAATGAAACATAGTATGACGGAGGTGAAAAGTTTATCTAAATAATACATTGTATTTTTTCCTTTTGCTTAAGCTAGGTATGGGGTAGATTGGATTTAAGAACTGTGGGACGGGGCTTTTCTTTCAGAGGTTAGTCTTTTTGCAAAGCCAATTGTTTAAAAATTAGGAAGTATCAGAATGTAAGTTTTCCAGGAAAGCATAATTCTGCCTCTTTATGCATGTTCATTATCTACAGTCTTCAATTACAGAGTCAATCAGTACTTCCCTCAGGCTCCCTGCCTTGTTCATTGCATTGGATGAACCGTGCATGGAAAATATATCAGCTTTTTAATGTTTTTAACCTCATCATTCGAGTGTTGGTGTTTGCCTTATTTATTGCATGCTTTTTAAAGGCTGCAACAAATACAGAATTATTCAATATTGGTTTTGGCATCTGTATATATATGATCTTATTTTCTTATCATAACAAAGATCATAAAGCTCTTTTCTCCACCACAAGGTTAAAAAAAAAATTAAAAAAATCATTGCCATCCTGCTGTTAAACGTGAAGAAAACCGGACAAGGATAAATCTGAACTTATTCTTAATGGCCTTCCTATCTGTTAGGTTTAGCTATGACTGTGGCCAACAGTATATGAATTCCTTCATTATTTCTCTCCATATGTATTTAATGCTTCAATCGTCGTTGATGAAAGGAACTCTCTTGCACTGCAATTACTGACCACTGTAGAACTGAAGTTTTTAATGATAGCTGCTCATTTTATAAGAGCTATTTTTAAGAGCCCAGGGGCAGGCAATTCTAAAGTGTCAGAAGTCAAAAAAATGGGTCAGAAGGTTGGCTTGGAGAAGCAGGGATCCTTGTCTAGATTTTAGGTGGGAAAAGAAAGTGTATGGATTTTGGCAGCAAGGACAGGTAACACAGGAGGATGACAGAGATGCTGTTTGTTACTGCAGGAAGAAAATTTGTGTGGCCAAACCTAAGTTAGGGTTCAAGTTGGCCAACACTGTGAAGGAAAAAAAAAATAATACGATTAGCCCGTTACTTCATTAGGTTGCTCCCCTCACAAATAGAGACATAGACAAAACAGAAACATTTAATACCGTCTTTGCACATGTCTTTAATACCAGTGATGGGTCCTGGGGATTCCAGAATCCCATGTTTGAAGACTGTGACTGAAGGGATGGTGAACTCAGGGGAAAAAAAAAAGCCAACTCAGAACTCGTTCAAGGGTTGCTGCTCCAGCTGGATGTGTACATGTGTATGGGGCCCAAAGGGATTCATCCCAGTGTCCTGAAAGAGTAGGGTGACGGTTTTGGATGACCTCTCTCCATTATTTTTCAGCAGACTTGGCGGTCTGGAGATGTCCCAGTTAACTGGAAGGTGGTAAATGTTGTCCAAATTTTCAATAATAGCAAGAAGGAAGACCCTGGTGAATACAGGCTTGTCCATCTTATTTCAGTGGTTGGTAAAATTAAGAAGTTTGTTCTGGGGCTAACTGAAAAACACTTGGTACATAATGCAGTTATCGCTTGTAGCCAACACAGGTTCATGAGGGAGAAATCCTGCTTAACTAACTTTAATTTCTCTTTATGACAAGGTAATCCATCTAGTTGACCAAGGGAAGCAAGTAGATGTCGTTTATGATTTTAGCAAAGCTTTTGATACTGTCTCTCACATCTTTCTAGACAAAATGTCCAGTACAGAGCCAGATAAGTTCCATAAAATGTTGGATGAACAATTGGCTGATGGGTTGGGCTTAGAGTTATAGTAAATGGGGTTATACCAGGTAGGTGGGCAGTCACCAGTTAAGACTATGGATTTTATTATGTAGTGATATATTATTGCAACATGCATTCTTAAGGAAATCTCATTATTAAGTGTTATTTTTAATTTTCATTTGCTTTGCTAAACTTCATAGGGTTTCATAATCAATTAGCACCTCTTGCTACTTAAAAAACCCTATTATTTATAAATTTACCTGAAAAAATGATCACTTTTTATAGATTAAAAACCCTTCTTTCCAAATACTTAAATGGAAAATGTGCATTAAATCCTGTTCTCAGTACACTGTAAACACACAGCATCACAAGTCGTTTGAAATCCCTAAGCACATTAATGAGATTTATATCCTCAAACTTTTGTTTTGCTGTTTATTTTACAGAACAATACTCCTCTGCCAAGCTATTAGTTGGAGAAAATTTTTGATACAGTATAATACAATAATACACATCTTTGAGCAATTTTCTGTATCTCAGATCTGTGTACCAGGAGTTTTCTGGATGGTAATTATGTTTTTAATCATTTTACCAGTGAAAAAGTTTATCAGGTGGATTTATTCTATTTTATTTTCTAAAGAAATTAGTGAGGTTTAATTATATTTCAATTAACTCTTAGTTGTGTGTTCTAAGTAAGTGTTAACCATTTATTTTGCTTCATAATTGCCAAAGTTGCTTTTCACAGCTTTCAGTAGTCATGAAAAACTCAGAGAGAATGATGGAAGAAATTATAAAATCACATACAGTAATCAGGAACTAACTTTATTACGCAGTAGTTCTTTATTTTCCATTGATGTTTTTATTATATACATTTTTTAAATAGTGACAGCTTGTTTTTTGGACATTAGTAGTAATGGCAGCAGAAAAGTGTAAAAAATAGTGTGGATGGTCATCTTATTTTTTTTTGCTATGTTATAATTAGAGCAGTAGATACGATACTCTAACACAATATATTAGTGTTTTGGAGTAGCTTCAGCTTCCATGTGGCTATGGGAACATTTTTACACTCGTTATGAGGATGTTTTTTAAGACATTTATGAGTTGGGCTGCTCTATCATTTGGCATTCTGATAAGACAATTGTAAGGCTGTTGTGATTTTGATAATAATGTTCAGGGAGATATGATGGACGTGAAAAAAATTCATTGGAATATCATTTTATGAAAAAACTGTAACAGTCTTATTTTGATGACATAAAAATAAATAAACATTAAATGAAACAATATAATAAGGTTGTATTTTTAAAATGGTGTTAATATTTCACATTATGATGCCTTTTTCTTTTACTAGCTATGTTGTTTTATGAAGCCAATCAAGTTTTGAAAGCTGAAACAACAGGCTTATACAGTGCTCTTTTGATGCAATTTTATGTTGAATTTTGTGTCCTCTATCTGCCACGGTAAACATGCGATTTAAAAAATAAATAAAAAAAAAATAAAAAAAATAAAGAGCCTTGATGCTGTGTGACAGCTGCTCAGCAGTAGCCAAAACATTGATGTGTTAATAACGTCATTCTAGCTACAAATACAAAGCACAACGCTATGAGGGCTGCTATGGGGAAAGCTGACTCCATCCCAGCCAGACCCAATGCACTTGACTACATCACTTATTATTTGTGCAGAGTGTCTATCTTGCACTGTTTTCTCCTGAGATTTTTCGAAGGCAAAACTGGGAGTAGTTATTCTGTACTAGAAAATGGCAATTGTCCCCAAATTGCATTCCTAAACAATTCTCTTTGGAGTATGTGCATAAAAGTGATAGCTAAAAGAGGATTTAATTTCTTCCTAGAAAAGAGATATACAAGCAAAATTTTCATTGCTCTGAAAAATGCAAACTCACGGGGGAAGCAAATTATTTCCGATGTGTGTCTTACAGAAGAGAAAAATGAAGCCTACTGCTGCTGATTATTAATCACTGCAAGTGAAATCATTTAACTCAATTTTTATTTTCTTTGAAAAAAGTAAAGAATTTTAAAATGTCCTTTGCAGCCTTGTAGTGCATAGTGAACATCACAGAAGCTCATCCTAGAACTTGCTTGACAGCCTTTGTACTGCTTTAGGATAACATTTGATTATTTTTATTTTACACAGTGCTGGCAATAGCTGCATAAAAAATTTAACCTGACATGCACACTTTTAAATTTAGCTTCACATTAGCATTATTTTACTGCTTTACCAAAGACAGATATGCTGGTTGTCAGTGACCTAACTAAGTTTTTACTAAATTTTAAGGTTGGAAAGAAATATTGTTCAGTTTTACTAATCATTTAGTACATTTTAAAAATAAACTCTGCTAATTTAATGAGCCAAGAAATATTTTTGACTTTTCCTAGTGGTAAAAGAAATTCCTAGGTGTAATTTAACAAGAAGCCTCTGACAGTGTAGAACACAAGATAAAATTCATAATGAATGTTTTTAAAGCTGTTCTGAGTTTTGTTTTGTAAGCTTTCTTTCAAGTTTCTTGTGAGGCTTTCTGTTTCTGCAGTATCTTAAGAGTAGTGTAGTGACATTTTGTTGGAAACAACTCTCTTTTTCAGAAAACATTCCAGTTCTAAGGAGATGACATTTGTTAGCTATCTAACTACGAGTTCTTTTGAAAAAGATGCTTGGAAGAGTGGAACAGTAGCAAATGAGTTACTGACAGAAATAGTACTTCTGTCCATTTATAGCAGGGCAATAATCAAGCATTCCATAATCAAATTGACCTGCAATGACATTTAAAGCTTTCCCTAAATAGTGATAGGCTAAAGGAGCAGATTATAAAGCGGTGCAGTCTCTAGGTCTTTCATGACACTGGAAAGTAAACAGTAATTTTTATCAGCTTCAGGTTGACATCCAGCTCTGACAAAGGAGGTAATTGCTGCATAATTGCTGTTTTGTTCTAAGACTTTGTTGATTTACTGTGGCATGGCTGTATTATATTTGCTGGCATATCACTTGCAATAATAAATCTATAATTATCTCCAGCTACTTTGTTGGGAAAACTCATTCTATGCTCTCAGTGTTCTAACACAAGTGGCATTAGGTGTTTGAGATCGTTAGACCATCTTGTCAGAAAGTCATGCCATTTCTCTTAAATTGGAAAGAGTAAGCAAGCAGCTATAGTTGCTTTCCCGTATCTACTTGCAATCATTATCACTACTTCTACTTCATCTGAGCTTCTGAGAAAGATAACAGATTTCCAAATAACACTCAGCCTCACTTTTTCACTTGATCATCTGTATTTCATGTCGTAGGTAAATGAAAATGATAATAGGCAGATTGCAGTAATTTTTCTAGCCACAGGCTATTCACACTGTCATTTGTTTGAATTCTCCTGAGCTGTCATATGATGTATGCACAATTTGAATAAAAGTTATTGCATCTTTAAGGGCTTTGATGTAGTAACTCTAGATGCAAAGTTTTCTTTATAGTGTTCCTGTGGACTGAAGAAGGAATGGGCCCAGGCACACAATCAAAACTATCAGTATTCACATTGTATTTATATGGGATCTGGTGTCATAGATGTTTGGCTATTTGTGAACAGTCCTTTACACTGGTTCAAAAGCAACATGTGATCCATCTGATCAGGACAGGTTTGCAGTTTCATGACTCAAAGCTTCTGCATGGTTAAACAATGGCTCTTCAACAATAGCAGACCTGTGCTACCCAGAGAGGTGCTGGAGTCTCACATTCAAAAACAGCCTGGACATGTTCCTGTGCAACCTGCTCTGGGTGACCCTGCTCTAGCAGGGAGGTTGGACTAGATGATTTCCAGAGGTCATTTCCAACCCCATTATCATTCTGTGATTCTGTAATAGTGATGATATCAACTCTGTAGAAGATTCAGGGTTTTAATAATGTACTCTAATGCCTTTTAAAGGTACATGACAGCTGTATAATCAAATGGTGTAGCAACAGTGTCATAAGTGTCTTAGCATCTTGATTTTTGTGAACATGTTTTTTATGAATGAATTTTATAAGAACAAAACTGAAGTATCTTGTAATACTTTTTCGTAATTTTGGAATTATAGTCTTATTATACACTTACATGCTTGAAGTGGACAATGTCTCTGCTAAATATAAAGGTATCCCATACGCATAGCACAGAAGTCATTGGGTATTGAGTTGCTATCTCTGCATTGTTATTTTAATGCATCTTCTGTTTCAAAACACAATATATTCAGATGGTCTAAACTGTCTTTCTGAAATAACAGAATGTGTGATATAGCAGGATATGACAGCATATATGCAACTGAGGTATTTGAGACTCATTCAGTCTATATACAAACAGTAAAACGTAGCCATACTTATTTCTTAGATAGGAAGTTATGACATATTTTATCAAAGAACGTCTGCTTTTCTTCAGTGCTTACACTGAACTTTTTTTTTTTAAATAAATTTTAGTAATTTATGGTACATTGAATGGATGGCAATGCAGTATAATTTTCCCTGTTTACACAGTTATATCTATGATTCTCTAAAATAAAATTTTAGCTTGTCGTTTTTCTTGCTGTAGGTTTCCATGCTTAGCTTTGCAAACCCTATTTATAGTTTATAGTTTCCTGAATTGAGTCCAGTTTGCTTGTTATAAATCAGGATTATAAATTCTGGATCTACTATTATTAATTTATCCTTACTAGCAGGGCTTATAGTCCTTCATGATGTGGTATTTGCGTGAGTGCTCTATGAAATGGAGTAGACTTTTAGTTGGAAGGGACCTACAAAGACAATCTAGTTCAACTGCCTGACCAATTCAGGGCTGATCAAATTAAAGCATGTTACTAAGGCCAACATCCAAATGCCTCTTAAACACTGACAGTCTTGGGGGTCAGCACCTTTAGTCCAAGACACAACTATGTGGGTGTTCAGCTTAAATATTCCATGAGTTTACTCCTTATAATTTAATATACCACAGTCCCATGCTCATTTGTGATTCATTTAGAACAGAACTTCTCTTGCTTTTTCAACTAACATTAATGTGGAAACTTACTGAATTTGTAACTCCTACATTAGGTATGCAATAGTTCTTCAAAGGCAGGAGTACAGTCTCATATTTATCACAAGCAGCAGGTGTAGTAGTATACAGAATGGCCATTTGTTCAAAGGCCTTG
Organism: Thinocorus orbignyianus; assembly: GCA_013400375.1. NCBI lineage: Eukaryota > Metazoa > Chordata > Aves > Ciconiiformes > Thinocoridae > Thinocorus > Thinocorus orbignyianus. The sequence goes on from VXBW01006436.1 coordinate 63,122, forward strand.
TATAAAAGAAAGTGTTGCCTTCTCTTGAACAGCCCTTGGATCCTAATTTAAAGTCCACTGTTTCCACTCTTTTTTCTCTATTATACAAGTTATAAAAGTATAAATTTATAGAGGTATAAAAATTAAGTACTGGCTTAACTGGTTTTAACAAGACATCTACACGGCAAATTTCAGTACAGTGAGCGTAGAAAATATATCATTTCTCTAAATTTTATTTTGTAGGCAGAAAAGAGCAGTGGGTAATATCTAGCCAAACAATAGCTAGGGTCAGCATGCTAACTTCTGGTGACCTATAAAAAAAAATGTTTAAATGTAACTTGATAGTTAGCACTATTGTGCATCACTAAGGTAGCAGAAAAGCAAGCAAAATAAAATAACGTGAGCAGGGATTTGGGCCAAAGGACAGTCAGAAGTCTCTTCTAACATAAACTATTCTTTAAGTCTCTGTTATAACTTGTATGTTATTTTTGTACTTTAATAAGCATCATATGTCTCTGTCTGAATAGTATTTCCTGAATTATATAACCTTTATTTTCTATTTTTTTCTCATAATTAATGAAAATGTCATTAATATAGATGATAAAAATCAGGTCTGTGTATTAAACTTCAGACAAAGGCGCGGTATCGTGTATCAGTGCAGACTGAAAAATTAATGAGTGGTTACAAACACCTCTTAAATAAGTTTTGAATCCATATGAAGGAGTGTCCTTATTTTCTGTGATCTTAATTTATATTGTATTATTTATTAAAATAGAAATGTGTGTACTAGAAGCTGTATAAGCTGTCAGTAAGGCTCAGTACAGGGAGGGGCTGAGGCAGAACATGAGAGAGGGACAGCTACAAAAAGAATAGCTGATGTGCTTCTATACTTTGTAAGTTGGTTATGTTCAGTGGCCTGTAGTTGATCTAGAACATGGTTTAAAAATTGGATCATCAGTTAGATATCTTTGTAATTTAGAAGCCACACATTTTGTTCCAGTCATAATTATTTATTTTATTCTTTAAAACATTTAGAATTTAATTGAATATACATACAGTTTGGAATTTTGTACTTTTGTTTCATGCTCTTTAGATATTTCTAAGTCTTCCTCATGTTCAACTATGCACTAAAAGCAGATCACTTATGCATATTATGGAGTGAGGTTTACTTCAATACATGTTTTGGAAAATTTACACTCTTTACCACTTTGACATCTCTCCAATACTTAAAATTTCAAAGAACGCACTACTTCATAGTAGGGAACTTTCTGGTATTTTACATAGTGGGGAAGTAGTCTAATTTTACTTAATTTTCTTCCATCCATATGCAAGTAATCTTTACTCTCTAATTTAACCATAATTGAGAGTGAAACAATAAAGCGTATTATTGGTGAAGCCAATGCATTACTTTTATTCAACATTTCCTAGTTAAGGTAAGACCTAGTTTAATTATTCTTTATTTTACCATTTAGAAACTCTGAGATCTGTTTGGCCTGAAATTATTTGTACTCAATGGCGGTCTCACTTAAACTATGGGCAAATTCAAGCAAAACACTTTTGCGGCTTTAATGAGCATATCTTCAGGAAAATACAGTATTTTGTAACCATTAAAAATTATCTGACAACCTTTTTGTTAAGTTCTAGCATTCTTGCACATTGGATCGGTGACCTGAAGCTTGGCAACAGGATTAATATCTAACCAGATTCATTTTGTAAAAATTCTAATTTGCATAGACTTACTCACTTGTTTAAGAGGATTTAGGTTATAGAAACTAAAATCCTTGAGAGCTTAGTCCAAGCTGTAGTCTAATCAGAGCTTCTAGTAATACTTCTCTTTTTTCTTATTTTCTGGTGGGGAGAGAGAGCACTGTGTTTCTAACTTAAAAAAAAAAAAACTACATTCAACAGATGAATTTAGATGAAATTTAAATAGAACTCTGTGGTGGATAAGCTTAGATGGCTGCCACATGTCCACCAAGCTGCTCTCACTCCTCCTCAGCAAGACATGGGAAGAAAATACAAGGAAAAAATATTGGGGTTGAGATAAGGACAGGGAGAGCACTCACCAGTTGTCATTGCAGACAAAACAGACTGAACTAGGTGAAGATTAATCTGATTTCTTGCAAATTCGAATGAAAGTAAGATGGTGAGAAATAAAAGCAAAACTAAGCACATCCCTCCATCTCCTCTTTTTCCCAGGCTCAACTTCACTCCATTCTCAAATCTTGTACTTTCTCCTTCTCCCAAACAGCATAGGTGGATGGGAAATGGGGATTCCGGCAGTTCATAAGATTTCCTCTCCACCACACTTTCCTCCTCATGCTCTTCCCCAGTATCACCATGGGGTTCTTTCCACAGTCTACAGTTCTTCAAGAACTGTTCTATCATTGATCCTTTCCATGTGGTGAAGTCCTTCAGGAGTGGACTATTCTAGCGTGGGTACCCCATAGGCCACAGGTCCTCCCAGTAAACCACTTCCATTATGAGCTCCTTTTCTTGTGCATTTCATGTACACGCAAATTATTGTCTGCCGTGATATAGTACCTGCAAAAAAATTTCACAGTTATCAACAGATAAACTCTGGACATGTCAAGAGATAAATCCTGGATGGCAGCTTCAATAGTCTTGGGTTTGGACTTCTGTCTGCACATATTTACTCTATAAGAAGGAAAAGGGCAGTGCTATTCAGAACAGAGGGTCTACAGTGTATGTGCAAGTCTGCTTGACTCCCATACTGCCAGAAAGAACATAACTTGAATTTTTAAATTTTCAATTATGTGATCTCCAAAAGCATACTGACAGATGCAGATGAAGCTCATGAATTTACTGAAACATTCCATTTTTCCTGAATATTTTCTAAAGAGAAATTAAATGCCTTTGTCAAATCAGCGGTGACATAAATGAGTTTCCTGCTGCTGCTCATATTAGTAAAATAGTATATTGCGTGTGTTGATCATAACTTAGAATATCTTCTAAACGTTAAAGGACCACATTCTCAACAACTTTAGTCTCTTTATGGTGATTCAAAACATGCTTCAATTTTTCTTATTGAAATAAAATTATTTAGTCTGTGGAAGAAAACCATTCTTATTTTAAAATGAGAAACCCCCCATCCACTTATATAAAGAGGATTCAGATGCAGAAACTGTAGAATTTATGTAGCTGCTAATAAATGGGTTCTAGGCTTAATGCTATCTTAAAAATTATTTAATAAGTTTCTGCCTATGATAACTATCTATTTGGATTATTCCTTTTGCAGAGCCAAGCAGTAAACTGGCAGTCTGAGGTATATTCTATATATTCCCATTGTAATTGTTCCTGTAAAGGATTGCAGACTTATGTATGATTCCTCGGCATTATTTCTCCATTTATTCTTTCTTGCTAGTGCCTAGTTTCTGTAGTTCTGTAAAGAAAGCTAACAGCATAGTTGTCTGCTATAAAAAGTTATACTAAGGGAGAGCTGCTGAATCTAATAGCTATTTTCACTAACAACTTTATTTTTTGAAGTGAAAATATGTGATATAACACTCCAGAATAAGGAATTGCATTTCAACTTTTAAAATAAAAACTTTGAAAGTTTCATGAAACCTTATTCAAATTATCTGGTGATCTGTCTTTAGTCCCACTGAAGTCAGATACATTCAGGAATAGTTCTCAGAAATTAGTTAAATATGCCCAAATACAGTTCCTCAAGGCTGAAGCAGCTGTGGTAATGACAGTAAATATACCATGCTTACTTTCTGCCCATTCTTTAGATTCTTGATAGAGGAAATTTAGCTAAAGAAGAACGGTGTGGTTGATTCAAAGCTGTAGTGGCTGCGGAGCAAAGAGGATTGAATAGGCAAAAAGGAATCTAAAGGTGTATATACACAGTGCAGCTTCAGAAGAACATAGCGGGAATATAAAACATGCCTCCCTGGACATGCATCTTCTCTTCACATCAAAGTCATATTGAAATGAAACAAGTATTACTACAATAAAGCTGAAGGATGAAGGCTTTAGAGTTTTAGGGACTAAAGTTATGCAGGAAGCAATCTCTTGAGCCCAACATTGATGGAAGACAGTAATTGCGCTGATTCTCACAACTCTAAGTGAAATTTTATCAAATGATAAAATACCAGCTGGTTTTTGCAATAAAATCTGGAATTAACAGGTTTTAGTGGGATTTACTGGGATTTAGCAGTATTTCCACAGAAATTTAGCAAGTGCTTAGAAGTAGGAAGAATTTGAAAAAGGAAAAATGGGTCTACCTGTATCATAACTTCTTTGTTATGCGCAAATACTGCAGTATTGGCGCATAGTTACTGGCTTCTAGTTACTTTGCCCTTTTTCAGTTACTGTAATGCTCCCAGGCCAAAAAAAAAAATGAATCAAAAGATATGTACTTATATTTAGATTGTTGACATGTTTATTGTTTTATTTAAGTATTTAGAGAAGAAAAACAAACAAACAAACAAACAAAACAAATCTAAAACAAAAACAAAACTAAACTAAAACAGAACAAAACCAAACTAGCAACCCAGAAGCTAAAATGTTGGTTACTGAACACTTACCAATAAAGGACTAGTTAATGTTTTATTTATTTAGTGCAATTACTTGAAATGAATCAAAATACTCTCAACATCAAATCCAGAACACAGAACACTCAGATTTGATGTTAAATTAAACTGAAGTCAAAGTAAGGAATAAATTTGAGGTTAACTTGACAGACATTAAAATACTGAACTAGAAGGTGAAGTACGGAAATTAACTTTTAGATAATCCAGTGCATCTCTTGTATTATTCCAGTGCAGTATGAAAAAGAAATATAATACGACTTTTTCTATATACTTTATACCATTGCTAGTGTTAATTTTAATACTTATAACTGTACATATTATAATGGCTGCATATTTCTTTCCTGTATTTTTTACTCAAATGTCTACTTTGTATGTCTAATATGCTATTAATTTTATGTAACAAAATCAAGAAGTGAAATTCAAAACTTCTGTCAATGAGGGCTTTGTCATTGACTTCAGGGGATTGAAGTATTAAGTCTACAAGACGTTCTTTATTATCTTCTTTAGAATCTTTATGCATTGAAATGTCTGGGCTTCTATGTTCCAACTAGCCTGTACTTTTCAAGAATTTCTTGATGAATTTTATGGTCTGCTTATCTGTATCTCAATTGTGATATCATAAGTCTTCTAGCTACCAAGTTTTGAGCCTTTGATAAACTTTTTATAAAGTCTCTGGCTTTTAAGACCATTATCAGTCCTTTTAATTGCCTTTGATTATTGAGTCTTATTCTCTGAAATTCTTGAATGTGTTTTTTTGTTGGTTTTTTTTTCTTGTTCCCTGCACAAAGTTGGAAACGTCTCTTAAAAGAGTTTCCTGCATTTGGAGATTTTAATATGGAGTTGACATATAATTATAAATTTATCTTTCCATCCCCTCACCTCCTCCCCCAATCCAATACTTACCTTATTTTATTTATTACTAGACTATTTTTTTAGAAGTCAACTAGAACCCAGGAATGACACAGACAGACTTTTTCATTCATGTTCTACTACTATAATTTCATCATCAGTTTGCCATGGTTTTGATTTGTAATATACCCTTTTTTCCGCAACTAGTATGCCGTCAATGAAGTTTTCTATTGTGTGATCAAATACATGAGGAATGGGAGAGAATGGCCAATGCAATAAAGACAAGCCAAAAATGAAGGTGACAGTATTCTGTAGGAATCTGGGATACCCTAAAGTGAAGGAATAGATTTATACTCCAGCAGAGGTAGCTTTGGGCATAAACACAGAGTGAGGTATATTGATTATTTGTTAAATTGATTCCATATTCTGATTAATTTTGTTGAAATTTGGAAAGCATTATGATATGTAAAATTCATAAACAAATCAATAATCCAAAGAGATAAAATTTTACATTAACTGTATGTTTAAATAAATTATACAATGCTTTAAAACAAAGTTAAAGCAACCAAATATTCTATTAAATGAGTATTCTGAAGCTCCTAATGATTTCTTCATGCTTTGTTTTTGAATAAGTAAAGAAGGTTGCATTTTATATAAGGAGCTTGAAAATAGAAAGTTTTGATTAGCTAAAATATGTTTAACTGAGTGTATTGTGTAGGATAACAAATAGAGTAAACTGAATCATCTTGAGGTTTTTTCTGCATGTTAGTCCAGACATCAAATCAGAGAGTGTTTTTTATTATGGGTGATACTTAAAATTTACTTCAGTCCCAAAGCATGTACTCAAAAGCATTCTTCAATGCTCCCATAAAAGAAGACTCAACATTGATAACAGGGTAGGCAAGTTTTGTGTTGGCTTTAAATATTTCAATTTATGATTTTCACCGAAACTGGACTTAGTGTTTAACTTGGTGGACTTTAGTTAAAAGCTCTTTAGAATGTTTAAAAGCGAAAAACAGGAGATGCCAACAAGGTAATAGGTGGTAGAATGTTACAGAAAAGACACTAAGAAATTTAGCAAAAAGTGTGGTGCTACCAGAATTTTTAAATTATACTAAACACCAGTGTCTGTAAGTTTTAATATGTATATACATTTTAAATGTTTGTGAAAAAAATATAATCCTGAATTAAATTTATAGACAATTCCATGAAGAGAAGAAAGATAACTTATAGCTGAGTGTACTTGGGAATCTTAATTTATTTCTTTAACCAGTGCTGTTTTTTCCGTTTGCGTGTATAAGTATCTCCTTTTTTTCCCCAAAATACACATTAACCCAATCTTTTAGTAATGTTTATATGTATGAGAAGTCCCATGGTGATATTAAGCTGTTTGTATGGACAGAGTTCTACAGAACAGTTCATTTCGTAAACTTAAATTAATAGAGTAACCTATTTTATTTGACGTACAGTTATTACTCAAAGCCCCACAGGGCTCATTCATTAGCTGGGCCAGCTTATTGCTGGCTGACTAGCAAATAACTCAGCTTTAAAAGACAAAACATGGCACTGAATAGGAAAAGAAGGACATATATATATCCATAAAGTCTTTTAAGTACATACAATATATAATAGAACCTACAAAATATAATAGAATTATGAAATATTTTGTGTGTATAGGAAAAAAGAAAAAAGATAGATTGTAGAATAAAAACCATGGAAATATAATTGCTGTCCCTCTGAAAAATCTATTGTCATGGAGAATGATTGTAACTAGCTTTTTCCTTATCCTAGAAACACTGAATACTTGTGATATATACAAAATCTTACTTTCAGCGATGTCTAAGGCTGACCTTTCTCTAAGTGACTTTAAAGCCATTACACTCCCTCAATTAATTATGCTCTTTTTCTCAATGAAGTGCCTGTCACTTCATGCCATCAGGAAATCAGAAGTACCCTGACAGTTGGCACAATTCAGCAAGGGTGTAGAGGTTATCACCACCTACATGTACTTCCGTTGTAGGTATTTCCAGCCCCACCCCACCCCCATGTAATTTCATTGACTGACTCTACCCTTGGACAGGTCTTCTGCATAAAACATTATACAGTAAAAATCTCGTGAATTCATACAGGGACAAGAGCTGACTACATGCATAAATCATCCTCCTCCTCTCCTTGTCTGTCTTTGCATACCTGTTTCTTCTGTAAGGGAACCTAGGAGCACAAAGAAGGTGTTGCAACACACACTGAAGAGTCTCTCACCTGGGACAGTGAGGCACAGCTAGAGGTCCTGTAGAGCACATGTTCTCATAGCTTTGATAAAGGCATCGCTCCAACCTTTTTGTATTTGAACATAATGCAAGATTTGTTCCCTCCTCCCGTATTTCCTATTTGCTAGAAAAATAGCAAGACCATACTTAAGGGCAAGTGTTTCTTTCCTGTGTTTTTGGAAAACAAGCAAGCAAACAAAACCAAAGCCAAGCAAATGTAAAACCTATTGTGGTCAGAACTGAGGCTAAATAAATCACACTAATTATTCTGGATAAAAATGATGGTTAAGGTGGAAATTCTTTTTATTTATTGGGAATTCCAAAGTGAAGTCTGTAGATAAAAATCTGATAGTTAGAATGAAGCAAGCGTATTGATAACCTTTAAAATATAACTGAAAAATCACATGACACTCAGTACTTTGTTCTTTTGGACATGAACTGCTGTCCTTTGTTTATAAAAATACTCGTGCTTTAACAGTGACACTTAATAGACAAAACTATTTCCTTCATTTGAAGATACATGTAAACATAATAATGTGTAGGAGAAGGTGTTATCTGTTAGGTCATTCAAGTTGCTTTCTGTTTTGTTTATTGATCATAGCTGTATTTGAGTCTATTAAATGTAAATGTGACTAAACTTCCAATCTTTTCCCACATAAGCTGCTAAGTGTAGTCTAAGATCCTGATGAAATTGGTCCATAACTTTGTCTGCTACGTATCTTTAAGATTCTTTTTCTTGAATACACATATTGTGAAGAGATATGGCATAGTTTACCAATTGCTTATGTAATTTATCACCCCAATCGACACTAGGTAATATATGTTCTTGATTTAGTAAGTTATTCATTTTTATTTTCCTGCTTGTTGCTATTTGAGTGCTTTTTCTCCTTATGATTTAGGTTATAACATTCAAGATAGGATAGATGATTATACTGTTGTTGGTTCCTTGAGCTTTGCGAACAAAAGTTGTACAGATATATAGCAGTCTCTTTTCCTAACTCTTTGAATAAGTAAGACCTAAAGTGGGGATCATGGCAATTTCATGACCAAATTAGATATGTAATGTGTACAGTAATGTACCTATAAATTGTGCTTACCTTCATGTTTCATAGTGCGATTATACAGACTTTTCTTTGCAACATGCCAGTATGTCAATATATGTTGTTGAATGTTTGTAACTTTTGACATAGAATATTCCAATATCAAACAGCCAGCTTCATTCTTTTTGAATTACATAGTAAAACTCTCTTTCTCTTCACGTGCCACTATTTAGTTAATCTAGTATGCTTTGTTGGGGAAATAGAAATTTAAAAAAAAAAA